>NKZK01000555.1:0-465132 GCA_002370145.1 [Candida] ipomoeae | reverse complement strand
ATTGGTTTGTTTAATTTTGCTAGTGTGGTTTGAATCGTTTTGCCGCGCTGGTTTGAATAGTTTTGAAAAACACTGTATCATGACGTTAGCCAGACATTTTTCCCCTAGGTTCTTTGGCTCTGGTGCAGGACAATGTACTGTTGAAAAATAGCACCGACTAAGAGCGCACACGGCGCTCTAGGCTTGCAGGGCACTGCGCGGCTATTTTCCCAGGCCTCGGTTGTTCCAACAACCGAGGATCGACCGAGGATCAATGAAGGCCAACTCCCACATATATAAGGAGGCCTTCGCCACATCTTCTATTAGTTAACTAATCGAATATCTCTACTGAGGGAGACATACCAAGATGCCTCCCAAAACCAGACCCACCAAATCTTCTCGGACTGATAAAGAGACTCACGCTCCTTCAGAGGTAAAAACTTCTCGTGAAGTGTTCACCTATCTTGATGAGACAATGAGATCCATATCCTATAGCAAGAAGGGACCTCTGGATCTTGAACCATGGTTACTCTACGGGCCACCTAGTTCCCCAGCACTTCTAGCTTATCTGGAATTATCAAATCTACACGTCTATGACCTGCACATAGTACATCACTGGCCTGCATACAACATATCCACGAAGTACCTTGACTCCGTACATGCTAGGTACTCGTTGACATATCTCGATACGGTTGCGTTCAGTCATAAGGTAGTATACGCTCTCAAAAAGTGTAAGTCATTGTATTCATTTATAATACAATTTCGGAAGTAGTGAACCTAAAAGACTTTTTCGTGTGAGCTTTATGGTCTTCATGAGGGGGGAAGGGTCCTTTTATATGCACTTCACTTGACTGTTGAGAAACAGCTCTTGCTGTCTCTCTAGCACTCACGTGACTTTAGTCATGTGAAGGCTCTCACCCCAATATAAAAGCACAAGCTCCCGCTATTCTATAAGAGTATCCGAAATATATATCAGCTGAGGGAGGACATACCAAGAAGTCTCCCGACACCAGACCCACCAATATTCAATAGTGTAGAGGTACTGATGTTTACTAAGGACTTGGATTGATTCTCTTCAATGGCATGGTGTGCACATAATCCTATTCCGCGTGCACATATTCGTCCACCCTTGCTTATCAGCACGCATTATACAGCGTCGTATCGAGAACGGGAATTGACTGCCTATTAAATAAATCTAATCCAACGACAATATCATGTGATATAGCTGATTGCATTTGCTCGATGTGATGACCTCAAGAAAGATATGTTTCAATTTCTTACTTGGAATGTCCTACATGAACAGCAATCTGCAATATAGATACCAAAAAAATCTGCATTAAGTTCCAACTACCCGAAATCTCGTCATTATGACCAATGTACTGTTCAGCCTTCATTGAACTGTGTTAACGGAAAGATTTCTAATTCAAACGAGAGAACCCTTTATAATTATTTAGCTTTACGGACTGAACAACACTCAGTAATTCCTCCCGCAATAGCCAACTTGAAGGCTGACCTATAACTTGTTTGAACTCCGGTATATAATCAGGTCAAGTATCGGTTCTTTACTGTACGGCAAAAGATAAATATCCACCTTAAAACAGTAGTTAAACAAAAGATGCGAATCTTCATAAGAAATCGCATAAAAGTCACCGCCAGTTACTTTGCACGAGCAAAACTCAACATTATTAATTTTTCTCTCACTGTCTATATTCCAGCTGGTTGGAATAAAGGTAGACCCGAATGCAAGCAAGCCATCGTACAACTCGGCATATTTCACGGTCAGCTTTATCTTAGTAACAGCAAAGTTATTTTGGAGAGCAAACTCAACAGGGTGACGCAAATGACCCCCATGGGCCAAAACATTTAGCATCACGCCTTGTGAATCGCATAGGAAGCTGGATAAGGATACCAACGTATCATTCATTTTTGCATAAAAAACATGGGGTATTTTGGGAGCCACATATGCATCAACCAGCTCTTCAGTGAAAGTTTCTACCTCAGTTTTGCCCTCCTTTCTGTATCTTAATATATAAATATCCACTTTAAAACAAGAAGGATACTTCTTGCTGGTGGTAATTATGTGCATGCTAATAAAGTTCCGACACGAGTAAAACTGCATATTTAAAACTCTTTTTTCACTGTCCAAGGACAATTTGTACGGCGGCACGTTAGTTCCGTAGACAAATGCTCTCTTGTAAAACCCTGCAAAGTTCATAGTCAATGAATTGATTTGGAAAGCGTACTTATAGTGTAAGATGAAATCAGCTGTGGGGTACCGAAAACCTCTTTCTCCATAACAAAAAACCTTGTTTTTAGATAAGGGAACAGTACATCCAGAAAGGCACTTCATAATGGTGCCTATTTGTGCAAAGAAACCCCAGCGAAAGCCAACAGGTACATTTCTCAAGGGAGATTTGGTTGCTTTGTCATAAGGGAAGATGTAGATATCAATATCAAAACGGTTTTGAACTGCAGATGGCCCTTTTCTGCCCTGTGGAGTTTCCAATACGTCACAAGAGCGAAAAGTGCCATTAATGACTTGTCCATATTCATCGACGTTCAAAGCTTTGTGAGGCATTTTTGGGCCGAACGCGAATCCGTCAATGTGAAATCCCACATAACCTGGGCTGGGTTGGTTCTTGGTATAAACGAGGTTGCCTTCTACCATGAACTCAGCAGGGGTGGCCGATGAGTCTCCATAAGTGAACAAACTTAAATCCGCATGCCGTTTTCCACGGTACATTCCGGAAAGCGGCAGAAAAGTGTCGTTGATTTTTGCAAAGAAGACCCATGGTAGCGTGAAATTTGCCCATGCACCGAAAATAAAAAAGAAGATAAGAATCAAATAAGTTGATTTCATCGTAATTTATAATCTCATATAGATGATTTGCATCCTATTAATGCCATGAAATCAAGTCACGCACGGCATGAAACAATAGCTAAAGAATCTGTGATCATGCCCTGGTATATGCACAATTCCTGCATACACCACAGGCAGCTGGTCCTTTTCAGAATTGGATGGGCTGGCCACTACTCCTGTAAGGAAAGCTAATTATTTCATCATAGTGTATTTGGCTGATGAATCATTATGAAATCTCACCATGGTGGGATAGGCGAAGTATGTTGCCATTTTTTGCCGAGGCTTGGTCATTTCAAAACACATGGTCCATATTCAACTATGGTAATTTTGGTTATCGGTATCAATTTTTGGTTTGTCGATTTGTGTGAAAATTTGGATGAGTCAGGTGTTCTGGTAAATTTCTTGCAGCCTCTTTTTACGCGGAAAGTGTGAAGAATCAATACAAGTCCTTAGTGAGCATCAGTACCTCTACACCAATTAATATTGGAGGGTCTGGTATCGGGAAACATCTTAATATGTCCTTCCTCAGTTGATATATATTATTGGTGGTGTTATAAAATAGCGGGAGCTTGTCCTTTTATATTGGGGTGAGCCTTCACATGACCAGTCATGTGAGTGACTGCAGGGCCTGAGAGATAGCAAGAGCTGTTTCTCAACAGGAAGCCTTCCTTTTATATTCGCGCGCGCCTCGGATCATGGCGTTTGGTGTGCACATGCTTAGTATTGGAGTGCACATACGCGCTCTCTGTTATCCTCGGCCGATTTCGCAGCCACACCCCGCGACACCATCGTCAAAACTAATATTTCAGATTTACAACCCTGAAACCGATTAGCGAAGTTCAGCTATGGTACAGTTATAGATTACAGCCACTATTACTAGTAGCTTTCTTTTCGGAAGAATAATTCCGAATTTCGATTTTTAAGGTCACTTTACAAACTTTTTATTTTTTTTAGCACTTTGGTTAGTACCTAGTTAAAACTTGACAAAAGTGAGAATACAGATGAAGCATTCATTTAACACAACAAATATTTGTTCATTTTAGATAAAGGACATGATGAGTTAGTTTAGAGTATACTTGATATCTACCATTACCTACATAAATAGTGGGCCAGAGATGAGTCAAAAAATAACTATAACGTCGCTCGGCTGGGTACTTTTAACTTACCCCTTTTAATCACTTTTTACTCGTTAATGTAAATGTCACAATCCCCATCATAACTATGCAATGAAGCCTGCTCTTATATTTAAGTTTCACACAGTGTGAACAAAAATGGTCCTTCCCTACCCGCATCACACAGAAGAACCTAGCAAAGAGAGCTAAATCCTGTTAAATTGAATTTACTTTGTCTCCTGTCATTAGCAGTTCTTCCTAGAAATTTTTATATATCATATGGTTTTTCGAAAAGCAACGGATTGAACCTAATTATAGCACACCAAGTTTATACATGTACAACCACCAGATCTCTCGCACTTGTTCACCTACACCCTTTATGCACTCCATGCGGGCTTATCGCGTGGGGAGGTCTACCATTTTGCAGCCATCTCTTTAGTGTAGATCCAGCACTTTTAAACTGCCCTTAATAATTATCTGGGTAGATACGTTACTCTATGTTTCCAAGGGAGTGACACAATGTCGTAAATCGTTATAGGGGCCATAAGAGTGGAAACACGTAATTATAGCCCCTTGGTGGCGACCGCTCGCATTAGGACTCTTTCGAAGTCGTGAGGGGTTAAAAGCGCAGCAAAGCTTAATATATAAGCATCTTTTTTGCACACTATATCCACAATTTGAACCTGACTAAAGAATACATTTTACATTGGGCATCCACCCATGTGCATTTCAATACTGCCTTATTTTTAGGCAATCATACAAGTAAGATTATTTGGAGGAGACAACACTAGTGATACTTGTGCCTCATTATTTTTGCAGCCTATAATGGGTAAGTGAGTTGATGAGCACATTTAAATCTGTGGCATTTGGAAAATCTACAAGCATTATCGAATGAGAGTATATCCACCCTTTCAGAGAAGCGAGCCGTTTTTTCAACTTGTTAGATTCTTGTTACGTCAGGTACTCTGCTTAATAAGTTCATTCGCCGCTGGATTCCCAATTAGGGGGTTCCAAGCTATTTAAATAACAAACCGGGTAAAAAGGGAGATGAGATGAAGTGATGAGATGAGATGACTAATCGGTCATTCGGTGGCGAATGGATGACTAATTTGCACTCGTAGGCTTCTAAAAATACCTCTATGGGTAGTGTGTCTACCCATGGCGGTTCTAACAGTGCCTGCCGTAGTTGTTTTAAAGCATGTTATACCCAGAAACAGTAAAGGTGGTTATAGAAGTAAACATCACTGTGGATGTTGTAGTAATAGTCACGACGGATGGGCGAGTCACCTGGTTACACACGGTGATTGTCAGTGTAATCTCTTTCGTATTACAGATCGAATATTCAGTAACGGACAGAGAAGAAGGAGATGCTGACATATCTGAAAAAGCTGAGAAGGCCATCAGAATTGATGAAGAGGAAGCGATCTCTGATTCGGGGCTCAATAGCTTTGTTGCAGAGGCATTAACAGAATGAAGGGCACCAATGTTGCTCAAAACCATGGGGAAACTCTTCTGAGCTACAGGTAATGACTTCACCCCTTTCTCACCAGATTTCTCAGACATATGTTCTCCATCAAACCCAGGTATGCATTTGTCTAATTCCCCAAGTAAGGGCTCATTCATTACAGTAAGCCCAGTTGCCATGTTATAAGGAAAAAGGTATATTTCCACTTCAAAACAAAATTCAAAGGGTTTATCATTTGATCTGTATAAGATTCCGTGGGCGTGGCTTCCGGACATCTTACAGGAGTAAAAGGGACCATTTAAAAGTCTCTTTTCATTATCCAATTTCAAAGTAGTAGGAGGTATAGTAGGGCCAAATCCAAATAGGGGGCCGTCAAATCCGGCGAACCCTGGGCTTGGGTTTTGGTAATTAAAAGCGTAGTCGTCCTTTAAGATAAAATAGACAGGGGCCGCCGCAGAGTCACCATGAGAAAACGCACTCATATTAGCATAGTCTTCTTTTAGAAAATAACCCGAGAGCGGCACCAAGATTCCATGGACTTGTACAAAGAAAACCACAGGTAAACCAGACACAGATGAGAGCGAAATGGTGGACTCTTTAGGCACTAGTACTTCATTAGAACCAGGGACTTGAACTCCATAAGATTCAAGAACTTGAATTCCATAAGGTTCCAGTACTTGAATCCCGGAAGATTTCAGTACTTGTATTCCATAAGGCTCACGTGTAGGTTTTTCCTCGTCCTCAAGTATTTGTAATCCATAAGACTCAGGTACCAATATTCCACAAGACTTGGGTACTTGTATTCCATATGGATTAGATACATACTTCCCTTCTTCCTCCGACTTAAAATTCGCATTTTCCTTAAGCAGAGGTGCAGCTTTTAAGGCACTCCATGTGCTTCTGTCGTAAGGCAATAGGTAGACCTCCACATCGAAACAATAATCAAAGGGTAAGGATGTATAACCATACACAATTGCACGAAACTGGCTGCCTAGGATCTCGCACGAGCTAAATGGGCCATTTAAAACCCTCAGTTCACTATCCAAGTCCAAACTGATCGGAGAGGAATTAGGACCAAACATAAGCAAACCATCGTAAATCCCCGCATACCCCGGCGTAGATGTATCTTCAGTGACTGCAAGATTTTCTTTTAAGGAGAACTCAATGGGTGCATTCCAAGAGTTTCCATGAGACAATACACACAATTCTGCACCGTCGAAATCATAATAGGTGCCGGAAAGAGGCTCCAAAAAATCATCGATTTTCACAAAGAAGGCCAATGGCAGTTCGGGATAAGCCCACCCAATGACGAGGAAAAGGGAGGTGAGGATCAATTGAGTTGCATTCATGATAATATTGACACACGTTTCGAAAATAAACACAGCCTATTTTTTGTCGGCCTAGGATGCAAACATTTTCATCAAAAAAAGTTCGTTTCGGGAATCGCGCATTGTCTTGAGAACAATGGCGAAAAGATAAAAACAAAGGTAGAATATGCGCTGGTCGATCTATACTCCCTGCATAAGTCGACCAAGATCGAACTTTCTAGAATTGGCTTTGCTGTTCCTCCTTGCAGAAAGCATAGAAATGCCAATGCCTAGATCTGTCATTCTTATCTGTAAGCAGCTACTCAAGAATTCTTTTGTTCCCAGAAAAACATTTTAAGAACTTCGACATAGTATATTGGTGAATGATCCTTTATTTTAGGATGTTGCACGTTTTATATCAAATTTAGATATCAAAGGGCTAAGAAAGCTGCATACTACTGAAAGATGTTGTCTTAGATTTTATTGACGCTCATAGTGTTGGAACATGAGGAACCAGTACATCTCTGATGTACTGCATGTTTCATGTGACTGCATATAAGCAGGACAGATGAGTCAGTGAGTGGTTCATAGTATGCAGGAATAGTATAATAGTGGTCGACACCCCGCAGAAAAGGGGGTGGGTGGCAACAGACAAGGACTAACAGAAGAAAAAAGTAAGTTACTCTTATGAGAGATTATGGAATCAGCTCAGTCTGAGAACAGTGTGTTCAGGGGATTCTTAATATAGTATAGATACAGATAAGAATAGAAATGACTGAGATGAATACTGAAGTTCCACAACTATAGGATGTAATTGGTTCCCAATGACATAACCGCTCGAGTTTATGCAATGATAGATGATAAATTGCAACACATAGCCTTGAGTGCGGCCATGTGCTCAGAAATGAACAAAAGGACTTGATGTGAAAAGAATTACCCTAACAACTCCCCTAGTGTGGAATACCCGTCCATGATCCTTGCATATTCAACATTTAACATACGAAATCAATATAAAAGCCAATTAAGGCCAAATCAGGAACAATTATCAGCACCAACTACATGGTGTTGGGACTGAATTATTTTTGTAAGTGTGTACTTAATGGGTCGGAAGAAAAAAATACCGAAACTGCTGACGACAAATACTCTACTGACTTCAGTTTCAAACACTCTTGGGATCAGAAGTCTTCGAAGAACCTTTAAAAATTAAATAGGTATAGGAGTCTCGATCGCAAAAACTCTCCTACCAAGATGGAAGGGGGACTATATGCTGTTTGAACCAGTGTTCACCTATGTTGGGAAAAAAAATACTAGCTCTCGTTATTCTAAAAAGCTATCAGATATTTAATAAATTATACAATTTGTTTTGAAAGGTATTGCTATATTAGAAACATTCTCGTAATACCAGCCACACTCGGGAAAGGTACCCGCATTTTCACGTATGGAAGGCCCGAGTCGTCTCAGCCGCATACACCTATGCAAGGGGTTAATATAATCTGCAAAAATCAATTCCTAGAAGTAGAATAAAGATATAGAGCTCGATGACCATACTGAATATCCCACAGATTTACAAGCTATCGAGATTAGGCTGGATGTGTCTTAGCAATTACAAGAGACCTCACTTTAGCTTCTAAAGATATATGCTTAATAAGAAAACATACACTTGGACAACATTCTAACAGGTAAATGACAAAACATGCTGTTTCAGTTAGGGAGATTTGTACAGAACCTCATCTGGAAGTATTCTTTAAAGAAGATTATTAACAATAAAGCGTTCTGCTTTATACATTTGTTTCATAATGAGCCCCTGTCAACAAGCACCTAGCACGGAGTCAAGGTACTTCGTAGTGTGTTGTATGCAGACCAGTGATGTACTATGTGCAGGTTACTAACCTGTGGAGATGACAGTCCAAGTCCTTAGTAAGCATCAGTACCTCTACACTAATTAATATTGGTGGGTCTGGTGTCGGGAGACATCTTGGTGTGTCCTCCTTCAGCTGATATATATTTTTGGTGGTGTTATAAAATAGAGGGAGCTTGTCCTTTTATATTGGGGTGAGCCTTCACATGACCAAAGTCACGCGAGTGATTGCGGCGCTAGAGAGACAGCAAGAGCTGTTTTCTCAACATAACCCTTCACCCGCCTCACACCTCATGTAGAACTTTGGTCTAACTTACATATCCCTTTATAATAATATATACTAAAACATATGTTGGAAGCTCCAAACTGCCTGGGGAATCTGATGTTTCACTTATCTACTACTAAAAGATTTATGAAGAACATTCATTGATCTTATTGCATTGAATAAGGGTTCTGCTTAATTCATAGAGCAAAAAGGTGTCGAAATTATTGGCTACAACAAAGCAGCGAGAGCAATAGCATTATCGAAACCGCTTAACAAAGGAATATTATGGGTTCTGAGAATGAAGGCACTATTAGTTTTCGAAAACCGCATTTTTCCCAATTTATTGAAGTTATGTATTCCATATTCATCACGTTTTCCAAGGCATCACTGGAGACCTGGTCGCACTGTCGTAAGGTAAGATGTAAATCTTCACGAAAACACAGTAGCTCATGGGGATGTCATATGTCTTGGCATATATCTCGTAAATGTTGCTTCCCGGCATTTTACACGCTTCGAAAGGACTATTAAGAATGGCCTCGTACTTACTCATTTTCAATTCAGTCGGAGGAATTTTTGGCCCGAATACTAACTGCGCATTGTCAAACCCCACATACCCCGGAGCTGGATTTTGGTTGGTGAAAGTAATATTTCATTGTAAGTAGATATCGACAGGGGATGTCGCATGATTCCCATAATAGAAAACGCTTAACTGCCCATGCTCTTCTCCAAGATACTTTGCAGAGAGCGGCTTGTAGGTTTCATTGAAATGTGCAAAGAGGGTTAATGGCAATCCCACAGGCTCGATTTGCAAGGCAGACTTGGTTTTTCTGTTATAAGGCAAAAGATAAATCTGTACAGACAAGCAACGTTTTTGGTATTTGGCTGGCTCTGCTACAAATATCCCCCGTAATGATCTGTTAGCAAAGTCGCATGAGTAAAAGGGACCATTTGAAAACCTATTTTTAATATCCAAATTCAATTTGGCCGGGAGAACAAATGAACCAAAGGCCAAACCTTTCCTATGAAACCCCACCGGTCCCCAGTTGGGTCTAAGGTAAGTAAGGGCTTGCTTGTTTTGAAATGTAAACTCTGTGGGATCAACTGACAGGTCACCATAAGACAAGAGACTTAAAGTTTCATTTGACTTGAGAAAAGGGGTACCTGAAAGCGGCATATAAGTGCCATTGACTTTTGCACAGAATATATATGTTAAGCCGGTAGGAACCGTCTCGATAGCAGATTTTGTTTCTTTGCTGTAAGGCAAGAGGTAAATGTCCACTTTGAAACAATTATCGTATACAACATTATACAAAATGGAGCGAAAAATTGTTGAGAGTACGTTGCATGAGTAAAAGGGACCGTTAAGAACCTTCATATTATCATCGAAATTCAAGCTACGTGCTTTAGTAAAAGGCGAAAAGGCAAAAAAGCCACTATATATACCCGCAAATCCCGGGGTCCATGTCTGAGGTGTCAAAGCAATCTGGCCTTGTAAGAAGAACTCAATAGGGGGGAGCCACAGGAGTCCATAACACAACGAATGTAATTGTCCATCGTTCAGCAGATGAGGAAAGCCGCTGAGCGGCTCCAAGGTGTCGTTAATTTTGGCAAAAAAGACCAACAGCGAGTTTGGGTCTATCCACGCAAAGGCGGACACAATGGAGATGAAGATCAATTGAATAGGTTTCATGTCTATTCAGAGCATTTCTGAGGAGAGAAAAACAGATTGTTTCGAGAATCATGCCTTCTCCTCGAAACAATAACCAGAGGATTTGGTGATCATGCCATGATCCCTGCACACTTCCTGCACAATCGGTGCCGAGTTTATTCCTTTTAGGAAGTTTAGCCGTTTGTTAATCATCACATCTAAGAGAATTTTATACTATGCCTTCAATTCCGATTCAATAATTGTCATTATACATCAATGGTCACTATCATTCTACAGTCAAGATCAGGAATCAGTTGGTCATCAAATCATGAAGTTTCTATACATACTCGTCCTTTTCTCCCGAACAATGAAATGTCAGTATTGTGGTGGTTTCTGGGTTGGTAAACGTAGCTATACTGCAGTGAGCTAGGTACAGAAGAGATGAAGAAATGACAATACTATGCACATGATAATCAGTGTATCTCAGATAATTCTCACATTGAGGTAATTATAGTTCCAAAAGCACCGGATTTTGACTCAATATTGTTCTGTAAGACTTGCTTAACCTTAAATAGAAGAAAAGTTCAAATGGGTCATGCATTGGAAATCTTTTTTCAAAATGCTCTCTCTAATAGTGCTAATGATCCAGAATATTTTATCATTGTTACAAATATATACTCAGCATAAAAGTTTTAGTCTTTTAATTAGAACGAGAAGCATTTATCTTACACTGAATGCATCTTCCCAAACTCTATTCACCTTGCCTGCGTTTCTCAACAGTACTTAGTGTCATCGTAACTGCCAGACAAAACCGATTACTGCTCACCACTAAAATAAAAGCAAAATAGTAACAAGCATAAGAATCTTCTAAATTCATTTCACAAGGTGCCGATTTCTTTTTTTTTGTATCTTTTGTCCTAATTTTTTGACTCAACAACTATGTTTGGAATTTACGTCGCAAGAGGTCAGAGCAGACAATGCACACCACTATAATTTAGCAGTGTTTAAGGGCAGATTCAACAAATTCAAGGAAAAACTAAGTTTTGAATTATTCTATAAACAGGTTTTCGTTGCAAAAGTAGGATGATCAATATGTTATAGTAGCTAGATTTTTGCTCACACGTCTGGTACTTGATATCTTGAGGATGTTCGTTGAAGCTCTTCCAAAGTAGCAGTCTTAACTCTATTCAGATTGCTAGAGAAGAGGTTCTGAGTGAAGCAAAATACACGTTAACAATTGTGAAGAGTTCTTTTGTGACGTGACAGCCCATCTTCAGAGAATTTTGTCACGGCGTCTTTGTGACGGACTTCGAATAGCTATTATTGTGCTCAGGGCTTTTTCCCTAGTATCTGTGGTTTGATACCGTGGAAGTAACTGTATGGGTAGTATAGTACCCATTGGAGAGTTGGTGATATACATCTACTATGCTTAGACCCTATTAGAATACTTATAGATGCAGGAATAATCTAAACCTGATGCCAAGAGACCTTTACGAATGTCACCACATACATTGCGTGACTAAGCTAAATAAAAACGTAAATTCTAAAGCTAGACTCCAAATATCTTGTATCCTGAGAGGTCCCACACACACTGTACTGTTGAAAAAATCCGTATGAACAATGTTTCAACATATGTTTTAGTATATTATTATACCGGGATATGTAAGTTGTGCCTTCCAAGACCAAAGTGCGAGATGTGTCGAAGTGGGTGAAAACTGTTGCGCTTTATCATCTACTAACGCATAAGCTGGAGGTCCCCAATGACATCATGACTTCTATTCTTATCTGTATCTAAACTATACTAAGAACTCTCGTTATCACAACTTCGTCTCTTGTTCTGTTACCTCTTCTGTTACCGCCCGCTCCCTTTTCCGCGGGACGTCGTCCACTCCTCATCAATTCCTGCATACCACTATTTCATCTGTCCTGCTTACATACAGTCACATGGAACATGCAGTACATCAGAGATGTACTGATTTCTCATGTTCCAACAGTAAAGTGGTGTGTTGGAGGTAGTGCCAATACCGGGTTTAGTAAAATACGACTTAGAAAGGCATGCATTGATCATGAACGATAATGATAGAATAGATTATGTGACGAGAAATGGATAAAGATGACTTCACTCCAGTTTTTAAGCAATGTGTCCTCAATTAATCATCCTAGTAATTTCTTGATTCGAATAGTATTACCGAAAAGATGGAATCCCTGTACCAAGTGTGCAGATATAGGTCATGTCCACTGATTTTACAACTTTTCATTCAAGTTAAAAAGTCATTCGCTTTGAGTATATATATGGCTGATAGCCTATATAATAGGTCCATTCGCTAGGTTCACCAAAAACTACCAAACACAAATCAATTACCATGAAAAAAAGATCTCTTGTTGAATGCCTTCCTTTGCGCCACCAACGGAAACCTAAAGGAGCTCACTCCTGTAAGTTATGATGATCACAGATATATTACACTTAGAGCACCTGGCTGCTTACGCCTCCCTGATTTCACCTTGGAAAACGGAATCTCTTCCGCTTGGTACTTTGGTTCTAACAAATTCATTGGAATTACCAGTGAAAGTGATTAAGCCTATGGTGTAGAGTCGAAGGTCAAAAGCAGTTTCAGATAGAGTTGGACAGCAAACTGAAGGTGAAGAATCTCAATGCTTACCTGTGTTCAGTTCCTGACGGCTGGTTCCGGGGTTTTTTTGGTGGCTAGGGATATGTCAACACCTGTCATGAAGTGTGTCCCGGCGCAAATCTACTTTTTAAATCCCCTTGAAGCCGAGAAACATTCAAAGCTCACTTGTAAAAGAACAAGAGAGAGAAAAAAGAAGCAGATGACAAAGACGAACGTATCAAAAACCCAAACCGATTGAGAATGGTGGTGATTGGTCTATAGATTTGAGGAATTTCAACGACAGTCCTCCTACTCTATTGTATAAACGACTTTGGTTTTTCTGATCCAATGCTTTCCAATACGCATTGCTGAGTCAAGTAAACCAATACAATACTTAAAAGCTCTACCTTCTATACAATGAAGTGTACTGAATTGTCGTCAATGGAATATTTGAAGGCAGAAGTTCTCTGTAGTTGACACGAAGCCTACAAGGGGAGCTATCCAATTTTCGAAACGGAATGCCATTAACACCCATACGGGCAATTATACTAGGCTCACTAAGCTTTTAAGTATGCTACTGTGCTTATACTATCTTGTTTGATCCTTCTATATTGAAAACGTTTCTTTTTTAGGGAAAAAACATTCGTACGTTGAAAATTATCCTCTCACATTTGTCATACTCCTATCAGCAATATTCATTAGCTGTATTGATACTGGACAAGTTGCAAGGGGACACAGCTTTGCTTTGACAAATCAAAAGGAGTGAATGAATAGGCCACTATCTACACAGACAGTATTGGTATTATGTTCAATGTAGCTATTGCCTTACCGGAGAAACCGTTTTTGAAGTTGTAGTATCATGGGATTGCCAAAATAGAATCTAGCATCATTCAATGTTAGGTCATTTACTTCTTGGATATGAAAACTTATTTGGCGAGAAGCTTCAAATTACTTACATATATGCCACACATGGTCTGGTCTACTGTGATATTTAATCTATGTGAGTGCAAGCAAATAGGCTTCCAAATAGGCCTCTCTCTGCCTTACAAGCTATGATTCTATGTAAAATGAAAGTACATATAAGAGTCATATACTCCAATAAAAGAGCAACCAAATATAAGATAAATTACTCATCGATAAGTTTGCAGTTTGACCGAATTATTCAGTTCAAAATATATGTACATATGCTCTTTTCGTGCGCCCTCGCTACGGTAGATTGCAGCCAGTGTTGCATTTTTTAGTGCACTATATGCGAACTCTCTTCATATTGAAAAAAAGTACTTGACTTTAATCCATTAAAGTGGCCAGCAAGAAATATAACGCTACCCAAGAAAACCTCTTTAATCTTAATAGACTTGATCCGAACAAAGCCTGGTCTTTTGCGGTAATATAGTTTATTAATGTTCATTCTCCACTTACTCATTCTTTAATTATTTCCTGCTTGGCAAGGCTTTAAACTATTTCCATAGCAGAATTAACATGAGAAGTAGTTATATTTTTTTAATATCTCCTTAAACTTGTCCGCAGCTGGACATAGTAGTATTTTAGAAGAACAGTGTTGTTGACACCTGTCATTTGCAGTGTAAATTGTGATTTAGGTGAATGTAGCGGTAAAAACAAAAACAAAAAAAACAAAAAACAAAAAACAAAAAACTTAAAAAACAGAAACATTACATCTCCAACGGGGACAGTAGAAATTCTACACGAAACTCATAAGAATAAAGTTTTGGTGGAGACCTGAAACGTCCAAATTGGATGTTTGTAGTCAGTGCGCGACTTTAAAGCTAAAAGACCATTTCTCTTCCTATATTTAGAGATTGAATGCTCAGCCCATACTAGAAAATGCCAAAATCTTAAATTGCGTAAATGAAAATTTTAAAATTAGTTTTGTGGACCCTTGTTAAATGTACGTACCGTAACTATGCTGCTCGATCAGGCCATATCCACATCACATCGTCCTGACACAGCCCTCTTCGCACCTTTGCAGTATTAGCGTGTACCTATGTACTGCACCCACTATTAACAAGTAACACTTTATTCCTTCACCGACAAGCATCAATTAACATTGATGCATGGGTACTGTACAACAAGAAGTCAACAAGATACCCGAAACTTTCCACTTTCCTGAGTCTTGCTCCGATTGGGTATCCCGAAGAAAAAGAAACGACTGAACAAATATTGATTGGCTAATAATCTAGATCCTCCAGAAGAAGCAATTGGTGATCCCGAAGTGGGCGCAGCACTTATGTACCTGAATGAAACATCACTTTGTAGCTGCAAAAACCAGCGCACCCTTGATTGTTTCCTGTATGCACTCCCATCGATTGTACAGAGAAAAGCTTCGTGATCGCACTAAACTTCAGTACCCAAAGTGGACCACAACAATAGTCTTTTCTGTAGGTTTAGCGTCGAGCATATTTCATGTCGAGTTTTGTTATGAAACAGTCCTCTTTCATTCCAAATTAAGCTTCAACCAGACAATTGTGAAAGGGGGTTTGGAGAGCTTGAGATGTGCCGTTCGGTCAACCTGCAGATCGGTAAATCTGTAGATCATTCCTATTCTTCGCACCCATTGTGTGGAATAGGTGTGGACTTTCTCCATTGAGTAAAGAAAGGTACAACTTGAAACAACGGACGCAACAAAGACACTTGATTCGATATTGGCCGCATATCTCTTCTCAAAATTCTGTACCCCTACATTGTTAAGCAAGTTGGTTGATCGGACGATTTTCTTTTTCGGCAATACGCGTACTCCCAAAGTTCCGAATTGCTGCACAAGATATACGCGTCTGAGGATCGGATCGAGTAAAGTAAAGTTTTCTCGAATATTTAAAGGCCAAAGGGCCCGCTACTTTTTTCACTCTTCACTACATCAACAATGAATCACTTCGCAATTTATATGACGCTTTTGGCTCTGTGCCTCGCTGCTAGAGAAGGCTGCGCGGCAGGCTCGGTTACTCTGAAAGGGTTTCTGGTGAATGTTTTCAATTACCCCTTGAATACTCAAGATGGATGGGAAGCTGGTTTCTTCACTGAAGGCTACAAGAAGTTTGGCTCGTTGTCGCGCATTGATGGTGTTCAGAACTGTGACTTCTCTGTCGTCAATGATGTTGGCGCTCAAGAAGTTGTCGAAGGCCAAATCTATGGCAACCAGATAACCACCACCAATTATACCATGGAGTTGAGCGGTTTCTACCAGGCCACCCAGTCTGGCCAACACACTTTCGAAGTGAGAGCCGATAATGGAGCTTCATTCCAGCTTGGAACCGGGTCTTCTTGCTCCAGTGATGCTTTGGGATGTGTCACAACCAATTTGGATCTCACCGTTCTTGGCCCTAACGGAGGAGGCGGTAGTGTGGAAAGCAATGTGGAGACTGCCTCCATCGAGCTTGAACAAGGTGTTTTCTACCCTGTGAAGATTGTTTTCTTCAGCTGGCGCCAATCCGGTGGTTTGAAAACCAAAGTTCAATTTCCCGATGGAACCGAACTCACTGACATTGGTACTGAGATTGTTCAGTTGAACGTTGACGGTGGTGATCAGCCGGACGCACCCGAGGAAGGTGAAGGAAATGGAGAGAAGGATGGTGAGGTGAATAATGAGGAGGGCTTCAGAACATTCATTGACGAAAGCGGAAACAATTGCGTGGTCTATGAAATCGAAGAAGGCGAAGGTGACTCTGTACAAGAGTCTGAACACCAAACTGAAACTACACAGGAATCTGAGGCTGACCAGGGACAAGTGACTTACCAGGCTATTCAGGAGCTGTACTAAATCAGCTTGAAAAAGTGAGACATGGAACTTGCTTTTGAAAATACCTCTAACATGTGTGGACCCGGAGAAGACTTAACCGTTGAAAGGATAAAGACAATTCAGTTTCCTGCAAGAACCAAAACCCAGATCTGATCAAGACTAGAACCCGCAATAAGGTTTCTTTTGGAATGTATTTTTCACGTGCTTTATATCATAAAGTCCACACTGATACAGATATGAGCCATTCGGTTAGAACTGGGCATTAAGTATTTTCGAGCTTTTGGGCCTTTCACTATCTAAATTTTTTTACCTGATTTTAATTCATATATCTTTTAACCTTCCTAACCTGTATCTGGTATACTGAGGAAATAGCCAAATAGCTAATTTCCACATTGAAGCCAGAAGTGTGGTGAACGCGCATGATTCGTGCATGGTAGATTCGTCGCGTGCATTATCTGGTGCTGTTGAGAAACAGGTGCCGCGAATAGCAACTTGCTGTGTCTCAGGTACCGAAGTCACTCAGGTGACTGTAGTCATGTGAAGGCTCACCCCAATAAAAAGGACAAGCTCCTGTTATTTTATAACACCACCAAAAATATATATCAACTGAGGGAGGAAATACCAATATGTCTCCCAATGCCAGACCCATGAATATTATGTAGTTTAGAGGTACTGATTTTTACTGAGGACCTGGGTTGATTCTCTATATTGCAGTTGCATTCTCAGCAGTATTGTTAAGTATCTAGGAAGTGAGATTAGTTTCTTAGCCAAGTGTGTCTTCCACTGCGCGAAGACACTCTATCTACATCAGTTGGTGTAGTTCCCATAGTACTAGTCATCTTATTGATACTATTCTTCTTCTTCGGGATTGATACCGTTGTATTCAATGACTTTCGTAAATCAGAGCTTACACTCCAATTTATAGTCTCGCCCAGCTCGACGCTGGCCACATGCAGGTCACTCACGTGACCCTCATGACTACGTTTCTCTCAGATAAGAGCGGTCACAGATGTCTGGATTCGCGCAGCCCTAGGGCTTCACGAATCTCCACGTGACCATACGTGCCTCAACCTAAAGTATAGAAGTCGCGTATGTTCAACACTCTACAGGTGCGAATATTGTGCAATCTGCACGACACCCTAGTTG
The DNA here is from genome assembly GCA_002370145.1 of [Candida] ipomoeae. Taxonomy (NCBI): domain Eukaryota; kingdom Fungi; phylum Ascomycota; class Pichiomycetes; order Serinales; family Metschnikowiaceae; genus Metschnikowia; species [Candida] ipomoeae. The sequence continues at coordinate 447,132 of NKZK01000555.1, read as the reverse complement.
AAAAATAGGCTTCTTTGAAGAGCGGATTATACATTCCCCGGCATACTCTGCGAGTTTTATGACATATTATTCACACATTCACAGAATAAGTAAGATTTACAAATGATTGGGGTTTTGCCTGAAAGGCACTGCTTCTAGCGAACAAAAGGATATCACTTCTTAATGCTTATTATAACCCCTTATACGCGGGATGTTCTTACCTATTTTTTGACAAATACAACCAAACATCCTTATTGTGTGGCAGAATTATTATCCTAGGCCGAAATATAGTCTAAGCAAGAATAAAAACAATCCTGTTATTCAACTCGTGTCAAAGATTATTCTGGCTTGACTAATGATGGCATTTCCGTTGCTCATATTTCTGCATGGGTCTGAGAGAGCCTAGAATGAACACCACAAATGCCACTATATTACTCAAAAGCCAGTATCAGTTCCAAAATGATTTATATGTAATGTTTAAATCAACTAAAACAGCTTCTTTTCTTGAGTTTGTCGTTCTAGCTGAAACAACTGGTGATCTTCCCAATCAACACATCGTATGTCCACCAACTTATTCAAAGGAATTTGGATTTTGCTCACATGATATAAGATTTGATAAGACATCTGTAACCTTGCAGTTTCAGCACAATAATCTTCGTAACTTGTACCAGCTAAGTGTAGTCAGTGTCTTTGAGCAATTTTGGTAGATTGGTAGCTTGTATTTGGACCTTTTAATTTAATACTATGAGTACTATAATCTCTAGATAGTTTCGAGCAATTAAAAATCTGAAACTAGTACTAGTGACTGTTAATAATGTGATGTGATACGATTTGTACCTGCGTTCCTGCACATGTAACCATATGTTAATCGTCAAAAAGTTTAACCGTCAAGTAACAGATCACCTCACTAAAAGTTAATCAGGCTACAAGCTCGTCTAATAGACATTTAGGGTCTTTGATACATGTAGGAGTAAATTTTTCAATTTGTAAAAAAAAACGATCATTGCATTATTGAAAGAGTGGGTGCTAACCTATGAGCAATGAGTTGGTAATTAATCCAGATGATTCGGGGGCTTTGAAATAGTAAATCAAAAACAAAATGGAGAGGGTCTTTTTATTTCAGTAAAAAAAATATTTTTAGCAATCTGACGTCTTGTTGACGAGTTCGAGTGTTTCACGATCCCGTCAACTACAACAATTCGATTAACAAAATGAGCAATTCCGTTAACAATTTGCAATCCTATTAACATTTTGAAAGAAGGTTTATTTAATGGTTTCTTGATTGAGATCACAATTGTTTTACTTAACGATACTTTATCGTGTATCAATTTCCCCCCTTATACTTGCTACAATACACCTCTTCACCTCTCGTAACATTCCAAGTTAACGACCTAAAGACTATAAAAGCAGTGGGTTCCAGTTCCGAATTAACTCATTATCAACTTCTTCAAGTCTTCTTTACTCTTCACTCGCTCAATATGAAACTCTCTCTCCTTACTCTCGCTCTTCTCCCAGCTGCTTACGCTGCACCTGCTCAACCTGATGCTGAGCAAAACCAAAAGATCGTGGATGTGATTGGGAACATGACCAATAACTTGCTTCTTGACACCGAAAAGTTTACGGCAATGAACGGTATGTTGTTGGAGGATATGGTGACTGTTCCTGGAGTCACTGTCAAGTCGAACAACCCAAACAGAATGGAGAGAAGGGGTTGGAAAGACTACCTTCCTTTGGTAAAGAGCCTCACCAAAAACGTCTTAGTGGGAGTCGGTGGTGTCTTGGATGTCACTGGCTTTGGTGAGGTTGGTGATATTGTTCGGGTTGTCGGAGGATTTTTGTAAACCACCACTGGTCCGGAATATCATGGCTTGGATTATTATGGGCCTTTATCCATTGAAATAGCAATACACAACTTACAAAACGTAAAGAGACCCCCCAAAAAAAGTAGAGGCACCATCTGTCTCTTGAAATAATCGGGCCAAAGTAGAACTCATAGATCTCGACATCACATTCTCATGGTAGAGTACCACATTCACTAGGAAATCCAGATTTCGTATCTTTAAACATCAGCAAATACTTTGAAGCGAAGAGTAATCTCTAGTTAGCTTGTACTGCTGTTTTCTTGTTACTTGCTTTGTTCATCTCTCTTTTAGTTGCTTATGATGATAGAAAATAAGATCGAGGGGTTTTTCGGGTAGTATTTGTCACCTCTGAAGGCCTGCTTTTTTTATCTTGTACTTGAAGTACATGATTCTACCCAAGTGTATTCACACTCAGAAGTTGAATTGGTAAGCTCAAAACACTCTAATTCTCAATCGAATAAGCACTTAAGTGAAGAAGCTCGACAAACTGTCTATCATAGGAAGAATATGGGGCGAGAAAAGCATTTCTTTGCATACAAAGCCTATAATCTATTTTTCTAAATTAAACTATATTACACTCCACAAAGCTGTACTATTACTACTTTACTGTACTACTAGGTGCCGCTCTAATTTGTGCTATACAGTAAAAAGAACTTGCAGCTCAAGAACTATTTTCTGGTGCTGTGGAGTTGCTTTATTAAAACCCAATTTGAGTCTTTGTGGCTTGCTACAGGAATAGTCAAGCACCCTAAATCTATAGGGGATCTGAGGATGCTTCGGTGAGTATCAGATAGCCCTCGTCATCGGAGTATAATACACACGACACAAAGAATGGCCAAAATTTCTAAATCTGCTTAAGCATTTCGAGTGGTAACATCAAATACAAAGATAACCAAAATTTCTTGGTGGTACTTTCTTTTTTTAATGATTTCTGGATTTCATTTTTCAAGAATTCCTTACTTGTTTGGAATCACGTACGGACAGGACAAGCTCTAGTGAGTCCAAAAGCCTGAACCCTACGAGTTATCACGTGGCCTTTCAAAAAAAAAATAAAAAAAAAAAAATAACGGACCAAATTTAAGGCATATCCATGGGTTCAAACCGAATGTCTGTATTCAATAGCCCTATATTCAGCTTTCGAAGGGCCTTAAAGACAAAAGAAAAGTTCTGCACAAAGAGTGATTTATTTATGGATGAGGATAGAGGGAAACGATTTCTACAATTATAATTTAAATTGGTAGTAAGCATTTGTTATGCTAAAAGCACCGTAGTGCGAAAACCATGAGCGTTAGACCCACCATGGGTAGAGTACTACCTATGTGGATGTTGAAGCCTGTACTAGTCGATCAGATGTTGAGCGGCCCCTTTGGCCCTCATTACGACCTCTATTCCTCTATGCCGGAAAAATATATATAAGGTGCGGTGGTTCCTCTAGGAGGAATCAGCGGCGAATGAACATAGTAAACAGAGTACCTGACGTAACAAGAATCTAACAGAGCGTTGGTAACCCAAATACCTATCTGTATTCAAAAAAAAAAGAAAAAGAAAAATTAAATGTGCCCTTAGACTCTTTCAAGTAAAAATCACTTAGTATGTAGATTTTGATCTCCGAGAAAATTTTACTGCTACCTGAAAGTCTCATTGAGCCCAGGCTAGCTGAACAATAAGACTGGCCCGCGACAAAATGTTGTCGCGACTTTTATTGTTGACTATAATTGTTCACTAGTTTGTCGTGCCCAGTCGCGACTATAAAGTTCATCGCGAACTGAACACGCCCAACGTCTGACCGAGCAGGGCACGCTCCATTCACTCGACATGCAGGAACCTGGCCAAAGTGATGCCAATAATTAATTTAGCAGAACAAATAGTTGATTTAGTACTCATAGTTACTCGAGTGCCGTAGGTACTGATGTCTTTCAGCACGTGGGGATGCTAGTTAATGCATGCTTGGCTGAACTCAGACGAATTATTCAAGTAGCCATTGAAGAATAAGTATTTCCCGATCTGTGAAGTATTACCTCAATAAATTCTGACGGAGAAAACAATGGAAACTAGCGGTATTTGGATCCAGATACTGTGCGAGAATACTCTATTTAACGAGTAATGTTATGCTTGAAAAACGAGATTTTCTTATAGTTAGCTTTACAGACGCATAGGGATCAGTTACAAGGTAGATTATAGAAAATGTTATTATTATAAAGTTTTTAGTGTTCACGAAAGTATGATTTGCACATCAAGGTACATCATCGTCTGTAGTCCTAGAAAAGGAAGGCCATTGCCATGAGCAAAATCGAAAAGCCAAATGACTGTTTGGAGCCAGAGCCGGCCTCAAAGGTAGAAATAGTAGGCTGAGCGTTACCGGCAGAGGAAGAGGCCACTCCGGGGTTACCAGAGTTGGAGCCGTGTCCTGAATTAGATCCATTACCAGAGTTAGATCCATTACTTCCGCTTCCAGATCCGTTACTTCCGTTTCCAGATCCGATTCCGGAGCCTCCCTTGGTAGTGGTAGTCACTGTTGTAGAAGAAACCGTGGCAGTCGAGAAGCCACTGCAGGGAATCACAACAGTTGATCCAGAAATGACAGTTATCACCCACTGGTCAGTAGTACCAGTGGTAACACAGTCAGTAGAAACTGAATTTCCTGGGTTTGAAGTTTGGTCAGTGGTGCAAGGAACAACAACAGTGGATCCAGAAATGACTGTAGTCACCCACTTAGTAGTGGAGGTGACAGTCTCAGTAACTACCGAAGTCCCAGGATTCACAGAATGATCAGTGCTGGACACAGGGTAAGTAGTTGTGACGTTTGGATAGTAGCCTGGCTTCACAACACTCACTGTACACTTTTCAACTTCTGAGCAGTCAGATGGGGTGTAAGTACCTGGACCAGTGAAAATACTGTTGGTTGGCACAACAACGGTGGTGGTAGTATGAACTGGGATCACTGGAGTTCCTGGGATCAAAACTTCAACAGTGCAAGTTGCAGCATCCGAGCAATCAGAAGGAGTGTAAGTACCTGGAATGGGGTACTCACTGTTAGTGACTTGGGTGTGGGTAGTGGTGGTGTGACCTGGAGTCACAACGGCAACAGTGCAAGTCTCAACGTCAGAACAGTCAGATGGGGTATAAGTACCTGGAGTTGGGTATTGACTGTTTGTTCCTTCAGTCGTGGTAGTTGTAGTTGGACCTGGANTGTTTGTTCCTTCAGTCGTGGTAGTTGTAGTTGGACCTGGAGTAGGGTACTGACTGTTGGTAACCTCAGTAAAAGTAGTGGTGGTATGACCAGGGGTAACAATGGCAACTGTGCAAGTAGCCACTTCAGTACAGTCGGTAGCAGTGTATGTGCCCGGCGTTGGGTACTCACTATTGGTCAACTCAGTAACAGTAGTGGTAATCTCTCCACATTGACCTTCGCTGGGAGAAATTTGGTAAACCATATCGAAGGTATTGGTGGTTTTTCCTGAGGGGTACTTAATGGTGGAAAACAACTTCCATTGGGTCATCTCATTCACGTAGACAATCTTCGTAGGATAGTATAACCCTTCTTCCAATGTGAGTGTTATATTAGTAGTGACAAAAGTACCCAGGACGTAGGTTTGGTCTTTTTTCGTACCAGAGAACTGGGCGATTTGAGTCACACTTTTCAGGACATCAGAGCAGCAGCTACCAACACCGCCAATAAACTCACCGTATCCATTATCACCCGATAAAGTAAAAGTGTAATAACCACTCTCCTCTGCTTTGAAGTAACCCATAAGCTCGACCAAAAAGTTAGAAGCGGTAAACTCCTGGCCATAAATTGTTCCCATCTGGGGATAGTTTTCATTGTCAACGCCACCGTTCATTTGGATATCAGTCACCCCATCAGCAGATGCAAACCAGCCGCCATGGTTTTTGTAATTGGAAACAAAAAAAGTATCAGGGTTATTACTAGCCGTTAAGTCAAAAAGGGTGTATTTATAGGAATTAGCATTGAACCCTTTGCTAGCGACATTGTTGAAGCGACAGCCCTCAATGGCGCTTGCAACATTAGCCAATGCCCCAATAAGAAGGTAATTGATGGAGGAGATTCTCATAGTTGACTGGCAAAAGAACTAAGGGATAATGCCCCCTATTTATACATTTTACAGCCATTCGTATTATGAACCACAAGAGGAGCATACAGTTGGAGGGGTGCAACTAAGCATTCTGTGCGTCTAGTGCTTGGCCTGTGCAGGTGCATTTTCTTTCCGAGGGGCTGCGTTAATGCGTCACTCTCGAAGGTGCTCGATTTACGAGGGTCCAAAACATTATTGCTCTTGACCAGACTGACATGAAGGCGACTGTTTGTCTACTGCGGAAATACCGTATCTCTTGGGAACTGCCAACATTGCACTGGTTAGCCTTGTACTCCCACTATTGTAGAACCCCAGCTGGGTTTGATCAATGTATACAGTTGAGTTGACATTAATCAACATAAACCCCACAAATGTAACAGCACAAGGATTATATCATACCGCAGTTGAAAGTAAACAGATAAGTGCTGTTGGAAGTGGTATGAATAAGCTCTAGTACTTAGTCGCATCTTCGTTATGTCGTAGTAAGATCAATGCAGAATCGTGCATACAGCAATTTTAGCGACTATAGATACGAGGTTGATTCCGAGGTATAGGATTAGTATAACATCAAGAATGTTACTTATTCATAGTTCACGGGTTTGAAGAATGTTTGAAAGGAGGGTTTGGTCTAAAGAGTCTAATTGAGCATTTAGTCTTTTACTTAGTTTGGTATGGTCTATAAATATAGTGGTCCTTCTCGGAGACTGTTGTTTGAACTAAATATTAGCGCACCTAAATAAGAGCCTTTGCATAGGTACCCGCCTTTCACGCAAGAAGAGTGATGGAATCATCTTTATACAGTCTCGGGGTTAGTCTCAGTCTTGTTAAAAACAGATAAACGTGTGACCAACAACCTTCTAGTCACAGTAAATCTGAAATTGTAGACATTCAATTGTAGGTAGTCCAGCCGATTACTATATATTGCCGGACAAACATTCGGCCATTTGCAAAGCAAAATAATTCCGCTTTAATGGAGCGCTTCTGTAAGCGAGCTTAATTTCCTGCTTGTTTTGGTGGCTAAAGTTTAGTTTTGGGGCTTGGAAAACTAAATCAGTGTCCGGGCTCAAACGGGTTGTTCTAAGCCGATAGACTTGCAGAAGAGGTACTGTATGTGGCGCAACGAAACAACATTAATTAGTCTACTTGCTGCATCGGCTGCAAGCTCTGCACTTGGAAGAGCAATATACACAAATCAGAGTGGAGTTTCGGTGGGTTAGTATGTTGCCGAGCTGCCGAACCTTCGTTTCCAACAACTCCAGTATGCATGATGTATATATGCGGAAAAGAAGCTTCTCAAAGTGGGAATCGCGCCCCCCCAACGCCGCAGTTGGCAATGTCACATCATGCGAGTTTCTTCGGTGCATAGCTAAGCACTGTACTGAGTCTCAAAAATGCTGCTCCCCCCCAAAAAAAAGGGTTGCGATTCGAGGTTGGGGTCCCCACGTGCAGTGCGTGCATGATATGCGCAAACGCAAACGGCTCAACCAATTATGTTACGATGGTCTTAAAGACCCCCTCACTACTATTTGGGTCTGTCATGATACCTATGGGACGCATTTGATGCGCAAAATGCCCTTCCCCACTTCATTATTGATGGGACACTTTGGAGTTGCCTGCCCTCGTAATGCGACATTACCGATGCTCGCTTATGCGATGCAATAATTTTCACAGTTCGTACTCTCTTTTGGAGGTATACCTCCGGGCGAGGATTGCATGCCTTCGTCTTTCCATCCTTCACATGTCTTCACACGAGAAGGTCACAAAACTGCAACTCGGCTAATCCTGGAATTAACCGATGGAAAGGCGTTCGTAAAGACCATGTCTAGACCTTTAGGACGATGCAAGTATCAACAACCTATTCAATAGTCATCCGAGAAAAAGGTGCAACAGTATCTAATAATTCCTAGCCCTACCGTTAAAGCCAGCATATCGAATAGATTCTGATGTGTAAAATTTAGTGAATTTGTCAATTATATTCCATTCTAGAGAGCTTATCAAACCCCTCTAAATGAATTAAATGCTACCAAATTAGACAGGATTTTAAAAATAGAAGAAAAACTACGCATCAAAAATTGAGATGTCTTAATATTTGATGCTTTCTGTTTAATAGTTTATTTTGAAATAGAGTGAGCTTCATGCATGGCAGACTTATCATGCTCTGAGTCAAAGAAACTCCGCTCCGCAAAAAACATCAGTACATCAAGTGAACAACATTATGAATATTTGTGGATTTGGTATTAAGCAAAACTTGGCATTCCTGCGCTTATATTTTTTCTTACCATTTTTATGGAAATTATATATTGTAGTGGTCTTTTACCCTCAATAGACATTTGGAGGAGTCAGCCATTATTAGACATTCTCGCGCATTAACACACCTCTTGCCTGACCATCTACGTTTCTGTCGATGGCCTATGGCTTATGCTTAGGAGTCTATGACAATGAAGTCTATGGTCTAAGTCTATAGTCTAAGCTAAGGAAGTGTCTATGATCTATGGCCTATGACCTATACTCTATATTTAGGGTATCTAGGATTTTATGACCTTAACATGATTCTGCTTCTATTGACTGACTTCTACATATAAGGACTCTTCTCGACCGCCGCTAGTAAAACCAGCATGTGCTATATGTTCCTCAACTCAAATATATGATATATGATGATTATTCTAAATTTAGTGTCTTGATATAGCCCATTGGTAACATACCCATAACCTCTAGCATTTAGTGCTATATCCAGAAGTGGATTGATAGACTAGGTAGTTTTTCTTCTTTATTAATGGACACAGAGAATAGGGGTAATAAACTGTCATCATTGCCGATACATGATTCCAGCGGTGGTGTATGCTCTCCGTAGTATTATCCTCGTTAGACCCAGTCAAGAGCCATATGGTTGTACTTCTCTGATATCAAAAGACAGATGTTAAAACCGCTGCATTGCAATATTCCTCTATTTCTGGCCCATCGAGATCTATTTTGAGGAGATTCACCCAACTAAGCTCTCATACAACAAGCTTTTTGGTAAGCCATATGGAATGCCAGATATATTCAATGACACATGCATCGCCAATGAATTAGAGAATCGTCTATTCTCAAATCAGTTCGAATGGGTCAAATTGCTGGTTTTGAAAAGGCAATTAATCTGTCAAATAACAAGGTTAACGGAAGGAGCTTTTGCTTTTACTTCTTTAGGAGAAGCATCATGGTGGCACGTGATTATACTAGCATGGTGATCTGATACCTGGTGCAAGTTTGGGAGAATTAAACCTTATTTAAGCACCTGTGGTCCACCATTATCTTCCAAATCTCCTTCAAGGGTATTCTTTGTCGTAGTCTTGTGAAAGCTCATATCCAGCTGAATTTGTGAATAGTTTTGTCACAGCCGAATGGTATATGAGTTCTTTGATGTGACTTCTTTATAGGCCAAAGTATATCCGATAAGAAGCTTCTCTCAAAAAGAAGTAGAACTACAAGAATCAAAAAACGTCTGCGATTAAATTAAATAAAATTCTAAAATGCCCAGGACAAAAGTGGCAAGACAGCCATGAATACCGCTATGGTTTGCTTGTGACCTTTTCCTTCGGCTATAGACACTGAAGAAGGCAACGACGAAACACTTGATGTAGATTCCCTAGACGTCTGGAAGGTCTTTGTGGGAGGATTAGGAGGTTTGTTGTCGTTGATGGAAGAGTTTGGCTTCTCAGCATTCGAATATTTGGGGGATGAGCCATCACCGGAGTTATTCGCACCATCACCCGTTGGCAATGACTCTCCTGTGGTCTGCATGGGGTTGATGGGTGAATTATCTGATGGCCTCGACCCAGGAATGTTCGGGTTTGGTCCCGATGGAATGGCTCCCGACTTAGCCGTTTGGCTTGGCGAGTTTGGTGGTGCAGGCACATCACTCGTTTCTCCTGCGGGAGAAGCGGTGGATGGCTCCGGTTTCTGATCAGAAGTATCCTCGGATCTAGGAACTGGTGTATCTGACAGATTTTCATGTGGAATGGTGTTCAGAGGGGACTGCACCGGGTTATTTGGGCGCAGGCTGTTTCGTGCAACCGGCGTCTTCAGTGTATCTTGGGATGGTCCGGAAGTGTTTGAGGGTCCAGGATTGTTTGAGGTTTCAGAGGCTCCAGAAGTGTTAGAGGTTTCCGTGGTACTCAGTGCTTCTGGTGTGACTGATCTAGCAGATGGCTTCTCTGCAGAACTGGTCAAATCTCCGGAACTGGTATGAACAATAGGTGTTGAGGATTTCGAACCAGGGGAAGAACTAGATGCCCTTGGCGAGGAAGGAACATAAGAAGAGTTCCAACCGCCGCTGCTGTATGGCCTGGTTGATGGGAAAGGGTAAACACGTGACGAGGTCTGTGCCTTTGAAGACAGAGCAGGGTCAAATGAGGATGAAGGGCTAACTGATGATGGTCCCACTGATGAAGATGGTTCAACGGACGACGACTCAATGGATGATGATGGAATCACTGACGACGACTCAACCGATGACGATGGTTGAATTGATGACGACTCAATTGAAGATGACTCAATTGAAGATGACTCAACTGATGACGACTCAACTGATGACGACACAACTGATGACGACTCAATTGAAGATGGCTCAATTGAAGATGGCTCAACTGATGAGGACACAACTGATGATGATGAGTACACAACTGCTGAGGACACAGCTGATGACGATGGTTCAAGTGATGATGAGGTGGAACTTGGGACTTCAATAACAACAGTGTTATTCTCTCCTGGGACACCAGTGATAGTAAAAGTAGTGGTGAACTGTCCAGTCCAGAAACTTGTAACAGTTTGAGTTGGTGTTGGTACCTCAATCACCACAATATTCCTTTCAGATCCAGTAATGGTTGAAGTGGTGGTCACCGATCCGCCGTAAGTACTCGTAACAGTACTCGTGGACTTCGGAACTTCCACGATAACCGTGTCGGTTCCGTTTCCAGACATCGTGAGAGTAGTCGTAACTAATCCATCATACGTCCTCGTGAGAGTACTTGTTGACTTCGGAATCTCCACAATGACCGTATTAGTCTCACCAGGTCCTCCAGTAATAGTCGAATAAGCAGTGGTGGTACCCGTCCAGTAGGTAGTAATTGTTTCAGTAGGGGTAGGAACTTCCACAACAACAATATTAGTACCATCTCCAGTGATCGTGCTGGTTGTAGTCACCGAGCCGTTATAAGTACTGGTCACAACTTCCACCGACTTGGGAATCTCCACAATCACAGTATTGTTTTCGCCCGGACCTCCTGTCTTTGTGGTGGTGGTAATATAGTCACCAGTCCAGAAAGACGTGACTGTTTGTGTTGGCGTAGGAACTTCAATAATCACAATGTTGGTTCCGTTTCCAATAATTGTCGTGGAAGTAGTGACTGCTCCACCATAGGTACTAGTTAAAGTACTAGTAGACTTTGGAATCTCAATGACCACAGTGTTGCTTTCACCTTCACCTCCTGTAATGGTGGTGGATGTGGTAAAATCGCCAGTCCAGAAGCTAGTAACTTGAGCTGTTGGAGTTGGGACTTCCACAACAACAATATTGGTTCCTTCTCCGGTGATTGTGGTGGTAGTGGTCACGGAACCATCGTAAGTACTTGTGACAACACTAGTACTCTTTGGAATCTCCACTATAACTGTATTGTTTTCACCTGGTCCTCCCGTCACAGTCGTAGTTGTTGTCACGTCACCAGTCCAGAAAGTTGTGATTGTTTGCGTAGGTGTAGGGACTTCCACAATGACAAGGTTGGTTTCATCGCCGGTGACTGTAGTTGTTGTAGTCACAGAACCGCCATAGGTACTTGTTATAGTGCTGGTAGATTTAGGAATCTCCACTATGACTGTATTGCTCTCTCCGCTAGCGCCGGCAATGGTGGTAGACGTAGTGAAAGATCCAGTCCAGAAACTCGTGACCGTGGCAGTCGGAATAGGCACTTCAATCACCACAATGTTAGTTCCGTCTCCAGTGATCGTGGTGGTTGTAGTAACCAATCCACCATATGTACTGGTCAAGGTACTGGTTGACTTTGGAATTTCCACAATGACCGTGTTGTTCTCGCCAGGTCCGCCTGTGACTGTAGTCGTCGTAGTGACGTCTCCGGTCCAGTAAGTTGTAATTGTCTGCGTTGGTGTTGGAACAGCAATAATCACAACGTTAGTTTCGTCACCCGTGACAGTAGTGGTAGAAGTCACCGATCCGCCGTATGTGGTAGTAACGACACTCGTGGACTTTGGAATTTCAACCACCACTGTGTTGCTTTCTCCTGGACCACCTGCAATAGTGGTAGATGTAGTGAAAGATCCAGTCCAAAAGGAAGTGACTGTGGCTGTTGGCGTGGGAACCTCAACGACCACAATGTTAGTGCCATCACCTGTAATTGTAGTCGTAGTGGTCACAGAGCCATCATAAGTACTAGTAACGACACTGGTACTCTTTGGAATCTCCACAACAACCGTGTTATTTTCACCGGGTCCTCCTGTAATCGTGGTCGAAGTTGTGAATTCTCCCGTCCAGAACGAAGTCACTGTCTGAGTAGGCGTTGGAATGGCAATGACGATAATGTTAGTACCATCTCCTGTTATGGTGGAAGTACTAATGACCGAGCCTCCGTAAGTACTAGTCACCGTGCTAGTGGATTTTGGAATTTCAACAATGACTGTGTTGGTTTCACTATCGGCTCCAGTAACAGTAGTCAAAGTGGTGACATCTCCAGTCCAGTAAGTAGTAATGGTCTCAGTGGGCGTAGGAACCTCAACGACAACAATGTTGGTACCGTCTCCAGTGATGGTCGTAGTAGTAGTCACAGACCCTCCATAAGTGCTAGTAATGACATTGGTAGACTTTGGAATTTCAACGATCACAGTATTGTTCTCTCCGGGACCACCGGTAACAGTCGTAGTAGTGGTGAAATCGCCGGTCCAGAAGGACGTAACTGTTTGTGTTGGCGTAGGGACCTCCACCACCACAACATTAGTACCTTCTCCAGTGATGGTAGTTGTAGTAGTAACAGAACCACCGTAGGTGCTGGTCAAAGTACTAGTAGATTTTGGAATCTCAATAACAACAGTGTTGTTCTCACCAGGGCCTCCAGCAATAGTAGTTGAAGTAGTAAACGAGCCCGTCCAGAAACTAGTAACCGTGTTTGTAGGAGTAGGCACCTCAATGACAACAATATTCGTGGAGTCTCCCGTGATTGTAGTTGAAGTTGTCACAGAACCACCATATGTACTGGTTGTAGTGGTAGTGGACTTTGGAATTTCAATCACAACCGTGTTGCTTTCACCTTCACCTCCTGTAATGGTGGTGGATGTGGTAAAATCGCCAGTCCAGAAGCTAGTAACTGTAGCTGTTGGAGTTGGGACTTCCACAACAACAATATTGGTTCCTTCTCCGGTGATTGTGGTGGTAGTGGTCACGGAGCCATCGTAAGTACTTGTGACAATACTAGTACTCTTTGGAATCTCCACTATAATCGTATTGTTTTCACCTGGTCCTCCCATCACAGTCGTGGTTGTTGTCACATCACCAGTCCAGTAAGTGGTAATGGTTTGGGTTGGAGTTGGTACTTCAATCACCACCACATTCGTCTCGTCTCCAGTAATGGTAGTGGTTGTGGTCACCGATCCACCATAGGTACTCGTGAGAGTACTTGTTGACTTTGGTATTTCAACAATAACCGTATTCGTCAGACCCGGCCCACCAGTGATAGTGGAGAATGCAGTAGTACTTCCGGTCCAGTAAGTCGTGATAGTCTCTGTGGGTGTAGGAACCTCGACGACAACAATGTTCGTACCATCTCCAATAACGGTAGTTGTGGTAGTCACTGAGCCATTATAGGTACTGGTCACAACTTCCACCGACTTTGGAATCTCCATAATCACAGTATTGTTTTCACCTGGGCCTCCCGTTTTAGTGGTAGTGGTGATGTAATCTCCGGTCCAGAAAGAAGTCACAGTTTGCGTTGGTGTAGGAACTTCAATGACAACAATATTAGTACCCTCTCCGGTGATAGTAGTGGTTGTTGTATCGGAGCCACCATAAGTACTGGTCACTGTGCTGGTAGACTTTGGAATTTCGACAACAACAGTGTTGGTTTCTCCTTCACCACCAGTAATCGTCCGTGTAGTTGTCACATCACCAGTCCAGTAAGTAGTAACAGTTTCCGTTGGAGTTGGGACATCCACAATGACAATGTTGGTTCCTCCACTGGTAAGGGTAGATGTGGAAGTTACCGATCCATCGTAGGTTCTTGTGAAGTATGTAGTTGATCTTGGAAGCTCCACGATGATGGTATTGTTTTCCCCAGGCCCACCAGTCACAGTGTAAGAAGTGGTGGCCTCTCCAGTCCAGTAAGTGGTGATAGTCACAGTCGGCGTAGGAACTGCCACAACAACGGTATCAGTTGAAGCACCAGTTCCGGTGGTCGTCGTAGCGTATGAATTTCCCCAAATACTGGTAACAGTGGTGGTCGACTTTGGAATCTGAATGATGACCGTGTTAGACTCTCCTGGACCACCAGCGGCAGTGGTACTCGTAGTGAAGGAGCCAGTCCAAACAGTAGTCACTGTGGTGGTTGGCGTAGGAACATTCACAACCACAGTGTTCGTAGAGTCACCAGTTCCGGTAGTAGTAGTAGCAAACGAGCTTCCCCAGGTTGAAGTCACAGTGGTTGTAGACTTCGGAAGCTGAACAATCGCCGTATTAGACTCTCCAGGCCCACCAGTAGCCGTAGTAGTGGTAATGAACGACCCGGTCCACACTGTAGTCACAGTTGTGGTGGGAGTAGGAACATTAACCACAACAGTGTTAGTGGAATCACCAGAAGCAGTTATCGTCGTGGCATAAGAACTTCCCCAAGTCTGAGTGACAGTGGTAGTTGATTTGGGAATCTGTACAATCACTGTATTAGATTCTCCTGGACCACCGGTAGCTGTCATCGTGGAAGTAAACGACCCTGTCCACACTGTGGTCAATGTAGTTGTTGGAGTTGGAACATTAACAACCACAGTATTGGTCGAGTCTCCCGAAGCAGTCGTTGTGGTAGCGTAGGAACTTCCCCAAGTCTGAGTGACAGTGGTTGTAGACTTTGGAAGCTGAACAATCGCCGTATTAGACTCTCCAGGCCCACCAGTAGCCGTAGTAGTGGTAATGAACGACCCGGTCCACACTGTAGTCACAGTTGTGGTGGGAGTAGGAACATTAACCACAACAGTGTTAGTGGAATCACCAGAAGCAGTTGTCGTTGTGGCATAAGAACTTCCCCAAGTATTGGTGACAGTTGTGGTGGATCTGGGGATCTGCACAATGACCGTATTAGACTGACCCGGTCCTCCTGTAGCCGTAGTAGTCGTCACAAAAGAACCAGTCCACACTGTAGTCACAGTTGTTGTTGGAGTTGGGACATTCACAACCACAGTGTTTGTAGAGTCACCAGTTCCGGTAGTAGTGGTAGCAAACGAGCTGCCCCATGTGCTGGTGACGGTTGTGGTAGACTTTGGAATTTGCACAATCACGGTGTTTGATCCACCTGGACCTCCAGTAGCAGTGGTAGTGGTCACAAATGATCCTGTCCAAACGGTAGTCACTGTAGTGGTTGGTGTTGGCACATTAACCACAACAGTGTTAGTAGAATCACCAGAAGCGGTAGTCGTCGTGGCATATGAGCTTCCCCAGGTATTTGTCACTGTGGTCGTACTCTTGGGGATTTGCACAATCACTGTGTTCGACTCTCCAGGACCTCCATTTGCGGTGGTACTAGTAGTGAAAGAACCAGTCCATACTGTAGTAACAGTTGTGGTAGGGGTAGGAACATTCACAACCACCGTATTGGTGGAATCACCAGAGGCGGTAGTTGTTGTGGCATACAGACTTCCCCACGTATTGGTAATAGTCGTGGTCGATTTGGGAATCTGTACAATCACAGTGTTGGATTGTCCCGGTCCTCCGGTAGCTGTGGTACTAGTAGTAAACGAGCCAGTCCATACAGTGGTGACTGTAGTAGTTGGAGTAGGAACGTTCACGACAACAGTATTGGTTGAGGCACCAGTTCCAGTGGTAGTGGTAGCATAGGAGTTCCCCCAAGTCGAAGTCACAGTAGTGGTTGATTTAGGGATCTGCACAATGACTGTGTTGGACTGACCTGGGCCTCCAGTTGCGGTAGTGGTGGAAACGAAGGACCCCGTCCAAACAGTGGTGATGGTGGTAGTAGGAGTAGGAACATTCACAACCACGGTGTTAGTTGAAGCACCTGAAGCCGTTGTTGTAGTGGCGTAGGAGTTTCCCCAAGTCCTGGTCACCGTTATGGTGGATTTGGGAAGTTGAACAATAACCGTATTGGATTGGCCGGGGGCACCGGTGGCGGTTGTACTGGTGATGTACGACCCTGTCCACACGGTAGTGACGGTTGTGGTTGGCGTGGGAACATTGACAACCACAGTGTTTGTGGTTGCCCCAGTTGCCGTGGTGGTGGTGGCGTAGGAATTACCCCATGTCCGAGTAACAGTTGTGGTGGTGTGAAAAGCGTCAGTGGGTGCGACAGGGGTTTCGCACAGGGAAAAGTCGAGCTGGTAAACCAGTGCACCCATATTAAGACCAGTGTTTCCATCGGGATCTGTGTATGTAAGGGTAAGACCTCCAGGACCTCCATAGTTGAAAATGATAAGTTTGATAGGATAGTAGTAGCCCGCATAAAGTGTGAAACTCACCGTCCTTCTATTAACTCTGGGACTAGTACCAATGGTGTTAAGAGACAAGGCCCCGTCCACACTAACTTTGGCGTCCAGGCAACAAGTTTGTCCAGCTCCAAATTGAAGGGCACCACCATCATCAACAACCAAGGTGATTGTATAAGTTCCGGTTTTACGCACATAGAAGTAACCTGACAACTCAGCGGTATAATTGGATTTGGTGGTCGGTATACCGTAAATAGAACCATATGAAATAACGTAAATCGGTGAGATGACACTGAAAGAAGGGTCCGTAATTCCAGTAGTGGAGCCCACGAGGTTAGTCATATAACCAGTGCTGAAATAATTCGTATTCCAACCCAAATTGGCATTTAGAGTGTAACTGTAAAGCCTAACATCAAAACCTGCTCTCACCACATATCAATGATAAGAGAAATAGTAGCTGAGTCAGCACTTGTGATCGCATCAAATGGTTGTTTTTTTGAAAATAGACGAGTATCGGTAACGAGAGTCTTTAGACCCCATATACATATTTTAAAGCACCTGACATAAAAGCGAGCAAAAGAAAAAAAAAGTGAAATAATCCGAGTTCAGTGCATTAAAAAAAAAAAAAATGAACTCGAGCATCCTTGCTTACCTTTCGGCTAAGAGAACCTCGACTTCAAAGACGACTACTTCTTATTCATTTTGAAATAGAGGAGAATTGCCTCCAAGTGAACTTGATGGAGGCTTCCATGTCGAGCCATGCTTCTCGAACACTCGAACGCTAAAAAAGAGGGCGCCTCAACTTCTTTGCATGGCGACAAACTCCCCGGGTAGAGATCCACGGAAATGTACTTCTAATGCACAAATATGCATGGCGGGTGCAATGTCGCTCTTAAGTGCCCGTGCCGTCACACACTAAGCAAATCGCGCGCTTCGAAAGCGAGGCTCTTATTGGGCAAAGTGTACCCTCACAACCATAACTTAGTATGTACCACCAGATTTTAAAGGTATCAAAACCATTCGTACAAGAATTATAAGTGTCAAAATACGGTCAACAAAACGCCCCAAAATCATGCTGGTTTTGAGTTTAACGCCACAAAATTGTGCCGAACCTCGAAGTTATGCATGACGTCGTCAGGGTTTACGTCATTGTAGATTTTTCATTGCCTTCTCGCCAATCGAAATTTAAGAGAGCCTCTCGTGGTTTTCTAAGATCCAGGTACATATTTTTAAAAACGTGAATTTTGAGACACTCACTAAAACGGTGTGTGCTTGCATGAAAACGTGCCAGTTGCGGTTAGAAGCGATGGCAAATGGCAGATGACCGGTGGTATGCCGAGATTTCTGCAGAAGAATGCAAGGTCGTATGCATGTTCCGCGATACGAATAACAACGGTGATACAATTAGAGATTAATTTTCTTCAACTCCTATTCGCTGCATGGAACGTCCTTACTAATAACTTAATTCAGGATGCTTTATCAACTATAACGAGAAACACTCCTATCGATTATACTTACGTCACTTGAGAAGTGTATAGAACCAAACCTGTATAAAATACTCTGCTTTGTATTGAATCAATTAAAACCCACCACTTGCGGAGTTAACCTTGTTAACCCCATTAGGAAACTTCTTGTATATGAAGATCAAATCGACTCGTTTCTGCTAAAAAGAAGGTGCTTTTAAAATGACGTATTCTCAAATTTGAATGATCATTTGCTAAAGAGAGTAATCAACATTCTATAGTAGTATTAATAGCCAGGCAGTGTCTCCTGATCTAAATTTGTGTCATTCAATGGAACAATAAGAAACCAAGAGGGTTATGAAGTAAGATTAAGCGCGAATGCGGGAGCGCTTAAACGGAAAGGTCCGAGGCTCTATGTACCATACCCTAATACTATCGATCCATGGCCTCGCATACAAAAATACGCCAAGGACATGCTTTGGTGCCAAGCTCCTCTTTCTGGGCCAAGAAATGATGAGCGCCCGATTTGAATGGGGCGAAAATTTTTACTCTGTAGGAAGTTCGCCTGAATCTCATGCTGGCGTTGCCCTTATCGGCCAAAAAGGCTTGGTAAAAGACGGCCTACGATTTGCGGCACTTGAAAAACAGAAAAGGTGCAGGCCCATCACCTCGAACTCATCGCGTGCGCTCCAAGCAGTGTAGAAGCTGGCCCTATATGCATGCCATGCGTATCGGCCGGATGCGCAGCTTGACTCGACAACACTACCTGCGTCTTATATCCGGTCTCCACCGGAGTTCACCAAGCCAGACATGCGCCTGTCACTGCTCTGAGCTCACTCCAAAGACTTCTCCGGCTGGGTTTCAGTTTCAGTATCCACAACGATAGGAAATTTGCTTCCGCATAAAAACGTATCCCTTATTGGTTTCTGGAGTTTGGGCTGGAGCTTGAACGGCCGGGGAATAAAGGGCGTTTGCTGCGCAAGTTGGTACTCGTTTGTGCCCTTTTCAAAGAAAACAGTTACTCGTTCCTCAATGCTTTCGCTAGCCTCGGCGTCCAGATTTTCACAAGTAGATAAGTTGGCAGATAATACCTCGTCCCAGAAGTTCCGGGTGGTGGGAATAACCTTGTGAGTGGTGAAGATGGACCCCAAGAAATTTGTTTCCAAAGACAAATCCCACGTTTCTCCAGGGTCGGTGGTATCATTCACCGTGAGTTCGTTTAAATCGCTTTTCTTTTCCACGCTAGTCTCCTGTAAAAAGTCTGGGTCCTTCTTGTGCTCGAAAGTGTAGAAAGATTGGCCAAGTTCTAGGAAAGACGGCTCCACGTCCGGTTCACATGGGCTCACCTCTCCACAAAGATCATTTTTCGGTCCTTCCTCGGCCACAATTTTGGAAGATTTTACTTTTTCTTTGGCAGAGCTGAAAAGGATAAACCCCAAGTTGTTTTTCCACTCCAAACCCATTCCGTCGGAGGTCTTATGATGAATAGTGCTACTTTACCTGGTGGTTACCAGAGACGCACTTTTGATCGAGAATGGTTTACTTTTACGTAAGAGTCTATTTGTACAACCCAGACTTCATTTGTGTAATGTCCCGATTTGTACGACTCGGCAATCGGTTGCACAGACACAGACTCGTGGCGGGTGCACTTTCAACGCTTGGCCTGTGCATCATCAAGGACTTTTATGTGCACATTAGAGTCCGCATACAATGGGAAGTGCGAATGTGTCAAATGATAAGCGCAGCGAAAAATTGTGGGGAGGGTTGCACTCTCACTGTGGAACACTGAGCACACTTGGCCGTACATTTTGGATCCCATGCTACACCCATACTCAGTGAGCCACATTTGTAGACCCATTCGAAAATGGTCAGTATAATCAAGAGCCTATTTTCAACATGCTCGAGCCATCTTAAAAACCATGACAATCTCTTACTTCCATAACCATCTCCTACATTCTATACCCAAGTCTGTGGTACATCAATCACGTGCGTCAGCGAACGCTGCCGAGCTCGGTCTCTGCACGAGAACAGGGCGTGGTCTTATAAGGTCCAGCAGACGAGCAGGATCGATTTGCTGAATGACACTGAAATTTTGAGTCTCCCCTTCGAGCCCTATTATAATGGGTCCCTTGTCAACAAAGCCAAAATTCAAGGTGTCTCCCACCCTGGCTTCTTGCCTGGTCAATGTTCTATTGGCCTTGTTCATCATATACTACACTTCCCTCAGATTTCCGTCCATGTACACACACAGACCGAACGGCCCTTTGGCCGTGCTGATAGAATATCCACCGCTGGCTTCTAAATCTGCTGCTCAGCACCACAATGAGTTTCCCATTGACTTTGAAAATGCTACCTCGATCTTTAACAGTGTCTACGGTGCGTTGAAACAGAAAGATTCCAATATCAATCTTGTTGGAGTGACATTCATCCCCGCATACCTTCCTCCAAACACCATGATGTACCATTCTACGAGCTCTCCAAATCGGCCAGAATCATACGAATGGATAGCAATGGATTACGAGTTCAGCTACTCTTTTGCTTCTTTCCAAAGAGAAAAACCACACACACCTTCTGGACCCTCGGGACCCAAGGATCCTCCTAGAGGTCCTCATGGCCGTCCTCTGAGAAAAACATCTCCAGATCTGCTAAATAGTGATACCGTTTCAAATTTCATCCAAAGAGATGGTCTGTCGGAGCTGAAAAGTGACACTTCCAGAGGTAAACTCCCCTTCGGTAGTGGGCCGCACTTTTTATACACGTTCAGGAATACAAAACCTTTGGATCGACTTATTTTTTTGGACGGGGCATCTGCAGCGAAAACAGATACGGGTGAAATGGACCAACAGCTGATTCTCAGCAATCAGAGCAACATTAATGAAATAGTAGATGAGCGCGTGGCTGCGAAGGAAATCTGCGAGTGGAGTAAAAGCTTTGGTCTCCAGGGTTACATTCGGCTCGAGGTGGGATACGAGATCGTGCTCTGTGACTTCTACACGGATATAGAGCTCGTATCCAATGTCACGTTTCTGAATGCAACGGAATTCATAGGCTTCCCTGCAGAAAAATACGAACCCGAGAATGGAATGGCTATGCAAAGAACACATCTCATGGATGTATATCAGGCTATGGCTCGTTTCGACTGGGCTCGTGCAGGAAGCCAGGTCAACGAAGGAGAGTCTAGAATCTTGCTAGATTATTCCAAAATGGTCACACCTTTGAATAGAACATGGATCAACCCTGACCCATATCAAAGGCGCATAAACAACATATCTGCCTCTTTGAAGCAAGAGGTGCGCTCAGATCTCCGGGATGCTCTTCAGGTAGGAGCATCACCACTCAAATCAACAGACTGGCCACAAATAATTGGGCATATCATGGGCAAATTCGCTCCCATTCTTCATGATCTCAATACCACTTTGGCCTTGTTTGAGCACACCATGGAGTCCGATTTACCTCAAAGCTTGGAGTATGCCGCAGGCAATATCACTAGAGCCACCTACAACATGGTGAGAAGGTACTCCGATAAAAGCATAAATGACGAGACTGAAAGAATGTTGAATTCTTACCAGGTGACCATACACGATTATGTTCATTCCACGTTTCCCGTCAAATCCAAGCTGGATGCACTCATCTTCTCGGCCATATACAAGGTCACCAAGGAAGTGGTCGAGCAGGTGTTTGATTTATTCTACCACGCAAAGGCAATTCTTCCTGATCTTGTGATGAGTGTCAACGAGGGTTCTTTCTCAAAGCACAAGGCTGATCTATTGAACAAAAAGTCCGCCTTAAATTCTTTGCTTGACTCTTTGCGGTGGTCCTCTTTTGTCAGGTGCAACAATGCATGCAACTGGGACGAAGTCTGCTATGTGCCAACATGGGGACCAGGGCCCGTGGGATGGGGCATTCAGAAAAACCTCAAGTACTTACACTACGAGGGTGGGAGTTTTAGGATCAATGCCGATCTTCAGTGCGTCAAGCTCGATGTCCATGTATAGATATCTAGGTGCAGGCATCTCTGACCACATACATAAAGCAATGACTGAATAAATAGTGACTGAATAGATTAGTAGTGAGTAGATGGATTAAATTATATTATGTGACTCTTTTCAGTGAGCTCATGATGATGCTTGATGTAATATTACTGGGTGTTCGAGTAGGGAGCGTTCCAGACCCTGACAATCTCGGCATACTTTCTCTGCTCATGTTCAGAGAAGTGGAACACCCTTCCTCCTCCTTCCGCCGTCGCGCAGTAGGTGATTCCAGCACACCCTCGGCTGTAGGTCTTCTGGAACTTGGAGATGGGCTTGAGAGTATTGTCGCCATTAAGCTCCTCAATGGAAGCAGGTAGCACTGCCTGCTTGATTAGCACAGGCTGCTTGTAGCTGTCTCTCATGGAGAAAATCGAATACGAGTATTTGCGGCGGAGATGCTGATGTTGTAGGTAATCACTCAACCACGTGTTTTTCTTGCACGCTAGAAGAGCACCATTAGTCCACAAGAGCTTGCCATCCTGGTCCAAGTGGCCTAGTTGTGAGGAACAGATCTTTTTCCCTTCTTCAAGAACACCAATGGCAGCTGCAGGGTGTTCATTGAACGAGTAATTGGAGTTGCCGCTAAGAAGCTGGCCCAACCAGAAAAGGTCTTTGTCTCCATACATGATGCGTCCGGACTGGAACCAGTATTGTAATGCGAGGGAAATGATGATGCCCAGAAGATGCGATTTGCGATGTAGCACCACCACACCACTCTCCATGACGTGCTTCGACCGGTACTTGAAGAAGTTGTTCTTGAACTTGGACTCGTCGATCGACATGTTGAAAAGAGGGTTTTCCTTGGGGATCATGTTCAAGAAAAAGTTATACTGGGACTCTGTCAATGTCTCCGAGAGCTCGCGGTCCTTGAAGAAGTAGGCACCGGTCTTGGTATAGGCCTCCAAGGAAAATAGTTTCTCCGGCTCAACAAACGGAACGACATCTGCATCCATGAGGATGATCTCTTCGAAAGTGCTGAAAAGTGCAGCGAACCATTTGTTGTTGTAGCCCTGGAAAACCGAAGCATAGCCCTGTTTCAAAGTTGGCGTCACATCCATAAAGTCAACATGCTGCAGCTTATCGGCCGCTTTTAGAAGAATGTCCAAGGATTTGGGGGACAAGTCGCCCTCATGGATGAATTGGATCGGTAGCGTGTTGTTCATGTGGGCAAGCACTTTCAATAGCCTGGACGCAAAATCAACATTCTTATCATCGATGCTGATGACAATGCCCCTGCCTTTGGATGCAGACACGTAGCGGGACCAGTAGTAGTCCTTTCCCCGTTTAAACGGCAACCAGTCGTGCGGACGGTAGGTTTTTGGTAGGTCGCCGGAGAACATGGGTAGAAGTTCATCGGCGAGATATGCGGAGACGGGCGTCTCTTCGAGCTGAAACTCCAAGTGGCACTTCAAATAGATGCGGAGATGGTCCACGTGGTTGGCTATCTGGCGGGATGACAAGTAACGGGACGTGGAAGGCCTGGAGGGAGCCAGGTTCCTCAATATCTGGAAGTACCGCAAGCAGCGGTCGTGGGGGTGAGCATTCAGGCTCAATGAGGCGGAGACGAGCGGCTGGATCTCATTGAACAGCAAGTTCTGGTAGGAGGAGTTGGGCCAGAGGAGAAATGAAAAACAAAACGTGAATACTAGTGCAAGCAAGACAACACGGTTTCGGAAATTCATGTATCCTATAAGTTATGCATAGGGTGGGGGGTAAGTGTGTAAGTGATAAGAGGGGGGTAGAGACAGAAGAAATAGATTGAGGCCGAGTGAGCGTAAAAGGGGGATGGTGGGTGATGTAGGTCCAGGCAGCCCCTTATGTATAAGTAGTATAATTTGTGGTGTAGGAAAGTATAGTTCTTTTTTTTTTTTTCCGTCTGTCATGTTATGTTAACGAGGCTGATCGCGAGAATAAGAGAGGGCAGCACAGCAACGTGGTGAAGCTTACGAGATGCGCAGCTTCGGCGGAGCCATCGACTAGCGTTCAGCCTGACATGCTCGTAATCCAAGCCAATTTTCGAGTGCATGGAGCTGCACCTCTGGCTAGACTTTTTTTTTTCTCTCTATGCTACCAGGGTATTACAGTGTAAGAGTGTTAGACTACTGGGGTGTTAGACTACTGGAGTACTGGAGTTCTTGTTAGACCCTTATAGGCAGTTCTCTCGGCGCACATGGGAGGCATTGAGCATATGCTGTCCACCTCAACAATGGCCATTTTAAAACGCCACGTCGTAAGTCCGCCTATTCCTCCCCTCTTGGGGAATTCGTCTCTTGGTTAAATTACCTCTTGAAGGATTCTTTCACATATCCACTCAAGTTACTTTGTACAAGTCGCAGGTCCCAGAATCCACTACCACTATTCACTGGTGCTACAGGAATTTGCAACATAAAAAACACGCATCTGAAACAACTTTCCGCCCGCGCTCCAAAAAGGCGCCCCGGGTAAACTCTCCAAGTAGAACGAAATAATGCCATCGGAATTATTTTGCTTCATGCAGCCCGTGATCTGACTTGATGGTGTTAAGTGTTAATTGGGGCATTTGGCTACGCTGTGGGTGCAGAACACGGCCGCGCAGTGTCGCATGCCGCTATTTTATTAATCTCCTTGACTTCAAGATGATTACTATAAACAGAATGACAGAAAGTATAAATGGAAATCCCTGGAGTTATTTCGCTTTGCTCGTTGTTTGTTGTTTTTTTTTGCTCTTCCCCGCTTGCTCGTACGGCCTTGGTGCATTCACAATGGCCCGTTGTTTGTCTGCTCTCGCGCGGGGTCGAATGAACGGGCTTGGGAGTAAGCCCTGGATGTGTCGAGCAGAACGCGCGACTCAGCCTCGGCCGCATGGCATGGGGGCTTATATTACTCTGACCTCGCTATGCATAATTGCCACCTTACATGACAGCTCCAGCCAGCCCGATTGGGTTTAGATCCTTCACGACCCGATTAGCGTGTTTTTTGACAGACTGGGTACTAATAATAACTTATGTGAGTCAATGCGCTGTGCTTGGTGCACCCTACTCAAGATAAGGCTATTCAAGGAGCACCACGATGCTCGACCTTCGAAATTCCGTCATGTTTGTTGGAACACGCGACATGTGCCTGATGATCTTGAGAGATCAGCACATGTGCGGGTACTGTATGTTCATGAGAAGGCATCCAGATGAAACAATAATGGGTATTGTTGAAGAGATATAAAGGTAGAGCCAAGCCTCTATGGGTTCTCGTCTAGTTCTCGTCTAGCTCTCGTCTAACTCTGGGCATTGTCTTGGAGAAGACAATGTAGGTGAGAGAGATTGATGAAGGAGAGAGATCGTTTAGGAGTCCCCGGGACTAACTATATATAGAGAGGATCCCGCTCAGATCTGAGCGGTATCAATTGTGAAACAGAAGTCACGAACTCACTACTTTACATAGCAATAGAGTTACAAGACAGATGACAGGTATGATTACCCAAGTCCCTCATTTGATAGAGTTATTGAAGTCCAATCATGTATCAGTTCCTCTGTACCAGAAGGTACTCTCTAACGCGCAACAATGTTCGTGCGCCGACAGAAAAGCTTAAACTTTGGTTGGGGTTGCTCCTTTACTACATGTCCTGACTATTGTATAAGTGGGCTCGTGACTTTAGGGGTAACAGAGAAGACAATTGGTTCTGCACCATGTAATATTTTGGAACCTTGTCAGTCAAGTCTAGTCTTTCTGTACAAACGGTGGAACTAGTAACAATCAACCTCTAAAAGGCACTGTAGCACTGTAGCACTGTAGCACTGTATTACAACTTCACAACGCTGTAACAGAGATAAAATACAACATCTTTTCATCTTGTATTTGCTGGAAAACATAAATTAAAAGTGATCACTCTCTTTGTTAGAGCCTTTTGTCAGACATGGAAATGGCATTCCTTTTCAGGACGAAGGTCAAGAGCACGGGACATTAGTCATCATGGTTTGGGTTGGGAGGCTCATAACCGTCTCCACCCCTGAATACGCTATATAAATAGCACTGGATCCCCACTTTTCGTCGTCGTCGTCGAAAGAGAACCAAAATTTCGGTACCTATCTTTTCGAAATTTCAAAAATCAAAGATTCGATGTGAAATTGTTGACTACTCAAATGAAGATTGGTCAGCCAAGCATTGCTCGTAATATGAAACCTCCTGATTATGAGTGTAAGAAAAATACATTTCAGGTTAGTAGTTATACCACTGTATCACCTCTGCCAAAAACCATAGCCAATGAAAAAACAGCACCCCCAAAAGTGTGGCCACTTCGCACCGAATTCAACCGATAATAGCTCGTATTTTGCGACATTTAGATGTGTCAAAGTTTCATCTTCTGAGGCAGTCCAATTTCTGACGGTCCAATTATTGATGGTCCAGTTATCGCACAGACCGCATGTTGCATGATCTCAATAATCTCAATAATCACACCACTTCTTTAGGACACGACCCGAATCCAACCCCAAACCCTACCATCAACGACCACCCCAATGGGTTCATTGGTATGAGTATTTTCCCTGACCTCGGCAAACCAAGCGCATACGAGAGGACTATTGTTAAGCACTTCTCGCTTAAAGCTCACTATCAATGCACCCATGCGTGCTTCTGCACAGAGCCGCACACCATGGATGGTCCAAGAAATCTCAGTTCCATATATCTGACACACTGAAAACCTGACGGGCCCAGATTCAAGTATTCAAAGATACCCGGAACCAGATTCCCCCAAAAAAACAAAGTGTAGACCGATGCGCATACAGATTGCGCCGCAAACAGCAATTCAGACCTCATGTAAGCAAAAACGTCATCACTTACGTCGCCGAATCGTCAAAAAGCGCAAGTAAAGTCGTAGCAAGGTTCCAACCATCACATATCTCTCTGATAAAACATTCCAACAAGTGTAAACACAACCACGCAAAAGCTCTAATAAACCAAAACCCACATTCCCTGACTAATTCGCAATCATTCCGCTCTTGTATTGTCGGCCTTGTAGCGAAGTTTGCTGATTGCTCGTTGCTTTTAGCTTGTGTGCAGTGCTTTGATGATTGGTGCTGGCATGTCATAAAAGCCCTTTTGCCGCATCTCGGGTTCGTCACTCACATAATTCACCACGTAGCACTTCACACCAAAACATGGCCAACAAGAGGCAGAAGCTAGAGGAACTTGCGTCTTTCTCCAACAAGTTCTACCCCAAGGAAATCAAAACTAGCTTGGCTTACACCAAGTACACCAAAGATGAAAACAAACCCTACAACATTCTTCTAAATAAAATCACCGCAACGTCCAAGGAGCGAGAAAAATTCCCCGTCAAAAATGGTGTGGCACATTGGTTTATCCGAGACTTCCGGGTCAATGATAACAATGGTTTATCCAGTGCCCACCAATCTGCTCTCAAGAACAAAGTGCCCATGGTATGTTTCTGGGTCAACTGTCCGGAAGAGAGAGAGGCACATGGCGACAGCCCTCTCAAGCACTACTACCGCATGTTAAGTCTTGAGGAGGTGGAGCGCAAGCTTAAAGACTTGAACATTGACCTAGTGACCATTGAAGCACCTACGCGGAAAGATATTGTTCCACACATCACTCGTTTCCTCGAGAAATACAAGATCTCGCAATTATACTCGAATATAGAGCACGAGGTGGACGAGTTGCGCCTTGCCATCCGCTTGCTAGACACCTTGACGCCCAAAAAAATTGGCTACTTCCCGTGCCACAACACTACCATCGTGCACCCGGGCGAGTTGAAGACCAAATCAAAAGGTACGCAGTATGCGGTGTTCAGTCCATGGTACCGTGCATGGGCCAAGTACATCAACGACCATTTGTTGACCCAAAAAAAGTTCACCTTCCCGTCTCTCAAGGAGAAGCTTCCTGAGACCTTAACTGTGGACGAGAAGCCCAACTTCCCCCACGGTGACGTGGACAAAAAGAAATTTCACCTGAACTTTAAAGATGTTGGAGAACACGATGCCTACAACGCCATGATCAAGTACATTACAGGAGACGAAATCAAGAAGTATGACGAAACTCGTGACTCACTTCCCATGAACACCGTCTCGCATCTAAGTATACATCTCTGTTCCGGAACCCTTTCTGCTAGGACAATATTGCAGGAGCTTTACAACGAGAAGAAGTTAAGCAAGTCCAACCAGGCGCTGGCATCTGGTATCACAGAGTGGTTGCGGCAGATATCCTGGAGAGACTTCTACAGGCATATCATGTGTAACTGGCCCTACGTCTGCATGCACAAGCCCTTCCATCTCGAACTCTCAGACTTGCACTGGGAGTACAATAAAGAACACTACCTCGCCTGGATTGAAGGCAGAACAGGATTCCCCATTGTTGATGCCTGTATGAGATCGCTCGCAGAAGTGGGCCATCTTCATAATAGAGGCCGCTTAATTGTGGCTGCCTTCTTAGCCAAAGACTTGCTCTTAGACTGGAGGTACGGCGAGCAATACTTTATGAAGAATTTGGTTGATGGTGACTTTTGTTCTAACAACGGAGGCTGGGGTTTTGCGGCCAGCACAGGCGTGGACCCCCAACCATACTTCCGTATTTTCAATCCCTACACACAATCTGAGAGGTTCGACCCCGACGGAGAATTCATCAGGAAATACATCCCTGAATTAAGAGATGTTAAAGGCCCTGCCATCCACAACCCATACCTGACCGAGGAATCGTCAGAAATAGCTAGAAAGGGAAACTACCCCGAGCCCATTGTGGACCACAAAACTTGCCGTGAAAGGGCTTTAGAACGCTACAAGATTGCCATGCAAAAGGGCAAAGAGTTCAAGGCCACTCACTGATGAAATTTTATATATATTAATAATGACACTAATGTGATAATCACTTGTTTTTAGACTTGCAACCTAATAAGGTCGAAGCTATCAGCCAACGAGCCCACCATTTGGATGTTCAGTTTGCTGGTGTCATATACCAACGACTCACTCTTCAAGTCGAAGCGTAAAAACTGCAACCTTGGGAAGGTTCTCCTATAGTCTTTGGAGATGTTTAGGTACTGCTCGTTTTTCTTCTGCTCCACTGAGGTATTAAAGGCAGTAGGACAGTCAAAGTAGTCCTGTGCAACCAAACAATTCGAGCTTGAAATGGCAGAGATCAAGCTCTTGTCACAGCCATTACACGCAGCCATTGACGTGGCCAGATCTGTAATGGGTAAGTGGATGCATCTTAGGTCTTGGAGCTCACTCAATATGTCCGGGATTTTGGAGATTTGAGCAAACGAAACGGGCAATCTGAGGCTCTTGAGTTTTTTCATTGAGGTAAGTCCCACCAATGTTTTGAGGACGAACTGGTTTTTTTTGCGTGGGCATATAAGATTGGGTTGGGTATTGTCCACAACATCGCAACACACATTCAAGTACTCTAGAGTATCGGCATGCGGTTGAAGCGACGTGATGAGAGGTGCCAAACTGATGGGGTCATTGCTCTGGAAGACCTTTATATGAACAGCCAATTTCTTTAAGCCCCTCAAGCGAGAGATGAATTTAGACGTACTTGAGTTGAAGCACAACTCGTTGGTCAAGTTTATATTCAACAGCTCAAGACTTGGGAGCTCGGGAATGTTGTCTAGAAACATAACAGCAGGTGGGTTTCGCCTCAATAAGGTGAAGTTGGCAGATAATGGAGGCTCATTCTCAAATAATATCTTCGAGCAGTTATCTATGGATAAGTGTTTCAATGTGGAAAAGTTGATCTTCTTGCTGATAAGCGTAGCATCGTTGGCACTGACTGCGATCTCGCGAAGCACCAAAGAGTCAAGATCAAGGAGAGAACTGGAGCTTGAGTGGAAAAAAGACCCAAGAGAAAAAGCCACTTTCGTTAGGGAAGAAGCATCCGCCAAATCCTCAGTGACGGCGTTCTTGCAGCAACTCGTTGAGCCTGGGGAGAATTGAAGGGTATTGTGCGAAACCGACTTGGAGAGAGTGAGGGTCTTTATTTGGGGGAAACTCTGTAAATCTATGCCAGCAAGAGATTTTTCGTTATTGAGGTTGGACAAGTCCAAGTGTTTCAAGGAAGGAAACTCTATTTTTGTGTTTTCAAGCCTGTTGTAGACAAAGTTTCCACATGCACTTATAAGCTGGTGTGGATTTGGAAGAAGATAGACGGCACCAGCATCCAAAGGGCAATGTACCGAGTACCAGTTGAGGAACCGTAAGCTGACTAAATATGGGAAGATACTCCTCACGTACTGGTCAAGATCCGGTTGAGGGATATCTGGGAACTCGTTATGGACAACTATGGAGTGTATGAACCGTCCATAATGTGGATTTTGTAATAAAACCTTGAAGAACTTGACAAGCGACCAGAGCGACCGGATCTTGACGGGTGTTTCTGTTGGGCAGGCGTCTTTGTTTGAGTATAAATAGCGGTCTAGGGTGTAGTTGCTGGTCTCATGGAAAACCTGCTTGGAGGAGTCCACAACAACAGACAGGTATATGTGAGGATGGGCGATTTCAAAGACTTCTCGACACGTCAAGGCGAAGCTCAAGAGGTCCTTCTGCTCTAGGTGTCTGCAGACTTCGCTAATCACGTTAGTGGGGAGGCTAGGAATCATGGCGGAAACAAAGGATCTTTAGATCAAAGTCACGCTGCATGTGCTCAAATGTGTGACTCAAAAATTCAAGTGCTTCCAGAAAGGCTCATGGTCAGCGATCCAGAGTGTATATATATCAGGGATTGGGTGCAAAATTTTAGGGCGAAATCCGGGGATCGGAGCTCCTGAGTCAATCGCACGAGCGCACGAGCGCACTAGGAGCATAGCGTAGCGCGTCGTTGCTCCAATCCACAGGTGTGGTACACGTGACCACATTACCTCATACGTCGGCGAGGACGCTCATAGTTGGCAAACCAAAGTGGCTGGTTCAAAGAGCTACAAAGCATCTCTTTTAAGTAACGCGGCCAATGGAAATATTATATATTCTTCTGTGCTCGGAATTAGCAACCTGACTGTGTCAAGTCCGAATGTTGCGCCATCTTAAATAGCCACGGAAGTGTAGCAGCTAAGACAGAAAAAAAAAAACTTTATTGTTTATAGTTTCCCCTTTGCTTAATGGCCAAGTGGGTTCTTATGAGCTTAGTTCCTCAATCGTTTTCCACAGCATGGGTGTGAGTGTAAATACGGCACATTGATGGTGTGTGCATGGCATTGTCACATTAGAAAGGCCGCAGTAGCCTTTTCCGCGCGATGCCGCAGCGCCTGGGACCTTCGCTGGTATGTGCTTGTGAGGTATTCCTGCAGCAATCGTGCTTAGACGGACCGGTATGCAGAAAAGGTTGCGCGGACTGTGAAACTCCGGCACAAAGGAAACATGCCCTGGTGTATGCAGGTGGGCATCTCGAGAATCTCACCGCCTTTTATTTGACGCCGCTGCTTCTTATTGTCATCTCTCCACAATCGCATCGCACTTTACACTGGCCAATCACACTTTCGCACCTCTTTTAATGCATCTTGTAGTTCCACCCTGCGCCACTTTAAATTTTAGTCTTTACCATCGCAGAAGGATGCAACTCAAAATATTAAAAATGTTCGGAAGGCTTGACCTTCCTCTTTATTTTGTAAGTTGCTACCCTCTGTTCTGTTCGGCGTCTTCATTATCTTGAGATGCACACCTAGACATCTGTGCGTCAACTACCTACAGTCCCGGAGGGTCGTGCTGTAACCAGACATAGGGAGCGGAACGGTCCTGAAATTGTCAAGTTCATCTGAAGCTATTGTTCACATCTGTTAACAGATTTTCTGGGGACTCGTCTTCTTGTCACATAGAAGTTGTTACTTATTGCCAATCGGAACTGCTGCATCAAATTTCTCTAAGTGGCGTTAATCCTTGGACCATTTCCCATCCTTGCCCGCCGCTCAGTATTAGTAAGTGGTCCCTACGTCACACTACTGACCCTGTCTTCAATACATTGATTGCGTCCCCCCGTCTCCCCTGTATTATTCCTGATACATCCCATTCGAATTTGGACTCTGTTGCCTTTTGCTCCAAATCTACGAACCCTTCATTTATTGGCTCGTATCACATTCCCAGATTACAAAGCTTGGTCCCGTTAAGTGTTCAGTACTCACAGATCAGTGCCAATATGTTCAACACGGGCATATTCGACAACGGGTCGGCTTCTCAAGAAGCTCATTCCGGTGACTCTTTCTTAAACGTTCCCCAGCCTATCGACATTGCTTACCAGCGACAACCCTCGATCTTCAACAATCACAGGTTTCGCAGAGAATCCATAGCGCATTCTCAGGGAATTGGTGGTGTCTCCTGGGGCTCTGTTACGATAGGTCTGTGGTTGAAGGATGAAGTTATGATGCATGGTGCTACCCACTCCAGTGGTCAACATCACTCGAACTTGATTAACCCAAGAAGGGGCCTGTTTCGCTTTGTCAACCAGCAAAGAGAAAGTCACTCCATGGCCGCTTCTCCGCCAAACACTACAAGCTACCTTCCAAATTTGGAGGCGGACTACTGCAAAGACTACTCCTGCTGTGGCCAGCTTCTTCCCACATTGCATGACTTGCTAAGACATTACGAAGAAGCACACATATCAAGCTCTCCCCCGAGCGAGGCAAGTCCTCATATGCTTATTTCGCATCGTGCCCGCAATAACATGAACAATGTGCACAATGTGATGGAAACTGTATCCACCAACGATGTTTTTCTTAACAATCATGCGCAGCAACAACATGCAGCAGGCAATATGAACCCCCCAGGTGGACACTTTAATGTCCAGCAACAAGGAATCGGACAGGGGGCCATGAACCAGACCATACTGCCAAACCTGACTATGACAACCCCAGAGCAATCTGCCGGGCAGAATCGGGGACAAGCCCAGCTGATGAACCCACATCAAAGCCACCAATCCAGTAACGCCAGGATGCATCGCAATGACCATCCCATGGGCGAAGAAGATAGTATGTACATTGATGATCCCGCACGTCATCTATATGTCATAGAGAATGAAGAGTTCAAGCCGTTCAAATGTCCAGTGATTGGATGTGAGAAGACATACAAAAACCAGAATGGTTTGAAGTACCACCGTTTGCATGGACACCAAAACCAAACCCTTAAGGAGAACGAGGATGGAACTTTTTCCATCATTGACCCCGAGTCAAATGCGCCTTACCTCGATGGAGCCGGAATGGAAAAGGACAAACCGTATAGATGTGAGGTCTGCGGAAAGCGCTACAAGAACTTGAATGGTTTGAAGTATCACAGAGGACACACCACGCATTGAGCACATTCTTGCTTCTTTTGAGAGGAAGTGACATTAAACCGGGTGATTACATCTTCCACATGTTACGCGTGTTTCTCGCTTGTTATTATTACATTCTATTTCTTAGTTATTGGGGATACGGTTATATTAGGTTGTTTTGGGATACTTTGCATTCATTGAATGATGGCCACTTTGTTTCTGTTATTCATGTATAGATCAATCATAAAGATACTGCACTGGACCGAACCCGTTCTTGTAGTCTAGTCTAGCATTATCGAATATGTTGATTAAGCAATAAACTACTCATAGTATTTTTCATTAAGGCTGTCATGGTAATTTTCATAAAAACTGTTTGAACTTTGATAGAAGCTCTTGATAAAAACTGTTGATAGGAATTTTCAGTTATTCTCGTTTCATACAATTAATTTAACCTTGCAGAGAAGTCCGGTGAGAAATGTGTTATCGCATGATTATGCCATGATAATACAAAATTGCTCGCCTTCAATTATACTCCAAAAAATTCAAATCTTCTTGAAATTGAAATTCTACCCTGACAAACCATATATTAAAATACATTAATTCAGTAGGCCCCAAATTCCAATGTCTTTACTTTTTTGGGTTGCTTAAAGCTGAATCTGGGTGATTGTCATATTGCCTCACTGTATCAGTGTGATGCGAATAGCCACACTGACATTTCCACTCCATTGAACTTAGTTGATGCTTATTAAGCTTCTCAACTAAAATCCCACTACAGCCAATAAGAAGCCACAAATACCCATACGACCTAAGTCAAAAGACTATTAAAATGCCTTCAAATAGCAGAAAACTATAAATCACTATATTTTTGGATCTACTCCATCTGGTTGCTGAACTGCTGAGCGCGCCATTTCCCCACGCTTTGATACTGTCAGTACTGCTACCCTTCACACCTGCATTGCTTATAGTCAAACCTACCAGGAAACCCCCAATTTGCCCAATTATCGAAGCCTTAGAATAAATAACTGAACCGAGCATGAAAGTACTACCGAAAGCGAGTGACTTCCGGTCCATCGTCAATGTGAACTTGTTCCTAACCCGACAGATAACCACAGGGATAATCTTATTCCTATCGGTGTTCTGCTTTCTTCTTCCAGCATCGGTTATCACGTATTTCAGCTTCCGCAAGCTGATCATACCGGTAGACCGGATACAAATTCCCATCAATTTCTTAGACCCGATGGATAGACCCTTCAAAAAACGAGAGATTGATACTACGGGAATATACCCTTATCTCGAGCGAAACAAGAACTTAACATTTGCTGTGAACCTTAATCTCCATGGCATATGCAAAATTGAAACATCCCACCAGGTCTTTTCATACTCCATGAAGCTACCTGCTGTATCGACTCAGTCTATGAGGAAAATCTACGAAGACCTGGTGTTGGTGAACTGTGATTCTCGGTACATCTACGCAAAGAAAAACCGGCTTGTTCCATATAATCTCCGGTACTGGGCTCCTCCAATTGCAGTAAACGTCATGAAACTGGTGGAATTGGACCATCAGGTGTTGACTATGAAGGGCTACGAGCTCCAACAGATTTTGAAACAAGGGAAGCCGGAGATTACACTCTTGAATATGAATTTTCTATTTCTAGACCCCCACAAATCCTCCGTGGATTTTGTGGTTATGTGGGAGGGCTTTCGCTTCTATTTGGTGCACTATTACTTCACCAGCTTGGTGATAGGCACGGTGATCTTCTGGGTGCCCTCTTCGATTAGTTGCATCTTTTTCGCATTCTTGGTGCTGGTGTACCTCAAAACAGGGGAAGAATACGCCGGGACCGTTTCCATAAAGCAAGAATAGGGTAGTAAGGTACTATCCATCAAGTGCTAAATGATGATTAATCCGCGCATATATTAAGGAATAAATACATCAACCAGGAACCAAGATGAAGATGGTTTCACGAAGCATTCAATAACTTCAGCTCGGTGAAATTATCAATTGGCAAGAAGGGAATGATCCGTGTGAGATAGTCGTCTTCGTTGATCTCGCTCTCTTCTCCAGAGGAGGAGTCGGTGTCGTGCATAGGAAAGAAGTTAGCCTGGTCTGCCTCCACCTTCTCAAATAAAAACTTCTCGAACTCGCGAACGGTTGCATTCCATTCATTGAGGGCTCTGCCCATTGACAGCAAGTTGAGAGGACTCGATACCTTTTCAATTAATTCCTTGCTGAACTGCTCCAAGTCGAGAGTATCATCTTTGGACAAGACGTGATCATCAACGTCGAAGTCCTCCTTCAGGATGGAGAACTTGTTGTACGTCTCAGAGTTCAAGTAGATTGACACCGAAGGTATCTCCGGAGTCTTAGGCAAAGTCAGAAATGCCATAGTTCTAGGGCAAGGTGCTTGGTAGAACTTAGAACCATTTCTTGAATTGTTCGTATTCTGCATCCTTGAGTATTGGCTTGACGCCCGCTCATGGTCTAATACAATGTCAAGTTTAAATATGGGACGCACAACCTCTGGGGGTATTTTCACAAGTTCTGGTGGTTGACTCGAAGTGTTCCAAACACTCAGGCTAGCCGTAGCACCAAGACAATCAGAAAGAAGACTTGAAGAATCGGAGTCTGAAGTAACTGACGAATCGGCAGAATTTTCTGTGAATGAATTGACAGAGGATCTGAATGAAACCAAGCTTGGACTGGAAGACCTAGGTCTCATGGATGGCAAGCTCGAGAGAGATGTGCTGGAGTTTGAGCCTGTGAACCCTCTCTTCAAACGATGTCCCACTTCTTCTCTATCCCCGGTCACTTTAGGTGGAGGGACGGTCAACTCTTTAGATGCATCACTGGCTGACAAAATCTTAAAAAACTTCCCCAAAGAATTAATAAGCGAGTGATTGATTGGCACATGTTCATTGCTTTCGTCAGTGCTCTTTTGGGAATCCAGGGCATTTGGCAAAGAAGAACAAGTATAAATGGCTTCATCAAATATCTCGTAAGGATGAGTCTTGCGAAGGTCACTCAGTTTT
Source organism: [Candida] ipomoeae (assembly GCA_002370145.1). NCBI lineage: Eukaryota > Fungi > Ascomycota > Pichiomycetes > Serinales > Metschnikowiaceae > Metschnikowia > [Candida] ipomoeae. The sequence continues at coordinate 410,785 of NKZK01000555.1, read as the reverse complement.
GAAATACTTGTGACTGACATAAATGACGCAATTTCGTCCACATGCGAGAACTTGCTGTTGATGGGGACAATTCCAAACTTTCGGTTCACCATTGGTGAGTCTGCAGAAAAGTCTAAGTGTTCCAATGATTTCTTGACTTCCTCCAGGATCATCATCCTGTGAAGAGTTTCATGAACGAGATCAAGCTTCCATTTCACCCTTCTTGTGGTTTGAAAGGAATGCGACTCTTGGTAGTTGTTCACCCCCAAAACACGCCAAACTATCAATCTAGTATAGTATGCCCTGACTAATGGATTCCAATGGGTAAAGAATACCAACCAGGTACGATTGGAAGTCAACCAGTTGGTGAAGTTGACCTTGAGACTCTCATTGCTCTCTGTAAGCCAACCTTTAAGGTAACTCACTGATTGAGGTAAATCTTCTTTCGTCAAAAGCCCAGGGATTCTTGTCCAAACATTGAACAAGAATGCGAAATTTCTGGTAATTATTTGAACATGATGAGTAGTTGTGAGCATGATATAAACACTTCCCAACCAGAACTCCCAATCGATACTGGTATAGTCAAAGACATGAGCAGAAAATTCGTAAACCAAGTTGAGCAAAAGGCTGCTCTTGTTAACATCGTAAGGACTGACAAGCTTGGCAATGTTCACCAACATTCCGTCGATGATTTTGATCAAAGAACTGGCGAAAGGCACCAGATAAAATGCGATATCCCGAACACTCTTAAAAATCTTAATGATAGATGTGTAATTGGCGTCGTTTGGTTTGAAAGATAAGGGAGGAGAAGCCGAAACACCGCCAGCAGCTTGGCTTCTGTTTCTCTCTTGTTTTGGAGGTCCCTCAGGCAAAAGCTTCATGGAAGGAGCGTGAGCATTTGGCCTGGAGTTGTCTATGGAGATTCTATGAATCGACTCGGAAAATATGTTGTGAATGTAACAAGTGATGACAGTAAAACCGGGAAAAGTAAGCGGATCAAAATTAGAGTTCCCCTCGAGAAAGCAGGCCGCAAGATTTATGTAATGCCGGAAGAACGAGTTGAAAACATCGCTATCTTTTGCGTTCCAAAGTCTCACCCAAGCACCTGAAGGATCTCTGATACCTTTGACTGGATGTTTAGGGGGCATCATGCAATTAATGGCTGCATGCTTGACTTTATCAAGATTCCGAATACCACGATAGTCGACGAGGTGGAGCGAGTAAGGGGGGAATGCGCTGTTAATCTCTTGTTTTGTCGCAGGCAGTATAGGAGGCAAACTCCCGATATGCTTGCTAAAAGTAGATTGCTTTATGTTCAATAAAAACAACAATGCGTTACAAACACCGGGCAATTTGAAGTAGGAATGGGCAAACACTTTGCCAACAAATGCACATAAAGAAATTGATACCACCTTGAGCAGTAGAAGTTTGCAGATAGCAAAGTCCAATGTCTCGGTTAAGCAGACCACATAGGTAGCTTTTCCCAGGCTATCTGCATCATCCCATTCGTCAAGGGCCATTATTCGAGAAATGCACTCTAGGTAGGCGTTCCGATCTGTTGCGGAGACTTGATTAGGGCCAGAAGCGTTCAATGCGGAAAGCAACAGGCGCCACCAGAGCCCAAGGATTGAGGTGGATATGCTGGTGAAGCTCAAGTAGATTTGAGAGGATTTGGAGAATGTAGCGCTCAAAGGTAGCAGTTGCCTGAGAAATGGGAGGAGAAGCGTCCTCAAGATGTTGGTCTTCGCTATACCATTTTGCTTCGAGTTGAACTTGCCCAAGGCGATCTCCAACTTCTTGAACAGTTTCAAAAGAGTCTTGGTCAACTTGTCTTTATCGGCCTCAGGATCATCCAGGGCGTTCGAGCTGTGGCGCGAGGCTCGGATGGAGCTGAAAGAGGTGGATGTGTGGCACACGGAGGTTTCAGATCCCGACATGATATGGTTGCCAATTGAAGATTCCGAGTGCACCTTTTTCAAAGAGCTTATGGAGTTTCTGAGTATGGCCATTTGGGGGACTATACAATGCTGGAGCAGACAACTATCTATTCGTTCTATTGTGGGGGCATATGAGAATCAAAGGAAAGGACGGCGTGTGGAGATTATCGCGGAAACGTAGGGATGTGGGATGGAAACGAATGGAAGTGGGTGGTTGGGGGATTAAATGGAGACAAAAATATCGGGCGTAATAATAACAAGGGTGTTATTCGTGTAGGCCTGAAACTTAAACAAGAAGTTTATATCACTGCTGAACGGATCGATGCTGAGTATGGGGCAAGCCTCGGCAGATGATAAAGTGACTCTTGTCTAAACAATGGGCAAAACCGAAAGCTCGAGTGTGGCCAGAAATAACTAGGAAAGCGAGGGATTAAATATAGTCCGATAAGCGGAGAGCAATAAGTTGCGCGACAAAAACAGAGCATGTCAGAGGGAGGAAAGAAATAGTTCGCACTATAATTAGCTTTGCAGCATAGGAAGTGGCAGGTAGTAATTCCGGTTTGGGGGATTGCAGCATCTTTCCCTTCTCCAGCTTCTAATTCTGGAAAAGCGGGGGTAATTTGGTGGTTACAATACGGTTACGACGCGTTTAGATATGTTTTAGGGGGACGGAACTAGCCCCATAACAACGGGGAGTGAAGCAGAACATTCGAGATAAAAATAAATGCTCTTCGGGCACATAACACTCGGCTGCGAGGGTGTTTCGAGAATCCCACAATCGACTTAATAAGCATTCTCGTCATGCGGGAATGCAGCACTAATTGGCAGCTACCGAGGCGATTGTCTTTTGTTCTGTTACAATGTACGTCAGGATAGCGTTGCATATACCACAACATAAATGCGCATTTCGCCCTTGGGAGTGTATATAGGATGCAATTTGTTGATACATATAGCCAACTGAAACATACAAGATATCATTGCGCATGCTTCAGGCACATAAATCCACGTGCATAACAAGCATTCACGTGCCATTTTTTAAACCCTAATTCATGGGGGTACCACTGGGCTTTTTTAATTTATCAATAACGGCCCTTGAGATTTCATCCCGCTTCTTCAAAGCCTCGGCCTCTTCTGACTTTTTCTGAAGTTGTTCTCTCAAATCTTTAACGGTACTCTCAAGCTTGGCTATTGCTGCGTCGTCAAAGGAGGAAGCGGTGCCGGGCTCCACCGCGGTCTCGGCAGAGTCCTGAACACTACTGTCCTCTAACGTGCATTCGCCTGACCCAGCCTCCAATACTTTCTCTTCAGTACCTTCATTGCGTGCTTCTTTCAAAGTATCGATTTCTAGCTTTTTTCCAAGGAAGCGATGGTGGCAGTCTTTTCTTCAACTTGACTCTTGTACTCCGTAGCTTCCTTCTCTAATTTTTTCACGTCATCACGAAGATTTTCGTTAATGGTCTGCTGTTCCTTAAATTCTTTTTCACGCTTGGTAGACACTTCCTCAAGCAGTGACAATTTCTGCTCGAGCTCGAGCTTTTCAGACTCCTTTTTCTTGGCTGCCTCCAACTCCGAGGTCAAGCTCTCGATCTTAGCAGCATTTGCTTTCAACTCTTCGTTTAACTTTTTTGCTCCTTCCTCCAAAGTTGTGATTTTTTCTTTGGACTTTAAATCTTCAGAAGCAGAAGCAGAAGCCTTCTTAGCAGACTCAAGTTCAGCATCCCTGGCACTAACCTGCTCCTTGAGATCTCCGAGCTCTTTCTTGAGCGACTCAATTTCAGATACTTGGGTTTCAGATTCGGATTTCAAGCTTGCAATCTCTTCAACCTTTGCTTTGAGAGAGGAGCTGTGTGCTTCGACCAATTCCGTTTGCTTGGCTTCGGTCTGCTTCAACTTCTCCTCCAACTTCTCCAACTCCTTGGCTTTATTTTCCTGCAACTCCTTCAACTCACTTGATTTCTTTTCGTCGGCCTCATTTAATTTTTCTTCTAACTCCTTGATTTCATTAGACTTCTTTTCTTCCAATTCCTTGATCTTATTAGCTTTCTTTTCCTCCAACTCCTTGATCTCGTTTGATTTCTTCTCCTCCAACTCCTTCAATTCATTAGTTTTCTTTTCTTCAGCCTGGTTCAATTTTTCCTCCAACTCCTTGATTTCATTTGATTTCTTTTCTTCTAATTCCTTCAACTCCTTTGATTTCTCCTCCTCAGCTTTCTTCAATTTTTCCTCTAATTTCTCAATCTCGCTCAGTTTTTCTTCCTCGGTCTTTTTCAATTTTTCTTCCAACTCCTTCAATTCATTAGCCTTACTTTCTTCTAACTCCTTCAATTCATTAGCCTTCTTTTCTTCTAACTCCTTGATCTCAAGAGCCTTTTTCTCTTCTAATTCCTTTAACTCGCGAGCCTTTTCCTCTTCAGCCTGGTTTGACTTTTCCTCTAACTCTTTGATCTCAGTAGATTTCTTTTCCTCAGACTCACGACTAGTTTTCAACTCTTTAGTAAGCTCCGAGTACTTCAATTCCCATTCATCATTTGCGGCTAAAGCTTTCGTTTCCGAAGTCTTGAGCTGCAGCTTGAGAGACTCTACCTCAGATTCAAACTCCTTAAGCAAAGCAGCTTTTTCCTCAGCATCTTTTTCAAGCTTGGAAATCAAAGCCTTAAGCTCTGCCACGGTCTTCTTTTGAGTGCTCTCCAAGTCGGCAATGATCTGGTCTTTCTCAACTGCAACTTTGGTGATCTCCAAGTTGAACTTGCATTCATGGTCCAATTTGACTTTGCGGCATTCTTCCTTGACCTTTTCAACTTCGCTCTCGAGATTGGCAATGGCTTCAGTCTTCTCCGCAATAACCTTCTCGTTTGCCTTCGCGACCTGCGTCCCTTTGACGAGGTTCTTTTGCGCCAAATCAAGCTTGCTCTTCAATTCCACGAGATCAGCAGCCAATTTCTTTTTTTGTTCCTCTAAAACCCGGAGATCATCGGCGCCTTTCGAGCTGGCTACAGAAATCAGCTCCATTTTTGCAGCGATGGCTTCGTTTTCCGCCTTGAGAGACAGGATTTGTTCCTCGTAACCCGAGCTAATTGAAAGAAGCTCTGCATGCTCTCCGGCCTTCAATTTGTAGGCAATTACAGCGCCAACGGCACCGGTGATGTAAACTGCGTCTTTGATGGACATGATGGGAAAGAAAAGTGGATCTTAGGTGAAACTTTTGTGATACGCTGCCCTTGACGATTTGTGCAGTCACAAGCGAGATATGTATTTGGTAGTGCACGCTAACAATATGGTCTTACAATGCAGCGGAGAGGAGTGCAGCATTACAATTGGAGGCTGGTGGAACAAACAAAAACGTAGTGATTACAAGCCACCGGAAAAGATTTCTCGGGTCTTCGTTCGCCAGTGTACCTGCTCTACGGGGCCTATATAAATGCTGAAATGTTGAATCACTTTTTGTGGGGTCTAACATCAACAAACGGTCTCTGCTAGACGATGCGAGAAATCTAGAATCAGTGCAGGAACGCTTATTCTAGAGTATTCCGCTTTGCAAAAAACTTTTTTTTTTCTGATTTCGGGATGCCCCTACATTCAGTCCAAAGAAAACAATACTACACTCTTTCTCTTCATACCTCCCATGTGGAAATCTCTTATCTAAGTCCTATAAATCGCATGGGGTTGTTCATTTAAAAGCTGGGCCCATACCAGGTCGCGTGACTCGCGATCCTCCGCACGCTAATCTCAACTCCAGGCCACAAGCTCATTTTCTTATCCAGCGGAATTTGTATAACGATGGATATCACACACTCGCTGGTGAAACCATGCCGCTCCAGATCCAGATCGAGAACCCGGAACTCTACGGCTAATTTGAGATGCACGTCGACATCCAGACGTCCCTCCATGTCATCGAAAAGATCACTTTCTTCCAGTTCATTGAACAAATTATGTGTTTCTCTGACAGTCATTGATCTTTCGAACGATAAGTCCGTGCCAACAGTGGCCAGGAATTTAGACAATACCCTTCCATCTGATTTCTTCAAGGAGGAATTGATAGGTTTAATTAAGGCGCTCAAGATCTCCAAGTGGTACAAGAGACAGCTCTTTGCCAATAACTTGTCAGTGGAGCGGATCCTGGGAGCCTTGACAAATTCCATATACAAAATAGAGTACTCCGATGAGGAAGAGAGTGTTCGTCTTCCGCTGTTGCTCTTGAGAGTATACGGCAAAAATGTCGACAACTTGATCAACAGAGAGGCCGAGTTGAAGATCTTGGTCAAGCTATCATCCAAGAATATTGGTCCCAATCTCTTGGGCATCTTTGGAAATGGCCGTTTTGAGCAATTCTTGGAGGGCTTCATCACTATGGGTAAGGAGGAATTGAGAAACCCCATAATTTCCCAAATGGTGGGTCGCAGAATGAAGGACTTGCATTATAAGATCACATTGGACGATGAGGAAAGGGATTTGGAGTACCCCATTGCCTGGATGCATATCATGAAGTGGATTGCGCTTTTCGAAAAAGACATCTTGCCCACTCTTTCTAAGGACGTTTTTCAGGAAACAATCTTGATGCCGTGGGATAAGTTCAGATCGGTGATTTTCCTGTACCGTGACTGGCTTTTCGCTAAGTATGACCGCAGGGATATTCACAAGAATTATCGTTTTTGCCATAACGACACCCAATACGGTAACTTGTTGTTGAAAAATACGTTCGATCCCAAAGATGTGTTGCAATCTGACTCTGACTCATCCTGCGGAATCACCACGAGCCATAGGAGAGACACCGATTTGGCGGTGATTGATTTCGAATATTCCGGAGCAAACTTTCCTGCGTACGATGTGGCCGACCATTTCTCAGAGTGGATGTCGGATTATCATGATGAGGAGAGATCCTACTACATCCACGACGAGAAGTACCCGACGAAAGTGGAGCAGCTCAACTTCCTCAAATCATACGTGAACTACGACTTTCAGCCCAGTTCATCGACTCTCATCACGAAGGAGGAACCCAACCCTAATGACGCCTCCGCAAGCGAGCACGAAGTGAAAAAGCTCTATAACGAGGTGATCTATTGGCGTTCCTCGGTGCAGATCTTTTGGCTTATTTGGGGGTTCATTCAGAATGGGCCTTCCGAGGACCCTTTGAATGAGATCATCTCCACCAAGACAGAGGGACAGGGATTTAACGGCAGCTACGAGTTCTCCACTGGCTTGGAATCATTGTCGCTAGTCAAAGACAACACCGAGGTGGAGGCGATTTCGTCCGCAGACGATGACTTTGAGTACTTGAAATACTCGCAGCAAAAAGCCTGTCTCATTTTGGGTGACATGATCTCGTTCGGGTTGGCAAACATCTCAGACATCGCACCAGAACACCATAACATGATTAAGTTCTTGGACTCAAAAACTTTCGATATTTGAACTTTGGACTTAACTTTCGGCATTCGTACTTTGGACCCACCTTTCGGCATTGACTTTGGATTCAACTATTCGACCTTTGCATGGACTGAACGCCGGGACACCATTGTGGGAGCCGATACTTTAAATTATTTGCACATAGTCTCAATCAATCAATACTAATCTATAAGTCCTTCTAGATTATTTTTGGTAGTCGTTCTAGATTGTTCCTGGTAATCCTTTAGATTGTTCCTGGTAATCCTTTAGATTGTTCCTGGTAGTCCTTTTAGATTGTTTCTGGTAGATTCTTCTGGTAGCATTCCAGAAGATTCGTGTTAAAAGGACAGTATCATTGTGTGACGGCCAGAAAAAGAAGATTTGGTCCAAGAACACGGAGCCACTCAAGACGTATTCTACAGTTATAATTACAGGGACTTGCCGTTCATTAGTAGTCGCACAGACGATTAGTAATGCCTCGAATGATTAGTAATGGCCTGACGATAGCAATACACGCGCGTTGCACACTCTCTGACGCAGGCTGTTTTTGGCGTGTGTTCGGGCAACGCATTCTCTGTTCTTAGCTACAGCCTCATGTGGTCTTATCAGTAGAGCAATGCACGAGAGCAAATCATAGGCAATAGACAAATTCCTGATTCCCATATAATAAAATTGAAGAAATAAAATAGACTAAAATATTTTAATTGTTTTTATTAATTTTAATTGATTTTTGGTCTTTAGAGTAATTTGCAAAATTAAGAGAATTTAAAAAAAAATTCAAAAAATATTGGTGTAGTGGGAGGATTTGGTGGTGCTTTTTTTTTGTAGTGGGAGGTGGGGCTTTTTGGAGCTTTTTTCTCCAGCTTTCAATCTCCACTAATCGTATTTTACCTGTCTCCATTATTGTTCGGTAGGTGCTGCGCGCGACTCGGTTTCTCCTCAGTGACTTATCCAGCCCACTATTAAGCAGAACCAAGAGACATACCCACCAAAAATGCTCTCGTTCAGGACAACTGGCTACAATGGCTATGGTGTACGATACTCCCCTTTCTTCGACAACAAGTTGGCCGTGGCTGCGTCCGCCAACTATGGCTTAGTGGGCAACGGCAAAATATACGTCTTGGGGATCGATAACTCGGGCCAGATCCACCAGGAGGTGGACTGGGAAACCCAGGACGGTCTCTTTGACGTGGCATGGAGCGAGGTGCACGAAAACCAATTGGCTGCTGCCTCGGGGGATGGGTCGGTCAAGTTATTCGACTTGACCGTGGGCCAGTTTCCCGTCATGAACTATAAGGAGCATCAACGCGAGGTATTCTCCGTCAACTGGAACCTTGTGGATAAAGTCAACTTTGTGACACTGTCGTGGGATGGCTCCATCAAAGTTTGGACTCCAAATAGACAGCAGTCCATGTTGACATTGAGCCCGGAAGTCGACTACACCACACAGGCCTCCAGCGTGGCCGGCACGGCGAAGCCCACGGTTCCTCTAGCGCACAATAGTGCTCCTGGACAAGTTAACACCACTAAATGCATTTACAGTGCTTCCTTTTCGCCGCATTCTCCTCTGACGATAGTCAGTTGTACGGGTGCGTCGCACATTCACATTTGGGACATTCGGGCTCCTCGCCCATTACAACTTGACTTTGTGGCCCACGGAGGCCTTGAATGCTTGTCCGTTGACTGGAATAAATACAAGCCCACCGTCATTGCATCTGCTGGCACAGACAAGTCCGTCCGGGTGTGGGATTTGCGGATGATAACCAAAATAGACCTGCCCAACCTGCACCTGCCCATGCCAGCATATCACAACCGAGGACCAACACCAATGAATGAGCTTCTAGGCCACGAGTTCGCTGTCCGCAAGGTCACCTGGTCCCCACATAGTGGACAGGAGCTTTTGAGTGTATCATATGACATGACTGCACGTGTGTGGCAAGACAAGTCGGATGAAAAGGCCCGCTTCCTCAATAACATGAACAGTGGGTGCAGCGGGGTGATGAGGAATCACCGAGAATTTGTCATTAGCTGTGACTACAGTCTTTGGGGAGAGCCCGGGTGGGCTGCGACCACGGGCTGGGACGAGATGGTCTACGTATGGGACACCAAACGGGCCCGGATGATGTAGGCCGAACACCACGAGATGGACTTGAACAACCCCGGGAATCACGTGACGACATACATAAAACGTCTAGATGTTGGGGTACGAAGTATCTTGTGGGTACACACCCGTGCATTATGTTGATGCACGGAGCCTGTGTGTGCAGTACGGTCATGCAGATCTCAGCACCAGATGCGTTTAATTAGGCGCATGTGTATTTACTTTTACGCTCGATCGGGGTCCATGTTTATGTATGCTAGAAATAGAGAAGTAATGACGGCTTGCTAGGCCCTGCCTCACTCAAATAAAGCCCTCACCTGCCACCTCTCACCTGTCCTTATTTTTGTCCCTTCTCACCGGCCATTATTTTTCCTCTCTACTGTCCCTCCCATATACCCAATCAATACGAGCAAGATGGACTCCAACATGGTCATTTTATCGCTCGAGTATAAGTATCTCATCAGCTCCACCAAAGCAAAGTTCGAGTCGTCCACCGGCCTTTGGCAGCAACACTCCAACCTCTCTCGCAACTTGATCCCCTACAACATCTTGTCCAACTACAACAAAGAAGACATCAGAGTCATTGACAATATCGTCAAATTGAGAGACGCGGTGTTGTCTCTTAACCACAATGGACTTAGTGACACCAACCACATCAAATTGGTGAAGCCGCAGCTCAACAACCAGATCATCACCATAAGTATCAACGGAAACGAGACCTTCATCAACAACTCGCGCACGGAGATCCTTAGGGCTTATAAGCAAGTGGAAAGCAAAAGGCTTAGTTTGGCTACAGGCGAGTTCAAGCTAATTGGAGCCAATTTTTTGCAGAGACTCAACAGCATAGCCACGCGCTACAATGTGGAAATCATGGTTTCTGATGAGGATACCGATTTCCAGGGAAACTCAAGTATTAGCGACAACCACTACATCTACATTTTGGGAAACAGAGACAACTTGAACTTTGCTGAAAATGACGTCAAGGTCTTGTATGATACTCTTGTTCGGGGCTACTTCGTGGATAAGGTGCAGGTACCGCTTTCCATGATTCCATGCTTGGGAGGAGTCAACTTCGCTAACTTTTCGGAAATCACTTTTGGCCTGGATGTCAACATCTACCTTCCTCACATGATGCCCAATCTCTACAGTTTCAGCTTGCTCCAGAACAACGACAATATGCAGATCTGGCTCACATCCAAGCAGGTGCCTGAAATGGTGCACACCAAAAAAGTGTTGACAGAATTGATGGCCATTGTGGACCCCCGGCAAAATAACCATGGCCGGCTCTATGTACAAGAGATCCAGTTTTCCAAGGATAAGCTCGACTTGATGGCATTGTATAACCAGCAAGATATCGCCAGTATCATGCTTAAACACGGAACGTTTGTGCAGATTCCCGGATTGGGTGAGTCCAGAAACAATGAGGTGATCATCCAGGGCCAGACTGCAGACTCCGTGCATGAGACTGCGCTTGAGATCAGCGAGTTGAGCTGCACTTTTTATGAGATGCAGATCCGGTTCCTGAGAGGCCCTTCGTGCGCCGACTTGGAGTATTACTTGCTCAACCTTATTGCGCCCAAAAAGACTTGCATTCTCACATACAACGAGCATGGCATGTCTATCCTAGGCAACAAGAACGAAATCCACCTTCTTTTGGATGACTTGGTGTCTGACTTGAAAAACAGGCTCTTCTTCACCAACATCATCCAGGAGGCAGACTCCGAAATCAACATCAACTTGTCCATGGAGCTAGCCAACGACCAGAGAGATTTTCTTAGTGGGAAGAAAAATGGCAAGATCATTAAGATCTTGAACCGGCTCAACCATTTGCCCGAAATCAGCTTCAAGCCTTTGAATGACTACAACTTCACGGTGGAAATGGGGTTTCAGGTCAGCAAACCTTCGCAGAGGGAAGATTCGGTGGCCATCTTCGACCTTATTGTTCGCACGTTGCATCTCATTGAATTGGAACTTCCAGCCGAAATGCAGTTTAACATTCCTGAAGTGTTTCATAAAAGTATCATTGGAAATGGAGGCTCGATTGTTCAGTCCATCATGAAAAAGTACAATGTATTCATCAAGTTCTCTAGCACAAGCCACTGCAAATCTCCCCGCAAAGAGAGCGACGAGGAGAAGATCCTCTACCTGTTCCGCAGAAAGAACAACGTACTCATCAAATGCCCCATGAAAAACCTGAAGAACATCATGTTCGTAAAGGATGAAATAGATATGTTGGTGCAGCTGTGTGGGAACAACACTCTCTCCGCAACCAATGCATTTTCTGTTGCCTACAACACCGTGGAGTTTCGCTTATTGAAGTGCCACTACTTGAATCTCATCAAAAAGAACAAGTACAATCTCAACTTCGTGCTGGAGTTGGAAAACGAATATAGTACCTACGTGGCCTTCCCAAAATCAATGAGGTTATTCGAGAGTGGCAATGACTACAAGGTCACCATCAAAGGAAATGACGCTAAGGCTCGCTTGTGCGCAGAGAAATTGTCGTCTATGCTCCCCTACACGCTGGAGATTCGGCTCGGCCTCCTGCACGAGACCATGGATCTCGTAAGCGAGAAGAACCAAGGGTTCAGAGACAATGTGATTATTCCTCTTCGCTTATTACTAGACGTGGAGCTAGTGGTGGAAAATAGTAACTTTTCGCGGCTGGTGATCATGAGCTCGTTCGATCACGTGTGCTTGCAGGAAGCCATGAGCTCCATCTTGAGCTACTTTGAGACCCGCGGAGTGCTGGCAGAGCCAAGACACTTGAACTTCGATCCGATTTTGTCGGTGCAAGAAGTGGCTTCTCCCACCAGACAATCCCCACAGAGAAGGTCGCCAATGAGAAGCCCAGTCAGGCAAACAGGTAAGACTCAGAGCAAGCCTCAGAGTAGACACCAGTCCCGGCTGCAATCGCCAGTCCGGAGCCCAAAGAAACCATTGGGAGTGATTACTAACCAATTGAACGGCATGAATCTCTCGGCAGGGTTGAAGTCGATACCCAACCTCAACCAGACAAATCCTTTCCACGTGAAAATATAACCCCATTTTAGCATATACTTACGACCAATCGAAGCGTACAACTAAAAGCGTACCAGTAGAAACATGCCCAACCGAGGACTTCAATGCGCGCGGTGACCGGCAGCTGCAAACCAACACAGTCATATCGGCTAGGTGATCCTGGGCCGGAAAAATTAGCCAGTAGGTGATGACCGAGAAATCAAAATTAACGTTTCAAATTTCTATTGTCCGTGCAGAAAGATTTCACATCCAGGCCGTCGGCCCCCAACGTTCATGCAAAAGACGCAGACATGTGCGCCTAGCTGCGTCAAAAGTGCACTTTTGAGCGCCCACAGAAACTGCAGGTTCCCAACATTCTCATAGCTAGAGTGCGCATCGGTGCCTACACCCATTTAAACCAGAGAAATTTCCTTGTCCCGATACCTAACCAACCATGTCCTTCTCTTTCGGGCTTCCTGATCCTGCATTTTGGGCGATTCCCACTCTCGATACTCCCGTTCCTCCTTCGCCTTTCGCGTGCCCCAAGTTGACCCGGGTGTTCCGGGCGTCCATGAAAGTATCGACTCCATTGACCATTGCCATAGTGTACTTCTCCATGGTGCATTTTGTCAACCCCATTGTTCGGAATAGGCAGTTGAGGAAGGCGAGCATTTCCGAGAAAGCCGCAGCCAATCTCACTGATAAAGAGCTCAAGAGATTGAAGCCTACTCCATACAAAATCGCTACCTATGGATTTTTCAAGCTCTTCGTACTCTTGCACAATGTTTTTCTCTGCGCCTATTCCGTGTGGACTTTTGTTGGAATGTTGAATGCCTTCTCCTATACGATTGGCCAGATCGGCCAGAAGCTCCAAAGTGAGAGCACCTTGACCAACTTTGTTCTTGCTGTGTGCGACTTGGAGAGTGGTGTTTTCCAACAAACCACCACCAACCACAACTTGTCACTTTACGGCTGGTGGTTCTACATCTCCAAATTTTACGAGGTTATTGATACCATTATCATCTTGCTCAAGGGAAAGCCTTCTAGTCTTTTGCAAAGCTACCACCATGCCGGGGCCATGATGTGCATGTGGAGTGGTATCAGATACCAAAGCCCTCCAATCTGGATTTTCGTTGTGTTCAACTCGTTCATCCACTCGTTGATGTACTTGTACTTCAGTTTGGCTTGCTTGAAGATCAGAGTGCCTACGGTGATCAAGAGATCTTTGACGTTCATGCAAATCTCCCAGTTTGTTGTGGGTGGTTCCATTGCCATTTTCCATGCCTTCATCTGGTACACGGATGTCACTAACCAGTCCTTCACTGGATGCATCAAGACATCCGACCAGGCATTACCTCTTTTGATCAACGTGGCATACTTGGCTCCATTGACTGCCTTGTTTGGAGCTTTCTACGTCGAGAGCTACCTCAAAAGAAAACCAGCATAGATACTTAGCTAGCGGTGCTATAGACTATATCTGTACAATACGCTAATCTGCATGTAGTGTACAAGATTCTGGCGGGACTCACTCACAGAAGTTCCCCCTGATAACGCAAACCATATATACATTTGTTTTACTATGAACTTTCCGTGTAAATCCATACCATATACACCTTGTGTTATCGATGAATACCTATGGGTTTCGCAGCCACACCCGTGCATCCTGGGGTCGGATTCGCGCTCCTGTGCCGAGCCTCCCCATACTTAGCAATGCTCATAATCGGCCCGTACGCACGTCGCACCCAACCTCTCCCCTGTCCATAACACTTGACGGTACTACTCCAAATAGGAAGTTCTCATTTCCTTACGCGTGCTCATTTGAATCCAGGGCCCACATTCCAACACAAAGCTGGCTAATGCATCATCATGCCCACATACTCAGAACTCAATGCTCGTGATCTGCAGGATCCTCTACAGTCTGGCACTGGGCCTTCCAACGGCTCCTTGGTATCAGCTGCGCACCCCGGAAATTCCCACACTTCTCCATTACACAATGCATCCGACCACCTACACCCCCTGAAGGTTCCGGGACTGTCTGCAGGCATGGAGGATGATGACTTCTTTGCTGAGGATGACGAATTCGCTGATTGGGACACAATTGACCATTCCGAAAGCTCCCACCTTCGCCCTGACCCCCAGATTCATGTCCATAGGGATGATTTCGGGAACACATACGAACACGTGGACTTTGATGCAAGAAAATACACCAGCGGCCTCCGATTTAAGGGCCAGAAGTTGGTGTATTTCACCTCGGCCTTTGTTTCGCTTTTCGTCTCGTTATTCGGCTACGAACAAGGCGTTTGCTCGGGCATTTTGACCTTTGTAACTTTCCAAGCCTACTTCCACCATCCGTCAGCCACACAGGTGGGGCTTGTGATTTCCATTTTGGAGATAGGTGCTATGATCTCTTCACTTTTGGTTTCGCTGATTCTGGACCGTATAGGACGTAAGAGAACGATTCTACTGGGCACTGCGGTGTTCATTGTTGGCGGCTCGTTGCAGTCGTTTGCACCCAACTTGTTGGTTTTTGGCGTGGGAAGAGTCTTGAGTGGTTTTGGCGTGGGTATTCTATCCACTGTGGTTCCGCTGTACCAATGTGAGATTTCCCCGGTGGAGGAGAGAGGAAAACTAGTGTGCGGAGAATTCACTGGAAATATCACAGGGTACTTTTTGAGTGTGTGGATCGATTACTTCTGCTACTTCATTCAGAATGTCGGAGACGCCCGCTCTAAACCTCATCTGTTTGCTGCTGATTTGTCATGGAGATTGCCACTATTCGTACAGGTGATTTTGGCAATAATTCTCTTGGTTGGAGGTGTATTTATTGTCGAGAGTCCGCGTTGGCTTTTGGACGTTGATGACGACTTGCGTGGGTTCCACGTGCTTTGTCTATTATACCATGACGATCCCGATAAGCTCAAGGCAGAAAAGGAATTTTTCCAAATTAAAAACTCCATTCTCAACGAAAGGGTAAAGATCCCAAAGAAGGAACGGTCGTGGAAGAACCTCTTTAAGAGCTATAGACGGCGGGTTTTCATAGCGTGCTCAGCCTTGGGGTTTGCGCAGTTCAATGGCATCAATATCATTTCATACTATGCCCCCATGGTGTTTGAAGAGGCCGGCTTTGAAGACTCGCAGGCATTGCTCATGACCGGAATCAATGCCTTCATATACCTTTTGAGCACCATACCGCCGTGGTTCTTGGTGGACCGGTGGGGACGGAAGCCTATATTGATTAGTGGAGGGTTATCCATGGGTATCTGCTTACTATGCATATCATTTGTGATGTATCTTGATATGTCGTCCACTCCACTGCTTGTTGCATTGTTGGTGGTGATATACAACGCCTCTTTTGGCTACAGTTGGGGCCCAATTGGGTTTCTTATCTCACCAGAGGTATACCCTTTGGCGGTGAGGTCCAAAGGTGTGTCATTATCCACCGCATCTAACTGGTTTGCAAATTACGTGGTGGGTCAACTCACTCCGGTGCTCCAAGAAAGGATCGGCTGGGTCATGTATCTATTCCCGACAGGAAGTTGCGTGCTCTCAGTGCTTACGGTGATTTTCGTGTACCCTGAGACTAAAGGAGTGGAATTGGAGGATATCGACAAACTCTTTGATAGCCCAGGGGCTTCAGCAAGTGGGTACCAGGGTCTTACAGAGATGGGCCATGAACTAGACGAGTTTGACTACGAGGTCAATGCACGCAAGTAAAACAGGGAAAAGTTGCTCCGCGAACCTTTTACGGGCAGAGCGCCTATAAAAGCAACGGTCTACAATAGCGAAAAAAGCATTATTACTGAGCTGTGGGGTGCATATGAGTCGTACGAGAAATGACGATCGCGGCCCGCGCGGCTCGAAATTCTTATCGCAGTGGTCACACGGTGGCAGGTTCGGCTTACCTATTGCGAAAATTGCGCTCTGCCTAGCAACTCACAGGGCTCAACCTGCACTGCTTCTCCGAATGGACCACAAAGAAACAGGAACCCGGCGCTAATACTCGGTGCTAAAAACAAACTTTACTAACAGACTCTTTGCGAGCAAACCCCGGCGGAGCCCCTATTGTGTTTGAATTTTATTTTAAATATGATTCACGCGACAGGCGTCCTATTTTGCATAAGTATTGCGCGGCCTCTTATTAAGCGGCACTTTTCCGACGGAACAGACTCCCCATGCAGGCCAAGTTCTAGGCGCCCGTGCAGCCTAGATGCTACAGTCGCTTAGATTCTGCAGCACGCCTTAAAGATTCCGGAGTCTTTGTTATATACTAGCAATTTTTTGGGCTCTGTTTTCACGTAACTTTTTTTTGGTTCTTCACGCCCTTTCTGCTTTGTACCTTTCGCCTCTTCTTGGGCTCATTCCTTTCTTTAGTCTCTAGCACCCTCCACTGCTTCCAGGATACCCACTCATAGTCCCTTTTCATGAGACACAGATCTCCCGCAAGAATTGAAGAAATATTTTAGCCCTATTGCTGAGGAGCCGTGAGCAACTGTTTCAAGCAAACTACAAGGAGGGTCATATTAGATTGCTGGTCTATTCTTTTTTTCTTTTTGAGCTGATCGTTTCCCCTTCGTTCATCACCCTTTCACAAAATGGTTGCCATATTAGACATCACACCCCCTATAGCTAACTTCAAGCAGGCGTCGTTGCGGGCCCGCCTAAAAATGGAGGAGAAGGTGCTTGAGCAAAGCCTCAAAGAGAGCAACACCAGGGACGCCGAGCTTGAGTGCATGCTGGATTCTTGCAGCGACGACTCCTATAGTTCCAGTGCAGACTACTCGTGTTCCTCCGGGTCGACTCCGGGGTACGCTTTGACCATGAGCAGTTTACGGTCGGTCACCAGTGCCCCGCTGGTGCTGAATTCGTGCATCCATGTTACAACCCCCAAGATAGCGATATCGCAAGAGTCGCCTACGCGGAGCAAGTTGACCCAGCTCTTGCATAATCACGACAGCATTGCATCATCAGCACACACACTTGCACGTGGTCTGGAACCAACAGCAACACAGGCCCAGGCCTCCGGAAGACTCTTCCAGATAGCTTGGCAGATGCTACCCCGCAACTTCACCATTCGGTTTGCATTAAGAGACGTAGCTACGATTGACCAGAGCAAAAAGGGAGAGGAGAAAAGCGCAAGTGTGGGCGAGTTCTTGGTCAAAGAGTCGCAGGGAAAGGTGCTTGAGGCGGTGTCCGAGCTCGAGACCGATAAGGCAGTTCGGGTCCGCGAGTGTCGCATGAATAAGGACTTCCTCCGCATCTACGCATTGGACTATTCGGCCAGAATTACAGGCACACTTCCGCCTAGCACCGAAGAGTGCGAGGGTACCCACCGCCAACTCAACGAAATCGTGGGGCTCTACCTGAGCGACGAAGATGATGATGCAGAAGCAGCGGAGTACGAGCGCCAGCGCATTTCACATTTATCCCAGGATAAGCTCTGGAAGTGTGTGATCTTGCAGCCAAGAGCAGACCCCACGCCCTGCCGCACCATTGACTCTTCCTCATATATCCGTGCACGAGATTCGTGGCGCTACGATCTGGGGCTGGGCCGCAGACAGGCACCTGAAAAGGCAATGAAACCCGCGGG
Organism: [Candida] ipomoeae; assembly: GCA_002370145.1. Lineage (NCBI taxonomy): Eukaryota > Fungi > Ascomycota > Pichiomycetes > Serinales > Metschnikowiaceae > Metschnikowia > [Candida] ipomoeae. The sequence continues at coordinate 392,802 of NKZK01000555.1, read as the reverse complement.
CCAGTTGCACCGCTCGCGCTGCCTCCAGAGCCCCGATTGCCCTTATCTGGGGTGCACGGTTCCGCAATACACACTAAGGGGATGGGAAAACAGGAGATGGACTTCTGTGCATTGAGCATGGCTGGCCACGTGAGAGCATTTTAGGTTTTGGGTTTACTTCAAACAGCGTACGCTGTATTACGTTTATAGATTAATGGGATTTTTTTTCAACATTCTGCAAACACCGAGTATTTTATAGTAACACTTGGTGTTTCCTCAAAAGACACTGATTGTGTGGATAGATCCCATGTTAAGACATTATGGTCCTTTCCAAGTATTGGTTCCATTCCATGGTGTGCATAGAAGCAGCGCAGTGAGCAGTCACATGCACACGTGACCGAACTTATCAACTCAGAGCGTCCGAAACCCGTACACCGAGATCTCGCACCAGCGCTCACACCGCTCCACCACGAAAAAAAACCTGAAAATTCCTTCAGACTTCACAGAAACCTACATTCGATATGGCTCCAAGCGGAAAGAAGGTTGCTCCAGCCCCTTTGGCACCAAAGTCTGAACCAAAGTCCACGGACGCTCCTACCAGGAGCTTCGGTATTGGCCAAGCCATCCGTCGTAAGACTGACTTGAGTGCTTACGTCAAGTGGCCCAAGTATGTCAAATTGCAGAGACAAAAGAAGATCTTGTCCATGAGATTGAGAGTCCCTCCTGCAATTGCTCAGTTCCAAAACACCTTGGACAAGAACACTGCCACCCAAACCTTCAAGTTGCTCAACAAGTACAGACCTGAGACTTCCACCGAGAAGGAGGAGAGATTGACCAAGGAGGCTGCTGCCATCGCCGATGGTAAGAAGGCTTTCGACGTCTCCCCAAAGCCTGTTGTTGTCAAGTACGGTTTGAACCACGTTGTTGGTATTATCGAGAACAAGAAGGCTAAGTTGGTCTTGATTGCCCACGACGTTGACCCTATTGAGTTGGTCATCTTCTTGCCTGCTTTGTGTAAGAAGATGGGTGTCCCATACGCCATCATCAAGGGTAAGGCTAGATTGGGTTCTGTTGTCCACAAGAAGACCTCTGCCGTTGCTGCTTTGACCGAGGTCAGACCAGAGGACGAGGCTGAGTTGGCCAAGTTGATCTCTACCATCAACGCCAACTTCATCGAGAAGTACGATGAGTCCAGAAGACGCTGGGGTGGTGGTATCATGAGTGACAAGCACTACCGTAAACAAGCCGAGAAGGCCAAGAAGTTGGAGGAGGCTGCTGCTGCTGAGGCCAAGGCTTAAGCCATCTCACCACGAATAATCATATTTTCAATTGGTACCTAAGCATTACTGTAGCATCAATTCCTGACATAGGAAGGGTCAAACTAGTTTTGTAGTCTATACACATCTGTCTATATGTGTGTATGGGTATGTCTATGTCTATCTACATGTCTATGTATGTATATGGTTGGAGGCCTGGTCCTGTGTGCAGTAGCCACCACCAACGCGCTTCGCTGCCTGCGACTGCAAATGTGCCATACTCCAACACCATAGCCAGTATGAGTCAGCTATAGGTTCGATATACTAGTAACTCTAATTCATACCCATATTTAGAATTCAGCATATCTCCCTTGGATAGAAAGGCAAGTGTGCCATTTTGGTCGCATGGGGGTCGTGCACATTGCAAAAAGCGCTTTCGACCAATCGCCAGTCGCACGTTTGATTACCTGTGCGAAGGTCTTTTCGAAAAAGAGACATCAACGACATCAGCCTGTTCGCCTACAACCTCACACCAAAATGTCCTTTTTGAGAGACCTTATCGAATCCTCGTTTCCTACTGCTTATGCAGAAGAGGTATGTTAAACCAGTCTGTTGGCATCCGAAGTTAATTGCTCCAGCACGATTGGGTATACGTCTAAAGAGAAGTCCAAAGCCACGGGAAAGCGAAATGTATATATGAAAAATTCCCGCCCATTTGCTTTTTCCGGGTCCTTTTTCCGGCATTTTTTTATTCCTACTCGATATCAATAATTAAATAGGAATGGTGTTTCATATAGTACGCTAGCACGCTAGTACGCTAGTATGGCATAGTACTCCATAGTACTCTATAGTGGTGACTTGATGTGCGGCCAATGGTGCGAAGCAAGATGGAAAGTCAACAGAGCAAACAAAAACTATATCGAACTTATACTAACGACAGACATCTAAGCACGTCGACGACGTAGAAGCCGAACAAGAAGAGTCCGAATCTGAGGACAAGGAAGAAACCGAGGACTCCGAAGAGAGCGAAGACAAAGAAGAAGGTGGTGACGATGACGAAGATGAAGACGATGAGGACGAGGACGATGAAGATGAAGATGAGGAGGAAGTCAAGGACCCTCTTGATGAGTTGCGTGAAGAGTGTGAGAAGACCGAGGCCTGCCACGAATACGTCCACCACTTCCAGGAGTGTGTAGAGAGAGTCACCAAAGAGCAACAGGAGGAGGGATACGAAGAGAAGGCTTACAAGGAGGACTGCGTGGAGGAGTTTTTCCACTTGCAACATTGTATCAACGACTGTGTGGCCCCCAAGTTGTTCTACAAATTAAAATAAACTGCATGTCATCATCTTCGAAAATAGACTGGTATTAGATAACGAATCATTGACTAGGTGTAGAGAAGCATGGGATATACGATCATCACTAATAAGAATCTTTAAGTATACGTGTTCATAGAATGAGTACATGAGTACATTATGTGGTTATATTATGTCAGTGTATCAAATGCATTAAGAGTACATCCGTGAGCATAGTGAGCATGGTGAGCATAGAGTACTCTAATCAGTACATTAAGTCGGTAGTCAAGTGACTTTAAGTGAGTACTTAAGTCAAATACACATATGAGTATATTTAAGCCAAAAAGTAATATACATTTTCTTATTACACCATATGCCCTAAGAACAAAGAAAATTTGCATAATGGACGGTGGAGTTTGGTGCTTTCATAATCACCACAATACATGCATATTCCCAGATCTAATCTCTTATTGTAGTTCGCAGTTCGGGACGACGCGGTCATTGTCTAGCTTTTCTCTGGTATACTAAGCAAGGAATATAAAGACACTCGAAGAAATAAAATAGGCTACGCAGAAATTTCCTCAATGGACCCATTGATCAAATAAAGCCGCGGCACGCCCTTTCCCATCCATATACATATCGACACGTAAATAATTGAATTGTGGGGAGGTTATGGGTGTCCTGCACACACGCCGGTCATTCCGTCTGCCCATTCTCACCAAGACTACACGTCAGTAGTAGCTTGCATTAAGTACGAGAATTGTCCAAGCAAACCCATTGAAATTTCACTACTCACACCCTCTCACTAACCAAATGTCTGAACCAGTGTATGCATCCAGAATCTATGTCGGCAACATCGACTTCCGCTCTACCCCAGAAGAGCTCTCCAGCTTCTTTGACGGCTTGAGTGTCCAATCTGCTGAAATCCCGTCTAAGCCGATTGTGAAGCATGGCAGGAACTTCGACAAGTGCCTAGGGTTTGCCTTCGTGCAGTTTGCAACTGAGGAAGACGCTGAAAAGGCCGTCAAGCTATACAATGACAAGGAGTTCAAGCTGAGAACAATCTACGTCAAGAAGGCCTTGCCTCCGGCCTCCGAGGAGGAGAAACAGGCGAAGAAGGATGCATACGCTTTGAAGAGAAAGGAGTCCAAGAAGAAGAGAAAGGCTGAGGCCCGTGCCAAGGCTGCTGAGAGTAAAGCTAACGGAGAGGAAAAGTCAATTGATACTGCCAAGCAGAATGATACTGATGTTTCCGACAAAGAGACTGCGGCTTCCGACAACAAAGGGGCCAAGGGTTCTGACAAGAAAGACGGAGGTGCCAAGAAGAAAGCTCCAGGGGGTGCCAAGTCCAAAGACACGATTTTCATCACGAACTTGGAATTCAGGGCCAATTCCAAGTCACTTGGCATGTTGTTTAAGGATTATGAAGTTGTGTGGGTGAGCGTGCCAACCAGAAGAGTGCTACCTCACGTGCTCAAGAAGATTACTGAAAAAAAGGAGCCTGTTTTTAACAAGGGCTTTGCGTTTGTGAAGTTTAGCAGTGAGGAGGATCAATTGAGGGCCGTGCAGGAGTTCAATGGTAAGGAACATAACGGCAGAGAATTGGTGGTGGAAGTCGCAGTTGAGAAACCAGAGGCTAAGAAGAAGCCGGTTAAGAACGCTGCAACTACCCCCGAGAGTCAGGAGAAATAAGCTCAAATAAACGGAGACTTTTATGAAGAGTCAGCTTCAAGATTGACCATGGTAGTAAAGAGTAGTGACTTAAAAAAACATGCACGTTTCCTTATCTGGACGGCCAAGTTTCCCTGGCAACCACATCACAGCCGTCTGGCATACTACGTCACTGGTGAGGTGCGTGCATGCGGGGGAAGCCCTAGCCCTAGGTGCGCGCACGTGACCCATAATGGTCAAGGTACACTGGCCCCGAAGAGCGCATCACGTGCCCATACACACCGCGCACGGTGCTGCTCCACCCAGTGAAAATTTCTCACCTCCTCCAAGTACTGGGTTTGAACTAAGACAAAATGGGTATGTGAAAACACAACAATATACGAACATGCTGGCCTGTGCCCCGACATAGAGCTCCCCAGCTGCTACCGCAAAACCTTATATTCAAGCATCATTTTCCCGTGGTGCAAATTGTCATTTCCAAAAGCTCTCCACACTATAGAGACCTTAAACGGCCATTAGAGTTAATTGAGATTTAACGGGAGAATTCACGCCAGAATATTAGCTTCTTATGCTTAAGGCGGCTTGCAGTCACAATTGAATTTCATACTAACAAATTAGGTAGAGTTATTCGTAACCAGAGAAAGGGTAGAGGCTCTATTTTCACTGCCAACACCAGATTGAGACAGGGTGCTGCCAAGTTGAGAGACTTGGACTACTCTGAACGTAAAGGTTACATCCGTGGTGTCGTCAAGCAAATCATTCACGACTCCGGCAGAGGTGCTCCTTTGGCCAAGGTCGCTTTTAGAGACCCATACAAGTACAGAATGAGAGAAGAGATCTTCATTGCCAACGAGGGTGTCTACACCGGACAGTTCATCTACTGTGGAGCCAAGGCTTCCTTGAACGTCGGTAACGTCTTACCTTTGGGTGCCTGCCCAGAAGGTACCATTGTCTCCAACGTCGAAGAGAAGCCAGGAGACAAGGGTTCTTTGGGTAGAACTTCCGGTAACTACGTTATCATCATCGGACACAACCCAGATGAGGGTAAGACTAGAGTCAAGTTGCCATCCGGAGCCAAGAAGATCATCTCTTCCAACGCCAGAGGTGTCATTGGTGTTGTTGCTGGTGGAGGAAGAATCGACAAGCCATTGTTGAAGGCTGGTAGAGCTTTCCACAAGTACAAGGCCAAGAGAAACTCGTGGCCAAGAACCAGAGGTGTGGCCATGAACCCAGTTGATCACCCTCACGGTGGTGGTAACCATCAACACATTGGTAAGGCTTCTACTATCTCCAGAAACGCTGTTCCAGGTCAAAAGGCTGGTTTGATTGCCGCCAGAAGAACTGGTTTGTTGAGAGGTACCCAAAAGACCAAGGATTAAGTTGTGCATTAATACAGAGTACGAAGAACCATTGACGTAGATACTTTAGGTGCAGTAGTTTTTTCTCAGAGTACCCTCGGCACCTCGTATTTTCGAATTACCGGTGCACTGAATACAGGGTGCAGTAGGTGGCAACAAATCATAGGCTGCAGTAGAGTTACAGGATACAGTATTGCAGGTCACACTATTTATTAATGGCAACATCAGCAGGGGCGGAAAAAATTGTGGCCCATCTGCCAGACGGCTTTCTTGATTGGGCTTATCTGCTGGAGCGCGAAGCCGTACGGAAGTACCTGCACAGGGCGCTCCTCCATCTCGAGACCTTGAAAATCTCTAATAGAGCCCACCTTACCACGCGACTGTCCTTTGTGGATCTATAGTATCTTTCGCTCTCTCACATTCTAGCCCCGACATAGAGATAAGTCTACGTAAGCCAAACCTCGCTGAATACTTCTGGCTTAGCATTGATTAGCTTAGTCGCTCACTTTCGCCACTCAAACTACTTGCCTATGCCCGAGTCTAATTCCACAGTGCTGTGTGGTTACTGGGAGTACGATGATGTTCCTCATTGTGCTAGGTCAAGGCTCAACTTCTACTTCCCTATTGTTGTTGGTGGTATCTCGCTAACTTACCTTACGGTGAAGAGCATTTTGTACCACATAAAGCACTCCAAGAAGGTGCAATTGTCCGAAGAGTCCCAGCCCCTCCTTGCTTCGCCTGATGCTTATGGCGCTGTTACGAATTCTCAGGACACAAAACAGCCTCAGCTTTCTTTGAAGGCTCGTCATTTCGACTTGAGTGCTTTACCGGAGAACAATGAGGATGGAACCCCTCATGGTAAAGTTGTTGAGGTTCCAAAAGGTATTCTGGACAGATTGAGGGTCTCGTTGGAGTACATTATTGTCATTTTCCAGTTGGTAATTTCCATCGCCACCCTTTTCTTCCGGGACTTTAAGAATGAGTGGAGGCCATACAACGTATCCGTTGTGCTCATAGTTTTTTGGGCTTACGCTTTCGTTCTTTGCTCCATTAGAGTTGTCAACATCAACAAAATGCGCCTCCATCTTCCGTCTCTTTGGGCCCACTCCACTGCGCTTTACATGTTTCTTTTTGCCTCCGCGGCCATTTCCTTTAGATCGGCTGTGATTGGCCATGTCAAGCACAAGATTGTTTCCGAATATTATATTTCAAGCTTCATTGCTACTTCTCTTTTGGTGCTCTTGAATGTCACTTCTAGCGTTGGTGACAAACCTGGCAGTTTGTACGTCACCTCCGACGGAATCAAGCCTTCTCCGGAATTGGTGTCCAGTGTGTGGTCTTTTTCGACTTACTCTTGGATTGACCCAATGATCTGGAAGGCATACAAGACCCCCATGAAAATGGAAGACATTTGGGGCTTGAGAGAAGATGACTACGCGTTGCATATTTTAAAGCTGTTCAAGAAGGGTAAGCTGACTGCGCGTTTCACCATTCGCTTGTTTTCTCACTTCAAGGCGCTTTTTTTCTTCCAAGGATTCTGGGCTGTATTGCAGTCCTTCATTGTCTTCTTGCCAACTTTATTGTTGAAGAAGGTCTTGGAGTATGTCGCTGACCAGTCCACCACCACTCGCAGTGTTGTTTGGTGTCTTGTATTGCTCATGCCATTGACTAAATTGACTGACTCCATTTTCTCTGGCTTTTCTTTGTTTTTAGGAAGAAGGGTTTGTGTTAGAATGAGAGCCATTATTATTGGTGAAGTTTACGCCAAGGCCTTGAGACGCAAAATCACTTCTAGTGATTCATCCGAAAACCCCGAAGAGCTGAAGAGTGACACGAATGACAAGAATGACAAGAATACCAAGAACGACGCCAAAGATAAGGACTCTTCCAAATCATCTGAATTGGGTGCCATTATCAACTTGATGGCTATTGATGCTTTCAAGGTTTCTGAAGTTTGTGGCTACTTGCACTTTTTCGTTGGTGCTATTCTTATGCTTACTTTCTGCATTGTGCTCTTGTACGGATTACTTGGCTGGAGTGCTTTGGCCGGTGGTAGTGCCATTTTGATCTTATTACCAGCTAACTACAAGTTTTCGGAGTTGACTGCAAGAGCTCAAAAGACCATGATGGGAGTCACTGACAAGAGAATTCAGAAGTTGAACGAGACCTTCCTGAGTATTAGAATCATCAAGCTTTTTGCTTGGGAAAGAAACTTCTTCCTGGACATCATGAAAATTAGATCTGAAGAGTTGTACTACTTGAAGTTGAGAATGTTCTTCTGGGGTTGTCAAGCATTCGTGTGGTTTGCTATCCCCACCATTATCACCGTCATTTCCTTCTATTGTTACACAGTCATCGAGGGCAAGCCTTTGACTGCACCAATTGCATTCACTGCATTGTCGCTTTTCACTTTATTGAGATCCCCATTGGACCAATTGGCTGACATGACTGCTATTGTCATCCAATCGAAAGTCTCCTTGGACAGAATCAGTGATTTCTTGGAGGAGGAAGAATCCACAAAATACGAGCAATTGGCACTGGGACCCTCGGACTCCAAAACCGTTATTGGCTTTGAAAATGCTTCGTTTTCTTGGAACTCTAAATCAGACAAGGATTTTAAGTTGAAGGATTTGAACATTGAGTTCAAGGAAGGTAAGTTGAATGTAATCATCGGTCCAACCGGTGCTGGTAAGACTTCATTGTTATTGGCTTTGCTTGGTGAAATGGAGTTGAATGCAGGAAGAGTGTTCTTGCCTGGAATCATCCCTAGGGACGATTTGGTCATTGATCCAAGAACTGGACTTACTGAATCCGTTGCCTACTGCTCACAAGGTGCTTGGTTGTTGAACGACACGATTAAGAATAACATCATCTTCGCAACCCCATTCAACCCTGATCGTTACGCAAAGGTTGTGGAAGCATGTGGATTGACCAGAGATTTTGAGATTTTGGCAGCAGGTGATAAGACAGAAATTGGTGAGAAGGGTATTGCATTGTCTGGTGGTCAGAAGCAGAGAGTCTCTTTGGCCAGAGCATTGTACTCAAACTCTAGACACGTTTTACTTGACGATTGTTTGTCTGCAGTCGATTCTCACACAGCTGCCTGGATTTACGAAAACTGTATCGCTGGTCCATTGATGGCAAACAGAACCTGCATTTTAGTTTCACACAATGTGGCTTTGACTGTGCAGAAAGCCGATTGGGTTGTTTCCATGGATAATGGAAAAGTCGCTTCTCAAGGAACTCCCGAGGAATTGATTTCCAATGGTCACTTGGGAGATGACGAATTGGTGAAGTCCTCGATCATGAACTCAAGAAACCAATCCTCTGCTAACTTGGAGAACTTGGCTGCCAAGAATAATGAAATGAAAGCTAAGGCTGCTGTGATTGAAACAAAATTGAAAAAATTGGCTGCCGAAGACAATGAAGAAATCATTAATGATGGTAAGCTTGTTGACGAAGAGAATAAATCTGATGGTGTTGTTGACTTCAAAGTCTACGCTGGATATGCCAAGGAGATTGGAGGATGGTTTGTCTGGGTGTGCATCTTCTTGGTCTTTTTGATTCCCCAACTTGTGTTCATTTCTCAATCCTGGTGGTTAAAGAACTGGGCTCAAGATACCGGCTACAGTGTGAACTCCATTGGAATCAGCAAGTTCAGCCCCGAGAAGTTTACTTCTTTGTCTAATATTGTTGGCTCTTACAATTACGTTGTGTCGACAGTTAATCCAAACAACATCATCAAGGCTGCAAACGTGTTGAAGGAGAGCAACTCAGTCTTATACTACATCACCATTTACGGTATGATTGGATTGGTGTATGCAGTGTTGGCAACCTGCAGAGTGTTTTGGACATTTTTCATTGGTATCGAAGCTTCCAACAGTATCTTCAAGCAAGTTTTGACCAAGATCTTGAGAGCTAAGTTGAGATTTTTCGACAAGACTCCATTGGGCCGTATCATGAACAGATTTTCCAAAGATATTGAGTCCGTTGATCAAGAATTGACGCCTTTCGCTGAGGGTGCATTTGCTTGTCTTATTTCCTGTGTTTCCGTCCTCGTACTCATTGCTGCAATCACCCCTGGCTTTTTGTTCTTCGCTGTCATTATTGCCTACTTCTATTACTTGGTGGGTACTTTATACCTCACACTCTCTCGAGAGTTGAAGAGATTTGACTCCATTACAAAGTCTCCAATCCACCAACACTTCTCAGAAAGTTTGACCGGTGTTGCAACTATCAGAGCCTACGGTGTGGAAACCAGATTCATGAAGCAGAACTTGGCAGCTATCGACACCAACAACAGACCATTTTTCTACATGTGGGTGGCTAACCGGTGGTTGTCTTTCAGAGTTGATGCAGTTGGTTCCATGGTTATGTTCTTTGCAGGTATCTTTGTCATCTTGTCCATTGGCAGAATCGATGCTGGATTGGCAGGTTTGTCATTGTCTTATGCTATTTCATTTTCGGAGAATGCTCTTTGGATTGTGCGTCTCTACGCAAACATTGAAATGAACATGAACTCTGTTGAGAGATTACAGGAGTTTTTGGAAGTGGATCAAGAGCCACCTGCTGAATTACCCGAATCCAAGCCAGCTGCTTCGTGGCCTGAAAAAGGTGAAATCAAGGTCAATGACTTGTCTTTGAGATATGCCCCAGACTTGCCTCGTGTTATTAAAAATGCTTCTTTCCATGTGGATCCTTACAACAAAATTGGTGTTGTGGGTCGTACCGGTGCCGGAAAGTCTACCATCATCACGGCATTCTTCAGATTCTTGGACCCAGAAACCGGCTCCATTGAAATTGATGGCGTCGATATCACAAAGATTGGACTCGATGACTTGAGGCAGGCAATCACCATTATTCCTCAAGATCCAACTTTGTTCACCGGTACGATTAGAAGCAATTTGGATCCTTTCAACCAATATTCCGATGAGCGGATTTTCGAGGCTTTGACCAGAGTCAACTTGCTTTCTCCAGGCGAAAGAGAACGATCTGCTAATGGGGACAATAGCTCCGAAAACCAAAACAAATTTTTGGATATCAACTCGTCGGTGTCTGAAGGTGGAAACAACTTGTCGCAAGGCCAGAGGCAATTGATGTGCTTGGCCCGTTCGTTACTCAAAAGTCCTAAGGTGATCCTTTTAGACGAGGCTACTGCTTCTATTGACTACAAGTCCGATGCTTTGATTCAGCAAACTATTCGTGAGGAGTTCTCGGGCTCCACCATCTTAACCATTGCCCATAGATTGAGATCGATCATTGATTACGACAAGATCCTCGTCATGGATGCAGGTAAGGTTGTGGAGTACGACAATCCATATGTTTTGATCGCAAACAAGGACTCCTTGTTCTACAGTATGTGTGAGAACAGTGGAGAGTTGGATGCCCTCAAGAAGCTTGCCAAGGCGTCATATGTCAACCAAAAGAACGCAGCTAAATAGTCTACTGTGATTTATTTCTTTACAATGCTTTCCCGTGTCTTTGAGTGACGATACAATTCGTCTATTCAAATTCCGCTTCTGTCTGCATTTCAGGCTCGGCCTATTGTTGAGTTTCTCATGAGGCCTATGCATTGGGTGCGACCGCGAGTAGCACAGGCCGAGTATAAGATATGCTTGAAAGTGGTTCAGATGAGCAGCACTATTATGAACCACTTGGATTAAGTATCACAACAATATATTTATTTGATAGTTCAACAACAACATTTACTAGATATTTACAAATGTGCAATCTAAACTTCGACTAACTAAAGTGGATCACCAAACCAAAATAGCCAATGGATTATAAATCATTGGTCAAGTCTTTGGTTATGAGCTTTTTTCAGGAATATGGATATGTCATCAGTCCCACACTTATAATATTTGGTGCTGTCAGGTGACCTTCCCGGCCTACACGGTGCAGTCTATTACGGTATCGCGTACACCCGAATCTATAGGGCCCGGGAGTGCATACATCGGAATCGCTTATCAGCCACAGTATTAGTACCAGCCATAAAAAGTCCCCGATCCGGCCACCCAGTCCAACGAGCCTCTAATTTATCTTAGGTTACTCGCAGAACGGATGTCATATATTAAATTGTCTGATGACGCGTCGGAGACCACTCTAGGAGTGGACTATGAATCTCGTCTCTCCAATGTGGATCCAGTCCTCCCAGGTGATCTCAATCTGGGGTTTCTCCAAGAACTCGAGGATTCGCCACAAGGCAGACACTTGGGCTTATTTTCTACGACCATTTTGTTTGTGAGCCGAATATTGGGCTCAGGTTTTTTGGCCATCTCTAGTGGCATGTACAATGACTGTGGAAAGTCTCCGTTTTTCTTCCTCCTTTCGTGGGTGATTGCATCGATGCTTGCCTTTTCGGGGCTCTACGTGTACCTTGAGTTGGGTTCTTTGATACCAAGGTCTGGAGGAACAAAGGCGTTTCTAGAGTTCATCTACGATAAACCGTTCATGATGACCAGCGTGATCATCTCATTGTATTCCGTCATGTTTGGATTCACTATTCTGAACCTCTTGGTGTTCGGAGAATACTTCTTGCATACTTTAGGGATCGAGACAACGCCTTTCCGAACAAGGCTCACTGGCTTGACTTTGTTGTATATTGTGTGTGCTTTCCATGGTGTGAGCGTACGACACGGAGTGAGAGTGCAAGACTTCATTGGCTTGATGAAATTGGGGTTGGCTGGCGTGATTATAGCCACTGGCTTTTACGTCAACGTCCTTCCTTACTCAGTCACACACTTGAAGTATGAATTGGATGCTTCGTCTTTCTTTGCTGCTGACAATACTTTGACTCTCTCGTCATTTGCAAGTGCTATCATCAAGGCCACTTTTGCATTTTCTGGCTGGAATTCCATCCATACAGTGACCAATGAAATTAAGGATCCTGTTCGTACGCTAAAAATTGCAGGCCCAGTCGCTTTGAGTATAATCACTGCAACATACATTGCCATCAATATCACGTACCTAGCCATCATCCCCAGCGATGAGATCTCGGGCAGTGGTGAATTGATTGGGTCAGTCTTGTTTGAAAAAGTTTTCGGATACCATATTGGTAAACAGTTCCTCACTTTTTCTGCTGCAGTCTGCACGGGTGGAAATGTCTTTGTTGTGTTGTACACAATCTCCCGGGTGAGCCAGGAAGTTTTCAGAGAGGGATTCTTGCCATACTCACAGTTCATGGCATCCAACTGGCCCTGGGGTGCTCCTTTGCCAACCATTTTATTGAGTTGCTTGATCTCTACAACGGTTATCATATCATTCCCTGAAGGAGATGTATACAGCTATGTTGTGAGTCTTGAGAGTTACCCACAACAGATATTCATCGTGCTTTGTGCGCTTGGCATTTTTATTGTGAGAAAGAGGTACCCAGAGGTGAGAGCTCCGATTCGTTCAACATACTTTGGGACAAGTTTAGTCATTCTCATTTCAGGGTATTTGATCGTTTTGCCAATTGTGGGCTTCAACCCAAATCCTAAAGGTACCGAGAGCTGGATACCTTACACGTATCTTGGGATGTTTTGCTTGTTTCTTTGCTTTTTTTATTGGTATTGCATGTTCAAATTGGGCCCGAAATATGGAAAGTACACTCTTTTTGCCGAAGAAATCCAGCAGGAAGATGGCCTTGTGGTGAAACGATGGGCAAAAATATACACCAGGACTCCTTCATGAATAGAAGAAATACACATAAGGTAATCTAATCACTTATTATATGCTCTACTCTTTTGAGTAGTTTCAAAAAGGACTGACTGTGTAGCCTTCTTGCCACATTGACTGACAACTCCTCATCAGTCATTGTGAGAAGGGATTTCCTTTTCTCCTTCAAAATATGAGTTAGAGTTTTTTCAAGAATTCGATCCATGGAGTGATTTTTTTTCCGTGATGATTTTGAACGTTTCTTCTGGGATGTGTCAAAAGGGAGAGCTTTAAGCGAGGCTGTTATATCAGCTCGAGTTAACTGTGGTTTTGTATAGACACTCGTATTGGCAGTACATTCTGAATCTGGAAGTAATGTTCCAGATGTCAGGTATGTGTTGTACTGCGTGTTGTTGCTGAATAAATCGGTTGATTGGGAAAGAATTGTCGAGTCATAATCGTTGGATTCATGCAACCGCGCAGCATTCAAGAGAGTCCGGAAGTTCTCTTGAAGACTTGATTCATTACTCTTTGTAACTTGAGGCTCGGTTCGAGTTGGACAACTTCGTACTTCCCAATCTGCAGCTTGAGGCGGAGGCTTCTCACAGCGCTTGATGGGCTCTTCTTGGGTCAATAAAATTTGAGACAGCAGAATTGGGTTTCTCTGAGAGAATGTATCTTGAGTGAAATTTTGAGACATTTCCTGAGATGAAATTTGTGACAGTTTCATAGTGGTAGTTACATTATTTTGGAGACCAGTGAATGTTGGCTGCCGTTCTGCATTAGGCTCTAATTTCCGCAGATCAGGGTATGAATAGCTTTCAGATTGTAAAGAAATACCGATCCATTGCTGGATTTTGTTGGAAAAAAAATTAAAATGAGCCTCGGAGGAAAATGTAATCTGAAGGCGTTTGTTGAGGGTATCGCCATCAAAGATCTTGAGACCCACCACGGGCTCTTTGACTAAAAATTTCACGTTTGATGAATTCAAATAGGTTACGTCCTAATCATTAGTATTTGATCATTTTTTTAGGTTCAGGGGCGACTCTGTAGTACTGGGTCAGCGCTTGGCTGCAAGAACACAATTATTCAGATATCGACCCACAATCAATTGAAGCTATACATACTATGCATCTTCCTTGAGATATAATTTCAAGACTCACCGACGAGGAGTAAGTGGTGGTGCATTTAAGCTTCAAGCCCATTCTGTAGTGGGTCCAGTCTTTATTGGGAATTGTGAGCTGTGAGGCTCTGGTGATAGAAAATTCCTGGGTTTCAACCATTATTTATCTCAGATTAGACAAGTTGGGGCTTTTCAAGAAAAATAATTATAGCAAGTCTTGGTGTTTTTGCAAAAATTAGCAACTTGTGGGGAATATAAAGAGTGGTAGCTGCGGTGGTTTCGCTCCCTAATTATTTACGTCCATTTATAAAATGCGCGAAAAGTGAAAATGTGGAGTATCACCATGAATCATGGTTTTCTTTTTTTTTTGAAGGTATAAAGTGTTTATATAATCAGAAAAGCCCCTCTGAGGCCATTATTGCTTCTGCAATATTCCTCATGTCAAGATCATTAGACTCCAAATCTCTTTTGAATGCAATTGGGCCGAGCTTCCCAAGGGCCCACTCTATGACGTCCATAGTCAACTCTCCAGCCAAACTCATGGTCATGTTTGCTTGAAGATGTGGTCCGAGATCTGCGCCATCGTAAGCAGAGATGGCAAGCTTAAATAGCTTGTAGTAGGTGAGGTCTGCTCCTGGGTACTCCAAGTTAGTTTCTCTGTAGGTACGCTTGCATCCTTTTACTGGTTCGGTGCCATTGAACCTATGCTCAATCCAGGTCAATGCAGCACCCGAGCCTTCCACTAACTCCAAAATGTGACCAGTAGTGTTCGATGTTGCGAATTCCATGGACTGAATGCCCCAGTCACAATAGTTATCGTATGCTCTCTCCGAGCCAGCAATAGGGATGATTTTGTCGTGCATTCCGTGGAAGACAAAAAGTGGGATTTCTGGAACTCCCTCTTCCTCCGTGAGGGCCAAAGTGTTGTCATCGATGATTTTCACAATTTCTTTTTTCTTGAAGAAATCCCAGCCAGAGGAAAAGTATGGGTCATCTCCACCGAAAAAGTCGTCGAAAAGGTAACTGACGACGGAACCGGCCAAACATTTGCTGCGAGACTGGTTGAATCTCTCAAACTTTTTTTGCAGGGCAAAATCTTTGTAGATGTTCTTTTGAACTTCAGGATAGTGGGTAAGAATACCATTGATACCATTTGGAATCAAACCTGCGTAAAGAGTACCGTCAGTGGCCTCAACTGTAGCAGTGACGTTGGTACACCATCCACCCATAGCCGCACCGATTAAGTTGTCCGTCAAGTCGGGTGCGTATTCTGGCTGAAGCTGTGCTGCCCAACCGGTGGGAATCGTGCCTCCAGAATAACCCCACATAACCACAGCAGCATCTTCGTTGACACCTGTAACGTTTCCACTAGCTAGAGCAGCTCTGATAGAGTCGAGAGCAGCTCTTCCTGCTTGTTTACCAACAGTGAATGCTCCAAGGGAACCCTCGTAGTCTGGAGCCACAACATACCAACCTTTTGCAAGAGCAGGATTCATAATGTATGCCTCAACCTGGATGGCAATACTGCTCATGGGAGCACCGAAGAGAAGCGAATAAGATGGGGCGCACTGTGCATTGGCAGAATCCTCTGCAAAGTGGTAAGACAAGAGTTTGGAGGGGTCAGCATCATATGGTTCGAGAACAGTAGTGACAATTGCGGTGGGTTTACCATTACCATCTGTCGACCTAACCAAAAATTGCCATGCGTTTTTGACGTTGATGGGGTAGTACACGGCCCGGATCATCAGCGGGGCTGACCTATGATTTAATATTTCTCCCTCTTTATATTTCTCCACATCGTCTGGGATTCTATAAAAAGGATCAACATTTGGACTCACGGGCTTGAAATATAAAGCATGTGTTAGCTGTAAGAGAAATGAGATGGATAAAAGTACCCAGAGCCTCATTGTATATACTTGTGTTTGGGATGCTTTGATGAAAATTAGTATGCGGTATACGGGACGGTTAAGCCAGGGGATATGACGAATAATATTCTGATGCAAAATAAAAGAATGATGAGAATACACAAGCGACTAACTCGGTATTTATACTTGGGGACTTCGTAGCTTGAGTCTGTTGCACATTTTCCGTGTTGGGTCAAACACAAGGAATCCTAAACATGCACATATTTACGATGTGCACCTACTTGAAAGTAGATGATGGCTTAGAGTTCACCTAATTTGACCCCTGAAATATTAACCCAACTATCACCTCAGTCACATAGTCATTCATTCAGATTTACACTCGCCTAAATTTAACTTGGTTATTTTCAACCCATAACAATTGAGTATAAAGCAAGACCCATTTATCGTGCGCAGGTGTCTCAGTGCTACTTTGGGCAAAAACTGTATCTCCAAGAAATCGCGTGCAGGTCGATATGCACCTGAAGGATTTCTCATGTCCTCCTGACGCATATGCAGCTCGCTCACTTAGAGTATATGCAGAACAATAACCACTTTTGAACTCGAAAGGTACAGCAAGGGATCCTTATGTTTGAAAAGGCAACTTTAAACAAAGAGGAACTTTATTTCAAGTCGGGAGAATGAAGATGAATTGTGAGGTTATGGTGTTTGATAGCTGTGTAAAGTTGCAAATTCTTTGAAAGTAAATTAAATAGCACTTGGCGAAAACATGCCTTTCTTTGACAATCTGAAAGTCAAAACAGCCTAATCAGAAACCCCTCTCCCCGATTTGCTCGTTTACATTGCACTTCCACAACATTTCCTAAAGAAGAAAAGAATTTCCCCCACGATCTGCGCAGAGGCTGCACGAGCACTACATGCAGGCTATTAGTTTCGGAATGATCATGAACTCATAAATCCGTGAACACAGGTTTCTAAATTTAACAATATTATTCATATTATGGTATTAATCCTCGGTATTCAATTTAAGTATCGCTGGGGTTTTAAGCTTTGAAGGGTATCACTCCCACCCATCCGAGTGCTTTGGAGAGAAGCGATAAAGCAATTTCAGTCTTGAAACCTGCAGTACCATTCAAAGCTTCGGTCAAACCAATTTCTCCTCCATGAAAGCCTTCCAAAATAGACAGAACCATCCAGTAAACCCCGTTGTCAGCACCAGGGTAGTCCAAGTTAGTGGTTCTAAACGTCTTTTCGCAGCCCTTGACGGTTTCCTTGCCGTCAAACCTGTCCTCTAGCCATTTGATTGCAGCCCCGCTGCCTTCCAACGCTTCCAAAATATGTCCTGAAGTATTGGAAACCGTCATTTCAAATGAGTCTATGCCCCACTTGCAGTAGTTCTCATAGACTCTGTTGGCAGAAACATAAGGCACGATTTCGTCGTTAAGAGCATGGAAGAGAAAGAGAGGAATTTCAGGGTAGCCTTCATCTTCATGCAACCCCAAAGTATTGAGATCCACAATCATTTTGACCTCGTCCATTTTGAAGAAGTCCCAGCCGTTTTCAAAAACAGGATCATTCCCATCGAAAAACTCTGTAAAGGCATAGTCGAATATCGTAGGAATGAAACAATGCAGATCCGCCTCAACAAACTTCTTCATTTTGGAAAGATTGATTTCATCCCACAAAATTCCCTGGTACTCCAGGTACTCGTGCAAAAGACCATGGATGGCCATTGGAATCAATCCCGTGTAAAGAGTACCGTCGGTGGCCACTGCAGTCGCAGTGACATTAGTTGCCCAGCCACCGAAAGCAGCTCCAATGAGGTTATCCTTGAGTTCAGGTGCATATTTTTGCTGTTGTGATGCGGCCCAAGACGTGGCTATACTACCTCCAGAGTAACCCCACATGGCGACCTCAGCATCAGGGTCAATTCCGGTGGTATTAGAAGACTGCAAAGCAGCTCTAATGGAATCTAAGGTGGCAAGTCCAGATGACTTGCCCACAGTAAATGTGGCTCGGGGACCTTCATAGTCGGGTACCACCACGTACCAGCCCCGGCTCAAGGCTGTTGCCATTAAATACGATTCGACTTATATTTCCGAAGAGTCCATGGATGCACCGAAGAGCATTGCGTAAGATGGACCACATGTGATATTGGAAGAGTCTTCTGCGTATTGATACGACAAGACTTTCTGGGGGTCTGCGTCATATGGCTCTATGATTGTGGTGACAATGGCTGTGGCATTTCCTCTGGAGTCAGTGGAGCGCACCTTGTACTACTAAGCACTTTTCACATTGATGGGATAATACAAAGCTCTGATCATCAGAGGAGCATCTCTCTGGTCAATAATATCTCCAGGCTCATACAGATCTAGATCATCTGGCTGGGCATAGAAGGGATCGTGATTCGGCCTCACAGGCTTTTTAAAGTAGAGAGCGCAGGTAAAATTAAAAAAGCAGCAGATGGAGAGTAATATCTGTGACTTCATTTTTCTTAACCACTTCTTAGTTTCATTGAGGTTATGGGAGAAATCATGTTCTTAAATAACCATTATTTAATATAGAATTCCTGGTGTATGCAGCTGCAAATAGGCAGATTTGAATCCGTCGTCATGGAAAGATTTCCTCATACGGATAAGAAATCTCACAAACGTTCCGAATCTGGCGCAGGGGCACGAATCTCCAGTAGTCCAGGCCCACAGCACTTCAGGAATGCTGTCGATTTGTCTAATATTGCTTGTAACGGATATTTTGTGCCAGGCAATTCGGGGACAGGCTAGGCGATACATGTTCGATGCGTCTTCTCCGCATTTTCCCCACATACTGCAGATCCTGACGTGAATTATATCCGGCTAAACTTGACATTTTAGGAAATAAGAGATGATAACACAAAGGAGGAGGATAGATTTTCTTAGAGAAAACCTAAAAAAGCCACATAACCTTTTGAACAAGTTCCTGACTCTTCAGATGTAATACATTCTATGATCACTCACTTTCGCCTCTAGCTTATAGCAATTAGATGTGGCGCAGTAAAATTCCCTTCTCCAATTTCGTTGTTTTCCTTCAATCCCATTGTTTTGAATGATTTTCTTTGACGTCCAAAAATAGTAAATTCTCGATTGATATTCGGTCACACATGTTCACACCCGGGAGCATTGTTTCATAGAGCGCGAAATAGACTACTGAGCCAAAGTATGACCTGTTACTCGGGAGCTCCTTGAAAATGAGTAAAATTTCCCAACAAAAGCTTATTTCCAATTTGGTCACTAGTGAAGTCTGCGCCAGGTAGATATTGGTAACTCTGTAGGTTCAGGTAAAAAGGTGATTTTGCAATAGAGAGTGCCAAAAAGGAATTTACTGGGTAGCGATCAAAAAGCCAATGAGGAGTTAATTGCCTCATGAACTCGAATTAACATAAATATTGGGGGGGGGGGTAACGATTGCCTCGTGTAATTCTCGTAAAATGCAGTATTCTTGTTTGGGCGCCGCTTCTTAGGCATGCGCCAAGTCAAGCACTTCAGCATCAGCTCACCACAAACATGATTAACATCAAGAAGCCGAGCGAATGTCGTATCGGATGGCAAGGGGTCCTATGTACAGAAACCATCTAATATTATCACTCCATTGCTCCTTCAGAAAAAATGGTATCTAGTCTTTTCAATGCGGTTTGATACAAGAGAAGCATGATCGAACTCTGAACACCAGTCCAAATGAAACGAGGCCCAACTCCAGAAAACATACCCAAGAGTCCCTCATTCTTGTAGATAGAGCCCAAGGCGTTAAAAGTTGAAAACCGATGCAAAAATAACTTGGCTGGGGTCTCTTGTTTGCTTGTATCGAGAGTAGACGTTTGTATTCTGGTTTTGATGACATCAAGCGGCGTTGTGATGGTTCCGGCTAAACCACCGGCAGCAGCACCGGTGAGGAGCTCGGAAGTTATGCTCAAATCGGAAGATCCATTGTTGTAGCCAATGGCCCACACTCTGAACTTCTCGTAAAATGCAAATTGTAATGCACTGAATGGTAAATCCCGCAACAATGTTTCCTTGTATCCATAACCGAGGGCGGAAACACCCTCATTACGCACGATGGAGCGCACGGCATCTCGAAGCCCCTTGTAGTTATAACCACACTCTTTTGTATATGGGTTATTGTATTTTCCTTGAAGCTGGAGACGAGTTTTAATGACTTCTGAGGGCACGTAAAATACACTCAGCGCCAAATCTCCTAGGATTCCTGCAACAAGATACGCAAAGGTGTTATTGACATGCCAATCATGGATTAAAGTTCTTTTGGTAAACTCATAAGTGCCAAAAAACGCAGCAGTCGATGGGAAAGAGCCAAGGATAGCCGGCAGATAGCCACCATAGAGGCCACGAAATAGGCCCTCTTCTTTGAGAATGGTGCTGAATGCTGGTATCATTTTGCTGTATTTTGGGTTCAATGAAAAGCCCTGCTGCCTGGTTTTCACAGTATCTAAAGAATGCATACTGGTGTCACCTATGGCACCTCCTAAACCACCAGCTAATATGCAACTTATTATTGGCGATGTATTTTCTGCATCGCTTTCAGAACTAGTCATCAGGGACTGCCCATTATCGAGGATATGTGTATCTTCAAGTTCTCTGAACGGCTGAAACGGCGTGGGTATGGCCGAGGTAGATAGCGAGCGTGACATGGAGTTATGAATTAATGATGCAAATCAAAAACCTATCTTGGATATCGTTAAAGACTACCACTGGAAGTCGTGGTATGAGAAAGGAAAGGACGGCTTGCAGGTAGTGATAGAAATGCACAAGCTTGACGGGGTAGACAAGAACAAAAAGGCAATGTAAAGCAGCTCTATAAAGGACCGAGAAACGTTGAAAGAGAGCTCACAAGCCAGCGCTTTTGGCAATGTGAGTAGTATGAAGATGGTGTACGAAAACGGTGATAGATTGTTTTCGCACCTGCATCGATTCAAGACAGATTAGATTTTTTCCAATGAGGCCGCATTCTGAGTGACTTCATTTGTTAATGAGTGCTCGCTTCTTACGATGGGCTCCTGCCGATATATTGGTTTCTGTTTGATTGGACTGGATTTTTGGTTTATACAGGTGTACACAGAAGAATCTGAGCTATCTATTCCTCTATGTTTCTATGATGTAGGGTCTTTGATGGACTCATTGGCATGATCACGTGAACATCTGCTCCACCTCATCTACGCGCACACTGCAACCACCTGTGCAGACGCAGCCATCACTATGCTACGTAGAGGGCTAGTTCAGGCCAAGCCACTCTGGTTCTTCAGAAGATCATATAGAGTCCTAGCGCTTGAGTCGTCATGCGATGATTCGTGTGTGGCTCTTCTTGAAAAGGACGTGCATACCAAGGCTCCCATAGTTATAGATGAGACAAAGCTCACTCTCGATTCGGCGCCGATTGGCGGAATCATCCCCACCATGGCCCACGAGTTTCATCTGCAAAACCTCCCAACCCTAGTAAAGGAATTCTGTTCAAAACATAGCATCACGTCGCAAAAGCCCCCTGACTTAATTTGTGTGACCCGTGGTCCTGGCATGATGGGGTCTTTGAGTTCAAGCTTGCAGTTGGCGAAAGGCTTGGCTGTCGCATGGAATGTGCCATTAGTTGGTGTCCACCACATGTTGGGCCATCTCCTTACTGCCAACATGGCCTCCACTGAAACCCCAAGATACCCATTTCTAAGTCTTCTATGCAGTGGTGGCCACACCATGCTTGTTTTCCTGAAATCTTTGACCAACCACGAGATTATTATTGACACCTCCGACATCGCTGCTGGGGATTCAATCGATAAATGTGCCCGAGAATTGGGTATGAAAGGAAACATGCTAGGGCCTCAATTAGAGCAATATGTCGGTCGGATAGATCTCAATACCCAGGACACGTTTCAAAACGTTAAGACTGACCGGGATAATGACTTTGGACTAAGGCTCAAATTGCCCATGAGAGCTGCAAAGCACAAAAAAATTCCTGACGTCATCGAGTTTTCTTTTGCCTCGTTCTTGAGCTCCATTTCTGCGTTTAAACAGGACAGAACATTGAGTGAGCTTGATCAACAGTTCGCTGCATTCAAAATTCAAGAAATAATATTTGACCATATTATTGATCGCATAAATATTGCATTTCTCAAGCATTCGGCCGACAAAAAATTCGATGACGTCAAAGACTTTGTATGTTCTGGGGGAGTTGGTGCCAATCGAGTTCTCCGACAAAAACTCGAGACTCAACTCAAAAGCCCCACAAAGCTCAAGTGCCATTTTCCCGATCCAGCATTATGTACAGATAATGCCAAGATGATAGGCAATGCCGGTATCGAGATATTTGAGCAGTTGAGGTTGAAGTCTGATCTAAACATTCTTCCCATAAGAAAATGGCCTGTCAATGGGCTTTTATCAGTTGATGGATGGGTTCCAGTACTGGATGAAGAGTTCAACCAAGTTACTGCAAAAACAACATCTAGACTGGAGCCATGAAACCAACTCTAATCATCCAGTTCATCGTCAGTAATAGCATCATCCACGCCCTCTCTGTGAGGGATGTAAGATTCAGTAATATTGTACTTTTGGATAAGCCGTTGCCAAGCTGGCATGTCGAAGGAAGCAATATGATGCGATATAGATGAGTTTTCCCCAACTACATCATCCGCTTCTTCATCAGGAATAACGACATACGGCTCAAGTTTGTCATCAACATCAATTCTCAATTTTCCGTCTCGCACCAAAAAGCTAGTGTAGAATAGGTTTTCCACAGATTGTGCAAAAGAGTGGGGATTGATAAAAAACCGGTACAAATTCACCTTTTCATCACTATCATTTTCATTCAAAATGCCATACACTGTACGCACCATATGTGAGGTGCTTTGTTCAGGATCATCTTGTAAAGCTGAAGTCGTGACGTTCTGAGCAGTTGTTTTATTGGCAGTTGAAGTCGTATCATCAACAGCTCTTGTTCTCTGGGTGACACGCCGCCTTTGAGTAGCCAAGGGACCATTTAAAAAATGCGACGGAACAGGAACACTGCTTTTCAGGTAGAACCAGGCGCCGACTTTTTGCCAATTGAGAGAATTGAACGTCTCGATCCGCTGACTTTCACTCATCGGAGCGGAAGACGCTAGATCTTCATGCGTATAGTCGGGGTTCATGTACATTTTGGTGGCTTTAACAAACTCATCAACCAGCAATGAGTCGTCGAGGTTTCCGAGTTGAATGTGGTCGGCATTGAGCGATGCAAATTCAGCAGTTCGGCGTAGCGCCTCGGAATCCTTCATGAACATAGATAGTTCCTTCACATCGTTTCCGGTAACCGTAGTAAATAGGGTCTCTAGGTCTTTAATTCGCTGAAGCACCATTTTTCCAGCTTCACCTTTATATGCTGCAGCCTCTGCCTTTGCAACCTCTCTCTTGAAGTCCTCGTAGGCTTGGGCCAAGGCGGATATTCCGTGCTGATCATATTGGGAGCTGATCTCCGATATTCTCTGGGATATGAAATCCCGCGTTTCTGCTAGATCCGACATTCAAAAAGTCTATAGCGTTGACAGGCTTTGCTGAAAGTATATATGGAGGTGCTAGCTTGTTGATCTGGATCAAGTGTGATCACGATGAGATGTAGCTTTAATATTGACGTGAAGCCGCGCGCTAGTGTGTATGAGAGAGTAGACGCGACATGATAGACACGCATGGTTGGAGAAGCTATAGACCATATGGATACTACAGAAAATAAAATCCGGAAGCTTGATATTTCGGTGGTCAACCGAATAGCTGCTGGGGAAATCATCATTCAGCCGGCAAATGCATTGAAGGAGATGCTTGAAAACTCCATTGATGCCCAATCCACTACTATAGACGTGCTAGCTAAAGACGGTGGGCTCAAACTCCTTCAGATCGTGGACAATGGTATTGGAATCCATAAGGAGGATTTGGGCCTACTATGTGAAAGATTTGCCACGTCAAAAATCAAGGACTTTAATGATCTATCGCTGATAAGCACATATGGGTTCCGGGGCGAGGCCCTAGCTTCCATCTCCCACATATCACATCTTTCGGTGGTGGCAAAAGTGGAGTCCAGTCCTCTAGCGTATAAAGCTTATTACTTGAACGGGAAACTATGCTCCTCCAAGTTCAAAGTGGACTCGAATAATACCCCCAAGCCTGTGGCAGGCAAAAACGGAACCCAAATCACGGTCGAGGACCTCTTCTACAACCTGCCTTCTCGGCTCCGTGCTCTCAAGTCCAAGCACGACGAATGGGCTAAAATATTGGATGTTATTGGACGATATGCCGTACACACAGATAAGGTTGGAATATCTTGTAAGAAGTTCGGAGAGCCTTTGCCTGCGATTGCAACTCGACCAGGAATGTCTCTTAAGGAGCGAGTACGGACTGTTTTTGGGGTGTCTGTGGCTAGCGATCTAATCGAGTTTCAGTTTCCTGGGTCACCAGAGCTGGAGACTGATCCTGAATACGGCCTTATAGATGTTCGTGGTGCCGTGTCTGGCTTCAATTACAGCAACAAGAGAAGGATTCCTCCGGTGTTTTTCATAAATAATCGTCTTGTCTCTTGTGATCCCCTAGCGAGAGCGATCAACTCTGTGTTCCAATACTTTCTACCTAAAGGTACGCACCCTTTCATTTACCTCAGTTTGAATATCGTGCCTCAGAATCTCGATGTCAATATCCACCCTACCAAGAGGGAGGTACGGTTTCTTTTTGAAGACGAAATAATTGAGTGGATATGTGGCAAAGTTCATGACGTACTCTCTGAAAAGGACGGGTCCAGAACATTCAAACAAAGTACCCTCAAGCGACAAGCCAACACTACATTAATGGATGAAGTGGCAATTCCTTCAAAAGTAAGCCGACAAGAGCACAAGTTGGTGCGGGTGGATGCAAGCCAGCTGAAAATCAATCAGTTCGTGAAGAAAGATTTCAGAGCCGCAATACAAGATTCCCAATATGTTGACACACAAGCAAGCACACAAGATGAACAATCTTCTGTTGTTGGCGGATCACCCGAGATCTTAGGCGAGTCGCAGCCAGCTGATATGCTTGAAGTTTCTGATAACACTCAAACGGGACGAGATGCTGTTGACTTGAACCTAGATAGTGTTTTACAGCTACGAAACGAGGTCAGTGAAAATATTCATCGAGCCCTTACCAACGTGTTCAGTAACCTGGTCTACGTTGGTTTGGTTGATACTTACAAGCGAGTGTGCTGTTTCCAGTATGATGTGAAGCTATTTCTTTGTGACTACGGTGCTGTTCTAGCATCGCACCTTTATCAACGCGCACTATTCAATATAGGCAACTACGGCGAATATGTTTTGGAAAAGCCCTTACCCTTGGAAGAGATATTGCAGCCACTTTATCAAAACAACGAGAATTTCGAGGACATGGAATCGGTGATTTCAAGATTAATGAGCATGGAGGAAATGTTTGAGGAATACTTTCAAATGTCATTCAAAGGCCGAACGTTGCGTATGCTTCCGCTCATTTCGCAGAGCTTGCAGCCAAGTCAAGAGAAGCTCGCGCACTTCATCTACAGATTGGGCAACAAAGTCAATTTTGGCGATGAAAAAGAGTGTTTGAGGGATATCATGAAGCAAATTGCCCTTTTCTACATTCCAGACAGGATTTCCGTGGAGAGTCCCGAAACAGGGGCGCATTTCGCCAAAACAGAAGAAATCAACTCGGTATTAGAGCACGAGATGTTTCCTGAGTTGCGGAAACTGTTCATTGCATCCGAGGATTTGATGCGTCACGTGGTCCAGGTCGCTGATCTTCCTGGTCTATACAAAGTGTTCGAAAGATGCTGAGTGAAAAATTCTTTCACAGTGAGAAAATGTCGCTACATGTATGCTCTTAAAGAGGTAGTTGCACATGGGACTAGTTCACCGCGCCGCGGTTTCCCCACATGTTCATCACATGGGCCAGAGAATGTGCAATGTGTATACATGTTTGGAAATTAAGGACAGTGAGTCTTGAGACTCAAAAGACAATACCAATGGAATTTTTGTAAGAACGTAAAAAGTAATTTTTGAAGCCTTTGGCGTCTGGGCTTGCCGAAATCTGACGAATGTTTTACTCTGCCAAAAGCCTACACTTTCACGCGCGATTTCAGCACTGCATTTCCGCACTGTCGAAAACGACACGGCCTCCAACCATCCATTCCCAATTCGTGTCACTTCTCAAAGGCAACCAGCCAAGCGGCCACAGGCTTATTAATATCACGAATTGCGTATACAGGCTTAACATAGTGGTCCAATTAGGCTTAATCTCCCAAAAAGTCCACTCGCTAGTATTGTTCTGACAATTCTTCACCTCTTTATAAGATTCAAATAATGTTGATCGAAACCAATGCAAGTCATAATCTCATTAGCATATTGAATTTTGGGACTTTTCCTGCTAATGTGCCTTCGTTTAGCGATTCCTATGACTACCTCGAGAAGTTGATCTACCTTGACTACCAAGCTCAGAAGCGGTATCATGGAACACGTGGACTCTCCAGTGTTGGCGAAAGCGGGTTGGGAAATAACGCTGATACTGATTTCCTCAATTCCTTGATCAGTGATATTGAATCCATTAATGCCGAGTTTTCCACCGGCTTAAGATCCTACCAAGAAGTCTTGTATTCGGTCAATGTATTGGGTTACTTGCACTTGCTCAAGAACGATAAACAGACTGGTCTTGAAGTGCTTCGCTCCTTCAAATTCAATGATTCAGTGACCTTTGAATCCAACACTGACAAACAATTCTACGACTACTTATATGCCAGGTACTGCGCGTTGTTAGGTTTATGTTCCGACAATAATGATCCATGGATCAACTACTTGAAGCAGTTAGAGAGATACGGGGAAACAAGCGAGGTTGCATTGAACAGCTGGATCCAGTTCTTGTGCAAAAACTTGATTCAAAGACTATCACTAAATGGAACGAAACCTTTGACATTTGAAGATTGCGAAGCTCTTGGTCTTCCAAAATCTCCTTTCATTATTTTATTAAACTGCCTGTTGAAGTTCGAAAACGAAAAATACATCTCTAAATCTGTTTTCAAAGACTACTCCAAGTATTTGACTACATTGCTCGAGAGTGTAACTGATTCCAAGTCACAATCATTCCCTGATTCGGACAATACCGATAATACCGAAGAGATTTTTGCTCACACTTTGTTTGAGACTTTGAATGATATCTCCAGCCATAGGCCTGTTATGCACTTCTTCTTGAAGCCAAAGACCTCGAAACTGTATTTGGTTTCTAAGTTGCGCACAACTTATCAGAGCAGGACCATCTTAGTCAACATGATTAAAACCCAGACCGATCTCCAACTCTTCGACGAAGCTATTGCTGCATTCAAGACCTACAATGCCTATGTTTTGAAAGAAAAAGAGCAGAATGGTAACCGTGTGAACGATATTCTACAAATTCTAGACATCTTTTCCCACTGCTTCCAAAATTTTAACCCGTCAAATTCTTTTCGCTCAGAAAGCTTATTCAAGTATAATGACGTGCACCAAGTCGTCAAAACCTTGTCGGACATGGTTCCTACGTTTTTGGAGTACTTGAAGGATGCTTGTGCAATGACTGATTTGAAGTACGACGAAAAAGTGGGCGACGAATTGAGTGGTGTCGATGAGGCCATTTCATTCTTGTACCACGATTTGAATCCTCAATTGATATCGAGTACTAATAACAAGTTGAGCTTGACCATGGCAAATGCATGGTACTCTATCAGCAAGTTCTATCAATACTTGGCTAAATTCAATAGCTTTGCAAGTGAGAGCATGTTCAAACACATCAACTTGGGGCAGGATTATTTGAAGAGATCATTGCTCTTAGACTGTGCCGGGAACGTTTCTCAACTATACAACTATGCCTTAATTTTGGCCCATCAAAATAACTTGAGACCTGCAGTCAAGTTGTGCAAATTTACTTTGAAAAAATACCCGAACTCTTTCAAAACGTGGAATCTATTGGTGTTGGTCACTTCGGCAATTGAAAAGAAAGAATCGACGGAAGATACCACAGCCATTAACTCTGGGAACTCGACCCTTATGGATGACCAAAGCCTGGAGCAATTGGATGGTGGCATCACTGCAAACACCTCTAAGCTTTCAATTTCAATTTCAAGGTCACTTGGCACTACCCGTCTGGAGAGATTCATTGCGGATGCATTGAACCTTGCCTCAATATTCGTGTTGAATCAAAAGAAGCTTGGAAATGATCTTTCTGATGAAGTCAAGTATGATGTGATCCAATTAAAGTTAACCCAACTTGAGTTGATGAGAGAGAAACACGGGGTGGATTACACATTTGAGTTAGTGAGCGAACTCTTTGATTTATATCGTGAGATCTACCTGGCCAACACATCCTCTGCAACATCCGGCGCAGAAAGGCAGCAAGACAAGAGATGGTCTCACCGTCCTACCATAATAGACCCGAGTGAGTTAGCTGGCATCAACGTAGAGAAACCCACCAGACTGCGCTCTATCCATGAGAAGCTCAAGGAACATTCCGACTCTAGAAAGCTGATCTCTGATGGCAATTCTGTCAAAGCATCTGTTAAAGAAAATGGAAAGTTGGCTAGTGGAACTAAAGCGGATACTAAAAAAAGTGCCAAGAATAAAGATACTTTGGTGCTCCAAGAAATATGGTTGTGGACAGCCGGAATGTACCAAGAGCTCAACCTCTACGATGAGGCCGAGCAATGCATAGTCGAAGCTGAAACCGTCCACGAGCCTAACGTCAAGTCATTCACGGCCTTTGGAATTCTTGCATCCAAAAGCCGGAAATTCTTGGCTCTCCAGGAGTTCGAGAAGTCTCTTGAGATGTACCACCTTCCTGCAGATAAATTCAACAAAGTGGGGTATGGAACGTCTTTATTGGCTATGTGCCATCTTTTCATGATTGACGATGACAAAGACAACTCGTTGTTCATTTCCCGAAAAGATCATGACGCAGGATTGATCAGATTGAAGAACTACTTGGAGGACTACAGTCACTGTTGGCCATGTGGGTACACCAATTCCGGAGTGTGGTACTTTTTATCGCTCATTTACGAGAAGTTTGACGATAAGTTACTTTACGAAGAAGCACTCTGGCGATGCATTGATATCGAAACTGCAAAACCTGTTCGACCCTACAGTGCCTTCGAGCTCTTCAGCTCGTATTAAAGCTATGGTGATTGAACTGTAGCTTTACGGCACGTTTCAAGGTATTTTCAGATACAGGATAAGTATCTAATCTAGAGAAAAATCACGGCACCAGCCTGTTTAATAAATACTATAAAAGTTGTATTTGTATGTATTGAAAGTATGGTTCATAGTAGCTGCTTATGGCTCTGGGCCTCTGAGATATGCGCAATCGGACTTCCTATACAGTCTATGAGCCAAGTATTGGAAAAAAGCTCAGTAGCTGACCTCTGCACCCAACATGACCGAAATTGCCCCCAAATCCGTCCTCTACTGTGGAGTATGCACTTTCCCTCCTGAATACTGTGAGTTTGGAGGCTCTTTCAACAGATGCAAGGAGTGGCTCAGTGACAACGAGCCGGAATTGTTCGAGAAACTTTACTCTGAGGAAGCATTGGCCAATGCCACATCCACCTTATCCATTGAAAAGGAGGAGAAGATACACAAAGACATGGAGAAGAAACAGGCCAAAGAGGAGGCTAAATTGGAGAGAGAGCACAAGAAGAAGTTGGCCTCCAAAGTTGTGATCAAGAGAATAGAAAGAAACAGAAGAAAACATATAATATCTATCAGTGGGTTGGAGATCATCAACGTCGACATGAAGAAATTGGCCAAGACGTTTGCTTCCAAATTCGCCACTGGAGCATCTGTTGTGAAGAATGCAGAGAAGAAAGAGGAGATCTTGGTGCAGGGAGATGTTAGTGATGAAGCACGTGTTTACATTGAGAAGTTGTTGCAAGACCAAGGTTTGAATGAGATCAAGGTCGAACAAATTGATGACAAGAAGATACGGAAGGCTGCAGAGGCATCTGCCGAGGCCGCAACTAAGACCAAAGCCAGCGCAGCTAAATAGGGTTAGTGTGTTAAATAGATGACTTGAAGATAAAGTTGAATATATTAAAGTCAGGGAAATCTTTTTGTTCTGCCAATGTGGCTAATCGTATTTGCTTTTGGTGGCCCAAGATACTCCGTATTCATCGAAGTTGGGGTTTTTCATTAGGATCCTGTAGACCTGCGCTATGCGCCGCTTGGTATTGTATCTGTCGGTCTTGGACTTTTTCCCTAGCCGGTTGCGGTGCTTGATCCTGTTTCCGTATCCGAAACCGTCCGTGAGGCCCAAAACTGCAAGGTTACCGGACTCAGTATCACTGGTTAAATGACAGTTGATCTCCCAGAGAGTAGTAGCAATATCATACTCGTTGATATACTGGTAATATTCTCCAAGCCCGTGCAAGCTCACACTGAGCGAGTTTTGATTGTCCTTGCCATAGTACCTTGAGAGCTCAAAGACCTCATTCTTGCTGAACAGAGAGATAACTCTTTCAAACACAGGCTTGCACTTGCGGACCACCAATGCGAGTCTTCCGGCCTTGCGGAAATAGTCTAGAATCAAAGTATTCTCGTAATTGCTCAGCAACGTCGAATCCTTGTTGAATGTCAATAACCAGTTACCGAACATGGAGATGGCCAATGGAAGACATAATCCACCATTTATGTTGTTGGCATAATTTGAAAAAACTTCAAATAATTCAGGGCTGTTCATATTTTTCTTGGACTCTGCGTAAAGATCCAATACTTTACTGAACCGAGCCAAGTTGGGAAGCAATTCACGTAGAAGCTGTTCCACAGGAGGTTGGGTATTCTTAATGTTGTGATACCGACTGAGGTTAGAGAAGCGAACTTCTCCCAACTCATAGGAGCTTTGTAGAAGATAATTCAAGAGTTCAGCTTCAGAGGGAAAGATATCGTCAAGGGTAGATCCGAACAAGAAGATCTCACAACTCTCCAACCAGTTGACGTCCAACGTTGACTTCTTGTCGTAAAAGAAATTTTGTTTCGTCAATCTCTCCTGTATCTGAAGAAAGAACATTTCATCTTTTGTAAGGGGAGTTTTCTTTTCTTCTTTTTTCCGTAGAAGACCCTTGAATGGGTATTTTGAGTTGGACTTCTTCGATTCAAGATCAAGGGCTTCCAAATTAACTTGGATGCTCTGGAAATCCAAGTCATCCTCTTCATCCGAGAAAGTATTAATGGAGGAGTATAGCGAATTGACCGTAGACATTGTAGATGTATGAGCCGAGGTACCACCAAAGCTATTTCTTGAAATGTATCGTCCTAAAGTGGCACCCGACTCCTGCGCCTCCCCTTTTGGAGATAGCCCACCACTTTTCTGTCCACCTGGACCCATCCTAAGATAAGATACACGAGAGGAGGAGCGCATGGTTGATGCTGGAGATGGAACACCTTGATCCGTGGAATTGAGCGTTTGAACAGGCGATTGGGTTGATGTATGAGACTGCCTGCCATGATCAGAGCTTTTGTGATCATCAATTGAGCTCAGGCGACCATTGTTCTGGCTTGAGCCCCCTGGGTACGAATCCAGACCTACATTGTCTCCTTGGATGTGTATTTCAGGAATGTTTTGTTCATCGGAAACTGCAGTTTCAGTAAGGTATAGGCTCAACAAGGAGCTGGACTTGTATATTGGATTGGCCATTCCACGACCACGGTGAAGATGTCTGAAGAAGTGCTGAGTTGTTTAAGCCTCTCAATACTGTAGAAGGAAAGTGTGGTGATATGTGCATGATCCTAGTCTAGGCCTGAAACGCAGCCTGCAGGATGACACGATTAAGCTTTTCTCTCAGGCTTCTCATTGCATATGCGGGGCGCGACATGGGCTGTGTTGTTACCAATGGTGTAAAATGGTCGAGAACGTAGATGAATGTGGTAATTTGGTGGTAGTGGCTGGTGACTCAAAATCAGTTACATTGCCTCAGAATTCCCCTATTAGTAAACCCCATGCAGATTGGCTGTTAGAAATGATTAGTAGATTACTGATTTTCCAGATATGATGAAATTTATTATGTAGGATATGCAACAACTCCATGAATGGAGCCTAGGACAAAAGCATACGAATGGAAGGGACTTTTTCGGAGTCCTTCACGTCTTCGGGAGACAATTCTTTTTCGCCTTCATTTTTGGTCCTTATAGGCGCAAGTTTGATATTGGGCTCGTAGACCAGAGGCAGCTTGACGTGACGTCCACCGTTTCGAAGAGAGGCATTTTCTCCTTCCAGTGGTTGAGATGTGGCCGATGCCGCACTTTGCAAAGACGGACTAATAATATCGGAAACGGCATCTAACGTCGGAGGCCGCAAGCCCAGCTCACTATTAGTTTTTGATGTTGAAGATGAGCTGATGTCTTTATCAGCGGGAGAAGCTCTTGAGGGATTATTAGTATTGATCAGAAGTGGAGTGTTGGTGGCACTTGAAGGTGAAGCACTAAGAGACACACGAGGAGCAGCTCTAGAAATTGGATCTCCCTGATCATGTTGCGAAGGAGATACCATAGTCGCTCCAGGTGGAATCTCCACCGATGGAAGGTTTGGCACGGGCTGGCCGATTGCGGCCGCATGACCATTAGCTTGGGGTTGAGCGGGATAATATGCCGCATCGTATGATGGTTGAGGGGTCTGCTTGAAAGGTATTCCGGAGGTTGCAGCTGTAGAATGTGGGGGGATTGAACCTAGATTCCGGACGGGTAGTGTTTGCATGGGAGGATTCGGTACATTATACTGAAGCTGTTCGGAATCTTGATACATAACTTGAGGATTATTCATAATTGGAACCCCATATGACATTGCTTGGGATAATGATTGAAATTGTACAACAGGCCCATATGGAGAGTCGACTAGCTTCGACATGCTGCCGTCTGGAGGATATTGTCCCTGGAAAGTAGGAGCTGGTTGCATAGGTAGGTAAGGCTGGTTAATGGGACCCATTCGATTGGAAACGTAAGTAGGATAGTATTCAGGATGATTAATGACGATGGGGATCTGCGATGCATCAGCTTGAGACTCTTTTGGAACAAATGTTGACAGTGATAGTTCGGCAACGTAGGCCGCCTCTTCTTGCTTATCATCTCGTAAGTTCTGATTATACTGAGCCATCCTTAGGGCATTTCTGGCTGGGGCATCTAGTTTGAGATAAGCGCACTCAAGCTTTCCCTTGAGACAATTAAAGCATTGGGGGAGGTTTTCGTCACATTTGATGCGCCGTTTCTTGCAGATGCCACAGCCCAAATGAGAATTTCGGTGTTTCCTCCTCGATGTTTTCTTCTTATGGGTCGTCCGAAGGTCCGGTTCGTCACGCCGAGTCAACGACACCGATTGCTTCGGACTGCTGGGGCCAGAGGTTGTAGCATCTTCATCGGACGTAGGACCAGAGTCGCCACTACGCCTGAACGGTCTCCTGAGGGGAGGTAACGGGTTTCTTAAAGCCGAATTAAAGACGTCCATTTATGAAGCGCAGGTGTCTAGTTCTTGTTGACAAAGATGCCGGTGATGATCGCTAATATCAGTGGGTTCCAGAAGACCCGTGTAAAGAACAGACTGGATCAGCTGGCGGTCTGTTACGGCTCGAACACTTCCGACCTGCGGCTATTCTTGGGGCGCTGTTTTGATGAAGCAATACACGGGAGTTTTAAGTTTCGGCGCAAGGAAAAGGAGACCCGTTTAGCGGCAAAGTATGCGAAAAGACTAATGAACGAATCAAAGGCGACTAAATGTCAGGGATTAGTGAGTCGAGGGTTATGCAAGGTGGGGGTCGGGATTCCGGGAAAAAGATCTTGGTCTTGGAGCGGGAAAATTGAGAGTAGGCACCCGATTGAGAATTCGGAGCGCTAAGCCAGTTAGAACATACCCAAAAAAAAAAAAAAAAGATTACGATAAAAGAATTACGAGTAGGTACAGGCATGCGAATGAATAAGCCCCCGAAAACAAAGTGTTATGAGTATTTAGAGGCAATTTCCCGCTCAATGTGATCATTTTAGGCCGGAATGTGCTCCAATTTTAATTGCTTTTGCAATCGTCAAGCTGAAAAGCTTCGGTCGCAAACAAACTTCTGTGGTACAGTGAGAACGCACACAGTTCGTAGTGGTGGTTGTGCGCGAAGTCAAGCAAAAGGAAATCTCGGTTGAACAATTGCTTCGGGTTATCCCGGAGAAAATTGTAACGCAAGCTATGGCCTTATGGCTCTTGCAGAAAAAAATATGTTTGTTTTATATAGAAAAGACGTGTTTACAAGATAGAGGCCTAAAGCGGCTGCCAATTGGGGTATCCAGAAGGTTGGCCAATATTTACTTGGAGACACATGTGGTTTAAGACAAGATACATGGCATCCCCATTTCTCAGCAGTTACACATGATACGACATGCGGCGTGCAGGTACGAAAGTCAAAGATGGTATTTCCGGCTTCTTGCAATTGCAATCTTTCAAAGTCAAAGAGGTGCCGGGATCGATGGTGGTAGGTTGCAATATTTAGTTTGAGTGAGTGGTGCTTGTAGGGTGGACTTTGCCGAGGCCCACTCGCTAACTTATAGGAATTTACGGGAAAGTACATGAAGGTCCTCGCGGCTACGTCAAAAGTGCTCGTGTTGCATGCGGCTCGTATATGCCAGATCAAGGCTTAGGTGAGCAAGCTTTGGGTCTTAAAGATCGGACTACTCCTGTGACGATACCACTGGGAATCGGCAATGCACAATATCTTTTTTTAGTTTCATGGCGTTTTAACCTTATTATATCCTATTTTTGGCAACTGGTCATGGCGCCATAGTTACTTTTGTACAATAGTGCCATTTCGTGCCGAATATCATCACTTTTTTGGTGGTTTCTGTTCGATGTTGTTATTAAAGTCGGATTTGTGCGATAACGGAATGACTTGCCATTTAACTGGGAGTAAGTTACAGAATAGCGTGATATCAACCATAAACATTTGTTCTCAAAAAGTGCCTTACGGCCATGTGCAGGCAAATGACCCGTAAGAGAATTACAAGGTGAAGCATAATGCGCGTAGAACAGCTTTATGCAAGATCCAGGTTACATTCTTATGTAAAACGATGAGTGCGAAGTGTATCCGCAATTTTTAAGCTCTATATTGTCAGCATCAATTGCACCAGCCGTCAAAAATATCCTGATTTCAATGGTTCATAAAATCCTCGACTTGATACGACATGTGCTGAGCATATATCATACGTCGTATTCGCCTGAATAGACCCATTTCTGCAGAGTCTACATGAGTTGTCGTAGTTTATGCAATATCTAGAGCACCGAGCATGTCAAGAAAAAAAAGGGAAAAAAAAGGGCTTGGTTCCGAATTGTGTTTTTCAGGCACACAAAGCACACACAATAGGAAGTATTTAAATGTATTCTCACAGCTCGTCAACTCTTTATGCGCTTATCAGGCTGGATTAATATCGTCAGTTTAAATAATTTCTCGGGTCCAGTACAGGCATGTATCGGAGTTCTCTTACTATTTCCGAATCCTGCAAAATTGGTAACGGTTGCATGTATGACGCGTTTTATATTGCCGCTGCTTGGGACATCTGATGCGTTTTTCATGATGCATGATTTCAAGCTGGCTTTAAATTCCGATCTATAGCCACCCGATTCATCGCCAATGTGTAGTGCGATGCAGGTCTCATGCATGAAGAGTGATTCGCAGAATCTCGACGTTCACGTACATGGGTGTGTATACTAATATCGGAATGTTACAATATTAGCACACACCTCATTTAGGAGAATCGTCTAGCTCAGCCTTCTCTTTTGGGGGAAGGTACGATTCATGGAATCGGCCCATGCGCTGCTTCCACCACTTCTGCTTATGCTCATTCTTGCCGATTTCCTCTAAGAAAATGTCCCTATCATCATCTTCCTCCTCCGGCTTCTTTCTGATTTGCACGGAAAATTTTCCGCCTGTCTTAGTAATATCGTACACTGCACCTTCCGTGAGGTCCTTAGACACAATTTCTCTTGTTCTGCCCAAACTCTCAATGGCTGCCACTCGTTCGACTGTTTCTTTCAAGAGCTGATCGAAATTTGGCTGTGACGCTATTTCGTGAAATGCCCGCATCATAGGCACTGAGTCCGCACGTACACGCGAGTCGGAGTCCACAGTAAAAATATTCAAGTTATCGTATTCCTGAATGTAGTCAGGCCGTGTCATGATTTGCCGGGCTCTCCAAAGAGGTAATTCGGGTAAGTGGTGACTTTTGCAGAGATCGGTCAACTCTGGTTTCAGCGTAGAAATGAGAGTGTTCATGGTTTCACGGTCCATTTCCACAAATTCTCTCATCAAGAGCATGGCACTGGTGGAAAACTTTCCGTACTCCATAACATCATCATCCATATCCTCTCCTAGTAAACCACATTGGTTGAGAAACCACGTCTTCTCTCGGTCGATGATTTCATGGCATGCCTTTATCGTATCCCTGTGCCTTGCCACTTGCCCTATATGTTGGGGTCTTCCACCTATCAAGTCGTAAATCTGATGGCATTTTTCTTCACTTAAAGCTAGCTCTGGATACTTCTTGGGAGGGTACGCTTTTTTGCGGATGAATTTAAGAACGTTCACAGTTTCGGTTCGGTTGAAATCACGCACATTGATGAGTTCAAGCCGCGTGCCCAATTTCTTTAACTTTTCATACACCCAGTAATCATCACTGTTGAAGATCATGGTGACCAACTCACTTCCTCCAAGGCTCTCGGCTTTCTGTTGCAAAAGCTCTAGTAGCTTGACGCCTTCTTCGTTCTCTTTGATGAGATGGGAGTTGTTGATGATAAGTATAAGTGGCTTGTCAAGTTTCCCCAAGAGTTTGTTCTTGATGGCCAACTCTTCGAGCTTGTTGAACGCTCTTTCTATGTCAAGTAGAGCTGTAGTGTCTCTTGGACCTCTTATGCTAAACAAAGAGCCAATGTAGTCCTCATTATAGGCATAGTTTAATGCTTTTCCGAGTCTGATTCTGAAGATTTCGGGGTCAGCGTGGGCATCGAAAATAGCAACGCTACTTCCATCGATCTTCTTCATGGCCTCCATGATAATAGTGGTTTTTCCTGTACCTTTCTCTCCTACAACCAAGTAGTAGCGGCCCCGGATTTTTCCACTCACAATATCATCAAGAAGCTTCTGCTGCGGTCTAGTGACCCAGAATGAGGATAGATCCTCTTCATCATTATCATCCGATTCGCTGCGTTTATTGGTTTTGTTGTGGATGGTAAGCTGATATGCCGGATCACCCTTTTCGAATGCCAGGTCCATTTTATCCAAAACATGGGTGCCGTAAAACTTATGGTAGAGGAACCCCGATAATCCAAGCACTCCAACCGAACTTAAAGTGATTCCAATGGTTTCCAAACACTTAAAGATGAATCGGCTGAAACTATCGAACGCCTGGCGAAATTTGGACGGCTCCGATTCTTCTGGTTCCTCCAGTTCATCATATTCACTTTCCTCCTTCTTCTGAGATTCTGGTTCTTGATCCTTATTTTCATTCTGTGGATTTATGCCACCATTTCCACCGTCTTCACTGCCTCCTCCGGCCCCACCGGCTGCCATTTCGTTTTCATTTTGGGTGGATGAAGTTGGGGAATCTGAAGTGTCTTTAGGCACACCATTGGTCACCTTGCCTGTAATATTCGTGGTCATTCCCATCTCATAAGCAGCCGTGACCTCATGCCTGACAGTGTCTTTTTCTAGTTCTTTTTCGTTAGAGCTTGTAGTTTGTTGGTCATGTTCAGAGTCCTGTTTTGAGTCCGAAGCTTTGGTGGATTGTGAGTTTGTCTGCTTTGACTTGTCCTTCTCAACAAATTCAATACCCTCTTCGTCGAGTTTCTTCTTCATGATCTTCTTTTGACGAAGAAGCTTATTCTTCTGCTTCTCTAGTTTCTCCTTAT
Source organism: [Candida] ipomoeae (assembly GCA_002370145.1). Lineage (NCBI taxonomy): Eukaryota > Fungi > Ascomycota > Pichiomycetes > Serinales > Metschnikowiaceae > Metschnikowia > [Candida] ipomoeae. The sequence goes on along the minus strand of NKZK01000555.1, from coordinate 354,692 downwards.
CAACTTTGGCATCATCGTTTTCAAGTTCTTCTAGGACATCAAAGGGTAGGAGTGGGTTGATGAAGCGATTTCTCAGTGTATAATGGATTAGTCTTAAGTTGTGTTTATTTAAGTGGGAAGCGAAATTCGCTTGTCTAGCTATAATTCTGGTGAACATGGCGGAACTCCAGTGAGCCAATAGTGCAGGGTAAATATGAGAATCTAATCAGGCACACGTAATCATACTAGGCTGAGGCGCGCAACACTTGCAGCGGTGAATTTGCACCTAATAATCTCACGATAAGTCGAAGCCCGAATTTGCATGAAGTGCATAGAGCAACTTGTCCCGGAGAAGTTTCTTATCTTTGTAGTCGGGTAGCTTGAGCAAGTTATGGCACGTGGATGCCGTTGGGAGACGGTCTGGTGACCCACTGTTATTGATGCCAAAGATGGGGTAGAGCGCACGGAATCCAAGAAGAGGTGCCCTGGCCACTGACGTCACAAACTTCACCAATTGACATCTCTCTTCAGGAGATATCTCCGCCACCACTTCCCAAAAGAGTTGGATGGTGAGATCGTCGGCAAAGTAACCTCCGTACAGCACATTTCTTTTCCAGTCATCTATGTTGATATCGTTCACTCCGCCGATAAGCATCTGCAATTCGAAAGGGTTGAACATGTTGAGCCAATTAGGTTTGATTATCCGATATAAGCCGTGGAGAAAATGCCTTGTTTGCACATCAATTGACTTGTTGAGTCTGAAATCCACCAATAGATGCACATAGGTAAGCCTGTTCTTGATGTCGATTGGCTGTTTGCTATCACCAACTGGCAACAATGCAAACTCCCGCACTTTTCCGTCTAGCACTTCGTTGACGGTGAAATCCATTCCAAGAGCGCTTACTTCCCCTGCAGACATAAACATCATCTTGTGAAGACTTTGATAAACGCTGCTGTCGACGTAATAGAAGTCACTTATCGAACTCTTCATTGCTTTCTGGTTGATTTTCCACTTAAAAAGAAAGAACGGAGCGAATTTCACATCAATCAAGACACTCTCATAAAGACACTTGCCTATGACCATGCCCAAAAATTCATAATAAGCTAAATTCCTCTTTTGCTGTGGGAGGTCGATACCCGAAACTATTTTCAAGAATGTTTCGTCATTGGGATAATATTCGTATGTCTCCGTCGCTTTGAACAATGCAAGCCCATTGTCCTCTTTACTTTTGGTTGCTTCACGTACAATTGAAGTCAACAACTCTTTGGTAAGCCCGCCACCATCAATACCAGCTTCAGGACCATGAGCATTGTAAAAACTAACTTTCCATTTGTTTCGGAGATCGGGACCACCCTGTGATAGTTCATCAAATGCATCTTCAAAAAGAGTATCTCTATTAATGTCCAATTGCACGTGATGGGAATTGAGCTCGTCGCTGAAAAACAAGGTGTTTGTTCCCAAAGAGTTTTGATTCTCGTGAATCAATGCTTGAAAGATCACAACTCTATCTTTGAAGTCGATAAAAAACGGCAATTTCTTGAGAATCTCCAACTTATTCGTTGTGTCCAGTATGCGCCTCGGAGCCTGGCGCCTTGGAATTCCATAATTAGATTCATCTTCCGACAGATAATCAGATTCATCAAGCTCAGTGTCGTTCAAGATTGCAGGAAGAAGACGAGGAAGATCCATTTTAATGAATTTAAGTTTCCAGAAGTCTCGGTCAAGGAAAAGGAAGCGAAGGTTTTTCCGATGTAATTGATTGAGTAAAGAAAATGATAGTTCTTTGATTCTCTGAATGTGTATGAAATTGGTGTCCTCGAATATGAGAGTGAGGCACAATGTTTTTAGGAACATACAGAATTCTCGTAAGTCAGCTTTCTTTAGTATTCTGTCTTCCAAAGATTCGGGGAATTTGGAGGCAATAAGCCAGTACGAAAGAAATTGTTCGTAGAGATATACTGTATCCCAAAATAAACCGTTTTTTGGCTCTAAAAATCTAGCCCAATCACTTTTAGGACACGTTTCTCTCCCTGTGCTTATTCCTTTCATCTCATAAAACACAGGGTGAGTTTTAAGATTCTCAAATATCGAATTCACCACTTTAGGAGATGCTGCCAAAATCATGCAAATACTCGCTTTGGATTGGTGGAAGACATGGAGTAAGTGGCTCATGAAGGTTGTATGCAATGATGGGTTGGTCGACTTCAAAGTATGGCATCGCACTATAAAAGCATGAGAGCATAGGGTGTTTAACCTCAGTTCCACTTCTTTTGTGATGAAAATAATAGGCATGCCATTTTGCAGCATCATACTCATTCTCTCATAAGATTTGACAAGCTTTAGCATGGATTCCATACTATACAGCTGATAAAAACCCAAAGTGTAGGGAGTGCTTCTGGAGTTAGACGCTACACCCGGAATCACATTTTCAACAGTTTCAGCTTGTGCCAATTCTTCCGATTCTTGTGACACTATCAAGGGAAAATTCATGGCACATATGAATTTGCAAAATGACAATAAATCTTTTTTGGTTGAAATCGACAATAGAGCTACCATATTTTCTAGTATGGCAACTTTAATTAACGGCGGGAAACGGTAGATTTCAGCCATAGATAGAGTCATGGCTTGATAGAAAAGATCTGCATATTCTAGAATGTTATAAAGCCTTTTCGGAGGCAATGTTGCAAAAAATAAGAAAAACTGCACCTTGGAATCTGCAATATTGACAGAGAAGGCAATATGCAAAATCTCCAAGAAATTGAGCTCTGTCAAGCATTCTGATAACTTCTTCAAGGTTGAAGTCAAGGGAAGTTCGAAGCTGCTAGGCGTCCGTAGATTGTGAAATATGTTGTGCATACCTTGGAGGTATTCTTCTGAGGAAATTCCTCTATCTCTGGCTTTATTCATTCCCCTAATCAACAAAGACAAATCAAAATCGCTGAACTCCATGGAACCAGGATTGGCTTCAGAAACGCGTGATATATAGTCCAACACAAGAAGAGCCAAGTCAAGGTTTCTTCGTAGCCCTAAACGGGTTACAAAGCGGAATTGGCCACACCAGTGCCGCCAATCCTTGAAGGCGCAGATTCGTTCCAGACTAACATCGTAAGAGGTATTAGGTGTAGCATCAGTAGACAAATCAAAATCCTGAAGCCAGCTATCCACATAGTTTTGTGCCTGGGTACTAAATTCAAGGAAATTGCGTACATGGACAGCGATAATCGCCCCCCTCAGTTCATGTTCTCTTTGCCGCTCGCGCTCTTCACGGTCGATTTTGCTTTGTTCGAGGAATCGGTTTCGATCAACTTTGCGCCGATTGCCTAGATTGACGGTTCTCTTGTTTGTGGAGCCTGTGAAGTTCAACATAGCTCATGGGTATTAGCAATAGTCAGAAAGACTGGAATCGTGTATGCGATCGTCTTTCGCACGGGTGTAAAGTAGTAGTATACTTTCGCGTGGATAGCTTTGTCTACAGCGACAATAAATAGAGTCTATTACCATGCATGCATATTGCGAGTGAACTGAATGTTTTTGAGACCTAGAACGAATGGTTCTGTTTCACTGATGTTTCAATGCCTAAGATTTCTCAAGCAATGCAATCAAGTGGCCCAATGATTCTATATAGTAACTGGGCTTTAATGAATCATCTTGGATATTGTTCAAGTCTTCTGCCTTGGTGCCTCCACTGAGCACCAATAACGAGCCACCATTGGCTCCACCCAAATTGCCATCGTTGCCGAATTTGATGTCTGTGTATAAAGTGTCCCCTACCATGACGGTTTTCTCCCTATTGAATTCTTGCAGCTGAAGAATGGTATCCAAGAAGAGCAAGCTTGGCTTCCCCACATCAATGAAGTCGCGGTCACAAGTGTACTTCATGAAGTAGACCAACGATCCTCCAGCAGGCAAAATACGTCCTTTGGGTCCAGGGTACGTACGGTCAATGTTGATACCAACAAAGGGTAAGCCCTTATTTTTGGCCAAAAGGTATTGGACCGAAGTTGCAATTCTCATGTAATTGACTGCTTTGGTGGAGCCAACAACCACGGCCTTGACCTCGTCGTCGACATCCAATAATGGAGATTCGGGATCCTACTCACAGTCATATGCAGTATCTGTGCCTCCAACGGGAATATACCCACACTCTTTGAGTTCCTGCTCAATTCCCTCGTCTCCGAAAACCCATACCTTGGATCCAGCCTCCAAGCCGAGCTGCTCTTTGAGCACCAACCCTGCAGAATACGAAGTAGGGAAGATAGATTCTTTGCTCGCATTTTTGAAGTTTAAGTCACGGAATTTCTTGACGTATGAATCCCGGGACTTGGACGAGTTGTTGGTGACGAAGGCCATGGTCTTGCCATTCTCTAATAGGTAGTCGATGAACCGGTTGACTCCGGGAATGGTGACGGTATCAAGCCAAAGCACACCATCGCAATCGAATAAAAAGTGGTCGTACTGGTCAATGAACTTCTTCGCTTGCTCAGCGGATTCGATTTTGGTGCTCATTATCTCTAATACCCTTTGGTCTAGTTTATGTTGAGTGGTCTGGAAATGCTCGTATACTTCGAGTCATAACTCCGAACCGCGATGCATGGAAAATATCGGCTCTATATTAGTTCCGAGCCCATCGTTTCTACTCGCAGTCTGCCTGACACCTACATCCCAAGAGAATGGTGTGACAGTACACTGCACAATATTTACAGACTATGGGGCCCTCTTCTTCGTTATTCACAAAGAAATTTATCAGCTACTCTCCAAGGCTTAGTCTGAACCATGGCTGGATCTGGCATGTCCTCTTCGTGTCCTGCACCTTTCGCACTAGCCTTCGAGATGCTCGGAAGTACTACGCTAGACTCAGGTATCCCCAACACAGACAAATGTCGACGGAAACCGAAGGTCTTAGCTCCAGTTTGGAAGCTTTGGACTTGAACGCACCAAAACCAAAGGGAAAGCAGAGAAAAATCCAGACAGAGGAGGAGTTTCTCGAGCAAAAGAGACAGTTCCAGGAATCAGGACCGAAAATCGATACCGAAAACTGGCTATACGATGAAGAACACCTTGGCAAGCTAAGTAATGACCGCAAGCTAGATCGGGTGGCCATGCTTCATGCCTGTGAGAAGGCCTATTACTTGAAAGATTACACCAAATGCCTTGAGCTAATCGGGAAGGCTGAAGTATTGTTTGGGGTCAAGCTAGATAACAGCGACGTGAACGAGACGTTGAAGCTGGAATTTTCGAACGCTACAAAAAAGACAAAGAAAAGCTGCAAGGTCGAGCGTCATGTGATTGATTTGCTACATATCAAGGAGAAGTGTTTGGCAAAAATGACACCTGAGAAATGATCCCAAGATATAGATTAAGAAAGACTCCGTAATTTAAGTATAATGAAAGAATGAATGACATGTAACTACCGTCTCTTGAGCCATATCTTCACCTCCACGCACGATACGCTCCTTTTCCTGAGCTCCGATTGCTCCTCAACCTCCCCATCTTTTGTTTCGATGGCTTCGGACCCAGCAATCTGCACTTTGTCTAAAACTTCTGTGGTTCCCGTATAAATATCAACACTGTAGCCTTTTTCCTTCTGGAAATGAAGGGCAATGGAGACAGTGTTCAGAATAGCTTTTCCCATGCCTTTGAGCTTGATATACTTGACATTCTTGTATTCCCCTTGGCGGTACTTATTGTGCTGGTTTGTCGGGTTCAAGTCGAATTTATCTAGTGCCTTGCTGACCCGCTTGATGGCAGACACATAAGGTGTATTTGACTTGATATTTATATGTGTTTCATGTTGTGTTTTGGTTAGGATCCTGCTTGCAGGATGTATTCTGGCCATGGATGATGCGGTAGCGAGTGTACGGAGCCTTTGGGTAATACTGTCTAGTTTCAGCTCCACACTCGCGCAGACCATCACTACTGATTCACGTCGCGACGCGCGTATCAGCTACATCTTCCAAAACATCCAGTCCACTTCATATTCACCGGTTTCAGTGCCAGAATTCGATCTTTCTATTTCGAAGTCCATAATTCTAATTCTATTGTAATATAAAGATACGCCAAATTTTCCGTTGGTATTATGTCCGGTTTAAATTACACCCACCAACATATGCAAGTGGGATCTTCCCCCAGCCTGTCTCCACTCAGACCAGTTACTACAAATAAACGAGTCTTTGAAGATGAGTACTTGAGCCCTCCAACACTTAAGAAGTTGCAGTCACATCGAATCCATTCGGAGGTCCACACTTCAACTATCGAAATGATGATGAATGCTCTGAGACTACATAAGTACGAAGCATGCCCAGAGACTACTCAAGAGGATGTGGTGGAGGAACCTTCAGCTCCAGTCCAAAAGCCATTTTGGCCACAAATCACTCGGATCAAACAATAAGCAATAATGGCTAACAGGTTCACTAGATCTGCATCTTGTTTCAAGTGGCATACCAAGCAGTCAGCATCCACATAATATACTATAATTTGCTATATACATTTTTTAATAGAATCTATAGCAATGGGACTTGTACTATGGTGGATGTAGTCTATAATGTAAACATCAATACTATAACTTGATAGATCATCTCGACTCTTGTTTTAGTCTATATGCAACTCATAACATACCATACCATACCGTACCGTACTCTTAGTGTCCATAACTCCTACTTTTATATACTACATATGGTTCGACTTCGATAACCTTTTTCCATTATACAGCTTAAGCCCGGGTCTTTCTCTTGGCCTTCAACACAACCTTTTGCTTGACGTCTTCTTGCTCAGACTCCTCCTCTTCCTCAGAGTCAACGTCCATCATCTCCTCATCTTCATCCTCCTCCTCGGCAGCAGCCTCACGGGCAGCTTGTCTCTCAGCCTTCTTTCTCAACTCCACATCTCTCATTCTCAAGATCTCAGGGTTCTCCTCAACCAACTTCTTGTCTGCAGCAAGCTTCCTCTCCTTGTTGCCTCTCATTCTGTTCTTGTAGAATGCTCTCTCTCTCTTCAATCTAATCTCCTCGATTCTGGACATGGCCTTTAAGGTGGTGGCGACTAGCTCTCTGTTGTATCTGACTGGGACGTTTCTCTTGGCGGCGAAGGTCAAAGTAGAGTCCACCACCAACTCTTTGCCGGCGGCTTTTCTGAATGCTTTGGTCCACTTCAACTTTCTAGGGTTTCTTCTCATTTTAAATGCTTTGTGACACTTGGTCCGACAGAATCTGAATTCTTTGGCGTCATTTCTGACGAACATGATCCCTTTACTGGGATACACGGGGTACGAGCAAAAATGGCAGGAGTAAATTCTCATTTTTGTGTAATGCTAAAGTAAAATCCTTCTTTCAACGATGGGGGTGGAAATGCAGAGGAATGAATTGAAATGTCAAATCTGGTATTAGTAGGATGCAATGACTAGATGTAACAGATGGGGAAGATGAGATGAGGCAAAAAAAAATTAGTGCGTCTGGTGCACGGGTGCGCCTCCACCTTCAACAATAGAATGCAAGACATGGCAAGATCTATAGTGATTTTCGAGATGAAATTATCATCAGGGAAAAGCTTTTCCAATTTTAATGGATTTGGTTGTTTTTTTATTTTACATTTGTTGCAAAAACGCCATATAAATTCAGTAATTTAGCTCAATTCGTTATCGAAATGTTCAGTCATAGCTCAAATATTATGCTCAGTAAATAATTAGTATCTGATAAGAATGGAAATACGTTATTTTTTATCATATCTAGATTGGGGCGCCGGATCGGGGTATGGTAGAGCCAAAGAACACCCCGTCACGTGACGCGAGTTGTGAGTGAAAAAAATCTAAACGCATGTCCGAGACATTCCCACCGTCAATAATGGAAGCTCCAAGACTCCCCATTCCCGGAGAAAGTAGTCCCTCTAATGAAGGGCAGCCTCAGCATAGTTTCACCGGACACTTGCAAAAGAAGCAGGCGCCTGAAGGCTCTGCTGAGTGGTACTTTGATCAAACCAGCGAGTGGATGGGCCTGCACCCATGGCTCACCGGCTTTGGAGTTCTCGGAGTCGCATACTTCGCCTCGGGATTCGTCAAATCCAAGCAACCCGGAATCAATGGCAAAGCATTTGTCAAAGGCACATTTGGACAAAAGATGGCTGCCAAGGAGGCATTACAGATTCTTAACTTGAAAGAGAGTACGTTGACCAAGGCCAAATTGAAGGAGCAGCATAGAAAACTTATGATGGCAAACCACCCTGATAAGGGCGGATCGTCGTTCTTGGCTACTAAAGTGAACGAGGCCAAGGACTTCTTGGAGAAGAGAGGTGGAATGAGAGATAAGTGAGGATCTCACCAATCAATGTAAATAGCAATACACAACTGGGAAATAGTCCTGGGGTAGCTGAGTGTCAGGCCAAACCTTTTTGCATCTGTGTTCTGATATTACACTTTTATGTGTGCTTTCTCTGTTACACTTTCTTTTCGGTTATACTTCCATGTTACAGTTGCTGCATCGGTAATAAAGGACTAGTGGTTAAGTGCCAGAATAGATTCAGATGTGAGGCGAAACGTGCAGGAGAGAGGTTTATATTGTTAGGTCCATACGAAATGCAAGTACCAAGAAACCGAAAAAAAAAAAATATATGCCAGGGCTATCGCTGCGAGATAAAGGACGCATTCCATTTCATATTCACGCCTCTGAAATTTTAATTGCATGACTGCCCCGCTTTTGGTAGTCACTACACATTACTGAGCTTTTTATAGATTTCCGCGAGGCTGAAGTTTCATATATGAAAGACATGTCTCATCCGAAACCCGAACGGGGCTTATCCAGCAATCACCCAATATATTTTTCCAGATAGGGGCTCTAGATCTTTTTCGGGCTACGATCTCTCAAATCTATTAATAGGCAACTGAGCCCCTAGAGCCAGGTGGTCCCCTTGCACCTGTGAAGAAATTCTTATTCAGCCTTTAAGTGATTGTAAAGAAATTCCAATGTATTGTTGAGAACATTGGCCTTCAAATGTACATACATTGTTAGCAGTCGCCCGATCGAATTGAGGCAGTGTGCCCGCATTGAGTGATCCGGCACCAATCGCGGGCCCGAAATTGCACTCTAACAACAAGAAAAAACGAGGCTAGCAACTCTTCCACACCACGCCAAACCGGAGCACGCCTCCCTGATTTATACTTTCTTTGCCAACCCAAGCCAATTGCAAACTAATCTAATTTTCTTAGCATGACCACATACGAGAAAATCGTCAAGGGGGCGACGAAACTAAAAGTGGCAGCGCCCAAGCCAAAATACATAGAGCCCATTCTTATGGCCACCTCCATGGACCATCAGGTATCATCAGAGAATCTCGCCACCATCGTGAAGACGTTACACCAGAGACTCCAAGATAGCTCATGGTCGGTGGTTTACAAATCGTTGCTTGTTTTCCATATTATGATCCGTGAGGGTGACCGAGATGTCACTTTAAAGTATTTGAGCGAAAGATCGCCCAACATTTTCAAGATTTCAGGCTCCAATATTGCCAACGGCTCGGTGTTCAATACCGATGCTCGCTTCATCGTCAAATACTCCCGCTATTTGCAGTCCAGAGTGGATAACTTTGCTGCCACCCGTGTAGACTATGTCCGGGACGAACGGATCAATAACTCCATCAACCAAAGCGGTGGACGCTTGAGAAACCTCAAAATCGAGCGGGGCCTTCTTCGTGAGTGTGAAAGCGTTCAAAGCCAGATCGATGCCTTGTTGAAAAACTCATTTTTGGAAGCCGAGATAAAGAATGATATCATATTGACGGCTTTCCGCCTTTTGGTCAACGATCTCTTGGCCTTGTTTCAAGAGATGAATGAGGGTGTTATCAATTTGTTGGAACACTACTTCGAAATGTCTTATGTTGACGCTGAACGTGCATTATCTGTTTACAAGAAGTTTGTTGATCAAACAAAGTATGTCATAGACTACTTGCGTGTTGCTAAGCACCTCGAGTATGCCACCAAGTTGCATGTTCCCACAATCAAGCATGCCCCAACTGCCTTGACCTCTTCTTTGGAGGAGTACTTACATGACCCTGCTTTTGAGCAACACAGATCGGAATACATCATTAAGAAGAAACAAGGACTTAATAGTGACAAACCTGTCTCACTGCATTTGGAAAAGAGAGGTGTTGGTCAAAATCAACAACAACAGCAACAACAGCAACAACAAGAACAAGAACAGCTTCAGCAACAGCAGTTCCAACAGCAGCAGCTCCAACAACAACAACTCCAACAGCAACAACGTCAACAACAACAATTGCAGCAACAACAAGTGCAACAGCAGCAACTTCAGCAGCAACAATTTCAACAACAACAACTTCAACAACAACAACTTCAACAACAACAACTTCAACAACAACAACAACAACAACAACAGCAACAGCAACCGGGACTTCAAGTACAACAACATCCAAATCAGATTCAGCAAATGCAACAACAGCAGCAACAACAAGCACAATCAGAATTGCAGAGAAGGGGTACTCTATTGGTACAGCAAACTGCAATCAACCCATGGGGTAATTCCATGCCTGCAAGCTTTACGAATAACAATCCACAATTTTTGGTGAACCAAGCAAACACAGGTACCGGATTTGGAAATGGCCAACCCACTTTTAGTGCTCCACAGCAACAGGCCCAAACAACAGGAAACCCATTTGCCGTATCGATGCCTCAGCCTGTCATTCAACAGTATACTGGATTTCAACTGCCAACCTCAAACTCGGGAACATGGAATGCCCAATTAAGTCCTAACCAGCCTATCGAGAGACAAAATACGAATCCGTTCGCTGCATTATCATCAACAGTTACAGGAAACAAGCCACAAGTTGATAAGACAAACCCATTTGGTGGTACAAGGTTCAGCAATGCTAACACCACAGCTTTCACTTTTCAGCAGGGGAACACTCCTGACAAAGTATCAGTCACAGCTACAGGAAGTAATCCGTTTAAGGTATCTAATACTACCATCAACGTCTTTGACTCGGCATATCAAAAGACTGAAAGTCAACCTTTGAAGCCACAACCAACTGCAGGCGGGTTGGAAAACTTGCCTACATTGGCCGTGTTTCCCGAAACGCAAAGAGAACAGAGTCGAAACATCTACATTGCTAATGCTCAACACAACTTGGCACTGCAAGCTACTGGGCAATTTAATCAGCAGTACGCGGGCCAGATGCAATATCAACAGCCTCAGATGGCTCAGATGACTCAAGGTCAGTACTCCAATCAGCCAATGCCTCAGCAGACTGGCATCTACAATGGGCCTAGCTTGATTTGAGAGGCGGTATGGCCTCGGTATATTAATAGATGCAAAATGAATGATTTTCGAGAGTCGTGGCATGCGCCAAATTACTCTTGTTGGGGTTTAGTATGAACAGTATTCTTGTAGGAGATTAATCCCAAAGATCTTCAGCGAAAGCTTCGGTGACTTCAGTATCTTTCCCGTACTCTCTCTGCCAACCATTGAAGCCTCCAGAGAGTACAAACACGTTTAAGGAATCGAACTTGGCTTTTTCCTCTGCGGGCAAGTTCTCAAGGTCTCTCAAGAAACTCAACGTGCTTTTTGGACCACGAACCTGGGACAATGCACAATGAAATACTACATTTTTTACCTTATTTTCCAAGAGCTTGGCTCTGAGAGCAGGCATAGTTTGGTGGAAGGTATCAGAGGGAAAATGGTAGCAGCCCTTGATATGGCCCCCAACGTAATCTGTATCTCTAACATCCACCACAGCAAACTTTTCGGCCGACGGCTTAAACCACGATCTTAACGTTGCTGGAGATATAAACTTGAGATCTGAGAGAGAATACAGCCGCATTTTGAGAAACAAGGGAGGGGAGTTCGCCTTGATTTGAAAGTGAAGTCCGCAGAGTGGAGTAGAAAGAAAGTCTGGAGATGTCGCATTTTATTCAGCTGTTGCGCTCCGGACGCAGGGTACACTCCCAGCAGCAGCATAGATGCCCCTATCTGAAGAATATTTAAGGGCAGTTATTCAAAATATTTTGTCTTATTGAAATCACAACTGCATCCTAATACCAGCAAAACGTAGACCACCTAATCTTGTTGAAGACTACGTCACTCTGCATGGCAGCTGATCTTGGCCATGAGTTCCGCAGCGCGCTAAAACATGAGCCGCATGCAATGACGATTCGTCTACCAAGCTAGATCTGGATGGGAGCTCAACCCATTACTTGAAATCACTCAAAAAGTGACATTATGCAGAAATAGGTAGATATCAAAATATTCACCTTTTTCCCCTCCTTTTTTTTGGCCACGTGTGGTATTCAGCAACAGGCATACCTAAACTTTAGTTTTGCATTTGGGGTATTGCGAGGCACACGTGATTCAGGTAATAAAAATCCAGTACAAAAATATCGGACAATTTTTGATTCGCCCAACGTCTAAGATAATTGCACAGACACAATGGAACCGGCGACCTCTGAATCAGGCACGCCTCTTGCAAGAACGCTCTCTGTGGAAAACATTGCCCCGAAACTTAGCAATCTTTTCAGAAAAAGAAAGAGAACTGAATCTCCCTTGTCGACCAATGGATCATCCGGAGACTCCGAAAATGATACCGACGACGAATCAGCAAAGAAGAGGAGGAAGAAAGTTGAGTTCGAAGAACGGGAGAAATTTTTGAAGAGGGAAAAGGAATTGGACGAAGAGCTCCCTGAGGCTTTGAGGAAGTTCAGACCCAAAGGGTTTAAGTTCAACTTACCCCCCACTGACCGCCCCATTAGAATATATGCTGATGGTGTATTTGATTTGTTCCATTTAGGACATATGCGTCAATTAGAGCAGGCCAAGAAATCGTTTGAAAACGTGGAATTGGTCTGTGGTATCCCATCCGATAAGGAGACCCAGAAAAAGAAGGGTCTCACTGTCCTTTCCGATAAGCATAGAATAGAGACCTTGAAGCATTGCAAATGGGTTGATGAGGTGATTGAAAATGCCCCATGGTGTGTCACTGCAGAATTCTTGATAAAACACCGCCTTGATTACGTTGCTCATGACGACTTGCCATACGCTTCTGCAGGTAGTGATGATATCTACAAGCCAATTAAAGAACGTGGTATGTTCTTAACCACCCAAAGAACCGAAGGTATTTCAACCTCAGACATCATCACAAAGATTATTAGAGACTATGACAAGTACTTGATGAGAAACTTTGCTCGTGGTGCTACTAGAAAAGAATTGAACGTTTCGTGGTTCAAGAAAAACGAATTAGAATTCAAGAAGCACATCAATGACTTCAGAACTTACTGGACAAAGAACAGAAACAACTTTAATAATGTGTCCAAGGACTTGTATGTCGAGGTTCGGGAATACTTGAGAGGAAAGAAGGGCGAGAATCCTTTAAATTCCAGCAATAGCAGTCTTTCTCTTGGCAATGACGAGAACAGTTCTAGGGGTTCGAGTCCAGTGACAGATTTTGCTTCCAAGTACATTGTCAACAAGAACGAGAAGCCTATTCGCTCAATTGTGAGCAATCTTAAGGACTGGATTGGTATCGATGATTCTCATGATGAAGACTCTACAAGTGAAGAGCACAAGACATTGACCAGATCGCAAACCGGAGCATCTGCGTCTACCAAGAATGAAGAAGGTTTAGATAATGAACTGACCCTGACGAAAAACGGAAGTCAAACCAAACGCGTCATTTTGACACCCAAGACAGCCAAGAAGCCGAAAAAGAAAAAGGAGTATTAGATTCTTGCGAGTTAGTTAATAGACCTGGCGAATATTAATTGGAAAGGCGAAATTAATGACTGTCTATAACGGACCAGCGAAAGCTGCTTCATACCATTTCTCTACAGTACATAGCCTGGAACAAGGTTAACACATTATGAATAGCTATGAATGGTAGCATGGGGACACACGCAATCTCCGTACTCTAATTGGAGAACTCGCATGAGGATGCACACTGAGAGACGCACAGTATAAGCTCCTAATAAAGGGCCCCAGTAACTCTCCTCAAGTTTAGCCGAAGCAAAAAGCGCTCTTTGTATTGGAGTTAAATTCTACCCCTATTAACACATTCACATGAAAGAAAAATCCCTTCTAAACTTATTTATTTCAGATGTTTCTACTGCAGATCATAGACTCTCAAGCCGTACGTATAGTGCGTGTAGATCTGCTATCATTCGCACATTCTGTCTCTCACCACAGCTAAATACTGCACTCACTAGTTTCTCATTCTAGCACCTACATCCAAAACTATTAGAGGACTTCTATTCTAGGCATTTGACAATGAGGGAGGAAACTTCACAACCACGCCAGGTTGAAAATCAGCTCTCGCATGAACAAATGCCAGACGTGTACTGGTCAAGCCCTGACCAGGCATCCGATCCTATATCCAAAATGAAGTACACCAACGAACATATAGACTATATCAGACAACAAGAGCATTCGTCAAATTACCAACATGGTACTGCTGGAGATTCTAGGATCATTGTTAGTGGAAATGGCTGGAGCTTTACTCAAGGGCTAATATCGGGGCAATTGAGTGTGGTGATTCTTTTGTTGATCTTCCTCAAGTTCTTTGTATTTTCCGAATCGACATCGTCGGAACCCAAGAAGAACGTTAAGAGGGATGCTGCAAATGTGATTGTCAAGCGGGAGAAAACAAACGAAATGCTTTCGAAGAGCGATGATTCTGATAATCTTCTCGGCCACTCGATTCTTGAAACCATCTTAGAAAAGACTTACTACGATGTCGATAACCATAAGCCAGAGAGTTTGGACTGGTTCAATGTCTTAGTGGCGCAGACCATCTCTCAGCTTCGTATTGAGGCACTACTCTCCGATAATATTTACCATTCCTTGAGTGATTTCTTGGAGCACCTGGATTTGCCCGACTATTTGGATAAAATCAAACTCACGGAGATTGACATTGGGGATGACTTCCCGATTTTTTCGAATTGCAGAATCAAACATAGCGCAGATAATTCTGGCCGCTTGGAAGCCAAGATTGATGTGGACTTATCGGATACAATAACACTTGGAATTGAAACTCGTCTTTTGTTGAATCACCCCAGACCATTGACTGCGTCCTTGCCTGTTCTGTTGGCAGTTTCAATGGTCCGGTTCTCCTCCTGCTTGACTGTTTCTTTGGTTAATACAAATGATACAGAGTATCATGAGGAGAGCAATAAACACGACGCAAGCACCAGCAGCTCTAAAGATGGCCGCTCTGAATCGGGGGTTGATTCTGGTGCCGATACTGGTCCGAGAAAAGATAGTGGTACTGCATTAATGTTCTCGTTTTCTCCTGACTATAGGCTCGAGTTCCAAATAAAGTCGTTGATCGGCTCCAGGGCTAAACTACAAGACGTGCCAAAAATATCCGAATTAATAGAGAATAAGCTCAGGTCGTGGTTTACAGACCGCTGCATAGAACCACGGTTCCAGGTGGTCAAACTACCATCGATGTGGCCCCGGAGGAAAAACACAAGAGAGCCAGTGCATTCTAATGCAAGTGGAATTGTGGATAAATTAGAATAGATGAAGAAGAATTGGCGGGAATCGCTAGTTTCTGAGCTTCGTGCCAAGAGATCCTGTATATTTATATGATGAAATGAATGCTAGTATTGATCACTCGGCTTAACCCAACATTGAACGTTTTCTTCCTCTCAATCTAACGTCTTCTAGCTTCTTCATTGTTTCTTTGCATTTGTTCTTGCCATTGTTTTTATGCTTAGAGACGTAAGTCTGGTATCCTTCTAGAAGCCATGAATTGTACTGCTCTGCATAATCGGAGTGGGTACTTGAAACAGCTCTTTCTAGCACATAGAGATCCACTGCCTTATCTTCGGGCAAGCTCGAGTAAGAAGAAAGTCCAAAGTCGATCAAATATGACTCATCATCTTGCAAGAGAAGATTGGAGGTGGTAAGGTCGCCATGGATCATATCATTCATGTGAAGTTGGCCAATCACTTCACCAGTCTTTTTACACAACTCCTGAACCTTATCACTAAGGCAGTCGCCTTTCGTCTTCTCCAAGAGCCACAAGTAGTTCTTCAACGAGGAGATAGAACTGTTTTCTAAAGAGGACCCAACCTTCTCCATCCAAATCACACCATTCTTAGCATCTAGAGAGATCAAGCTGGGCGCAGGAATACCAAGCTTGGCCAACTTGGCCATGAATTTCGCCTCGCCAACGGTCCGTGACTTGGTTATAAGGGCATCGATTTTTGGGTGTCTGTAAGGCTTTTTCGGCCTGAACTTGACGATGTAGCTTCCCTGGCCGTTGGAGTATGGATGTGTCTCAGTAGAGAGCACGAGTGCTTCCGCTCCTTGCGATATCATGGTGAGTGATATATTTGGCACGGCCTCATATACCTGTGTCAAAATGGCGTCAGTCATAGTGATCGAATGTAGGCACGATCCAACTGATATTCCAATGCGCGAGAGAACATTGGTTTCATCGCGAAGTTCCCCTAAGCAAGACTCCACTAACCTCCAGCTTCTTCCCTTAAAACTTCAATAAAATCTCTCAATTGAATTTACTGAACTAACTCTCAATATTAAATTTCGTATAAAACCAATAGAATCAGAAACCAAACTTCGAAAAAAAAAGTTGTAGACCCTATGAATTCTTCGCTCTGATCCGTGATTCGATAGTGCTGCACATGGCTAACAAACACAAGATATTCGCAGCCCCACGTATTGTGACCTGTCTCCACATCTAATATGTTAAGTCGGGACTCCATATATGTCATTCCGCCTTATCTCTTAAACACCTGCTATGGACTTGAACTCCAACAAGATCTCTACTGGGCCGATCCGGAGCTTGCCCGCTCCAATCAGTTTTGCCCCCTGTCCTCGGGCTACACCCTCCGCCTGCCCCACGACTTATCTTATCCGGCCAATTGTTTCAGCAATGATCCCGTGATCGATAAAATCATCAAAAAGAAATTGACTCAGAAGCTTTCAGTCATTGGTGTCTTGGGCAATTCGCCCCCGGAATCCTTATCCGACTCATATCTATTCGAGTTGTACGAGATCTTCCACTCCAGATTATTCGCCGATAATGCCGGTTCAGAAGAGTATCTCGCTGCAGCAGAGCATATAGAAAATTACTTGAACGTTTTGCAAGAGAATAAGTCTGTTTCACCCACCGGTCCTGCCGCCGGTCTTAATGCGGAAGTATGGGGATATCCACAATCTACTGCGGCACCTGCCAAATCGTCGGCAAAATCGGTCTTTGACATCAAAAACTATGGTGAGTTTACTTTTCATAATCTAACCTCAAGTGAAAAGCTGAAAGTCTTATCAAACTTGCCTTTGAATGCTTTATTTGCCTGGACGAAGAAGAACAGGGAACACAAATACTTTTACAGTCCCTACTTGATGCATGACAAAAGCTACACCTACTTATTCCGCTTGCCTATATACTGGTGTCCATTATGGACAGGCAAAGATTTGCAGCTACTAGAAAGCGGCTTTGGTCTAGAACCATCTTTCGAAGATGGGCTTTCAGTTCTCCGGCTTAAGTTGCAAAAAGAAGCTCCTGACTTGAATATGACGCCAAGAAAGAAGCGCTTTTATAACTTCATATCGAATACCGAGATACCTAGCTCTGCTGGGATTTTCTATTATGAAGTGATGATCGAGCAAACTGCTTCCCTGAGCACACTGTTTCGTCCCATTATCTATGCGAACGACTCCTCCCTTTCATCAGGCTCTTCTTTGCTATTCAACATGGGTTTCATCAAGCGTTTTATCAAGTTTGATAAGATACCTTCGAGCGCAGGCTCGCTGTCAGCTTCTTCGCTGAGCATCGACTTAAGGAGTCTTCTCCATAAGTTATCGCAAAACGAATCAACAACTACAGAGAACAAATTAGATGACGAAACCCTAACCTTTTTAGGCGCAGAGCCCGGAGTTTCTTTAGAGGGGAGCCTCGCGATAAGTTTCAATAATTCTTGTTCTTACGCGTCTATGAAAACTGGAGATAATACCTACCGAAGCTCTTCTCTCAATTTGAATCGAAGAATCTCCCAACTCAACCGGCACAATCAAAATGATGCAGAGACTAGCAAACTTGATATAGATGCTCCGTTCAACATGCATTCCAAGTCGGGTGCTTCCGGGAAGAAATTTTTCAAGTCCGACATTGTGGGCTTTGGTGTCAACTTCATTTCCAAAACGTTGTTCATTACTCTCAACGGTATTTTAGTGAAGTCTATATCTGATGAGGAGATAGTATCCTCAAATAAGTATAAGGACTCAATTTTCGACTCGCGTGAAGAAGCAACATCCTTGTTTCCTATAATTGGGTTCCAGCTTTCAGACCTACTTGAAAACATTGAGGAAGGTGAGCCACCCGAGTCTAAAATTACAACCAACTTTGGGTTGAAGCCTTTCCAGTTTAATATTGATGGATATGTGAAGACTCTCAAGGATGAGCAACGCTCTATTCTCCTGAACTCGGTTTCAGAGGAGATCAAAAACATTTCTTTTGAAGATACAGCTTCGGAGCCTCTCAGTGGAAAGAAGTTTGAAGAGTCTGTGTGTAATATCCATAACAATCCTGATGTACTCAACGAATTGATCAAAGGATATTTGGTGCAAGAGGTGTACATGGATTCATACGAGGCTTTGAAAGCCGATCTACTGGAACTTGAAGGTAATCGGGGGGCCTCTGATCTCCCACGTGAAGATGATGATTCAGCTTCCATGAATGAGAAACCATCCATTGTTGAGATTTCATCTGCTGGAGACAGGCAGCACTTGAGGCATTTGATTCTCAACCATGACTTCACTCAAGCAATGAAAATCATAGATGAGGAATTTACCTCCTTGTCCGGGAAAGAAAACTTTCAGTTTGAGCTAGAGCTTTCGAACTTGATCAAACTTATAAAGATGAATCTTCAAAAGGACTCTTTTGACAATGAGGTCACAATACATGAAGAGGTTTTCGAGTGCTCCAAAAGACTCTTGAGCAAGACCCAATCCGATACTCGATTAAGCTCTCTTATCGGTGAATTGGCAGGAGTTTTGCTCTTGAATAACCGTGACGAATTGGGTGATTTGCCTGAGGCGAAAGCCCTAATTGACAATTTTGAAGCCGATACGGAACTTTTAGCCGATCATATCAATAAAGCAATCTCAAAGCTGTTGGGATTACATGATGAGTCCAGATTGCAAGCAATGGTCAACAAAGTTGGTGAAAACATCCGCGCACTTTCACAGATTGAGGAGCCCTTCAAGTTGGTAAATTACGAGAGAGATTACATTGAGCTTTAGTTGCATCAGGCCTGTGTCGATTTGAATAAAAATCATGATTGTTTATAAATATTGGCATTCGCATGAAGTCATGATCAAAAGATCACTCTGACTTTTCAAGTTTAGGGTTCTTCGATGGTTTTTCCTTGGATGACTTAAGTGACCGTTTCGATGCCTTAGAATGTTTTGCTGCCTTCTTGTCCGGGCTGTTCAATTCTTTTGTCAGACCTAATAATTCCTGTGCATCTGAGAATTGATCTAAAATTGTCTCATCGACGTCGAAAGGCATTTTGACATCCGCAAGTCTATCAATGAGATAGATCTGATATGTTTTCAAGGACCAAGCACCCCGTTCGAGTGTCTGGGCAGTCGCAGGAGAGCCCAGCTTTTTCAAAACGCCCAATATAACAGGAACATACTCATCCACATATTCCTTCACGTTGTATTTTATAGGCTGCAGAGGACGTAACGCATCTCTGATATAGTACATAAAGGCTTCATCACTAAAGAACGGCGGTGCAAAACTGGAAACTTCGCAAAGTAATGATAGAATCAAACTGGCGGTTGCAGGTCCAACCCCTCTCAATTTACAAAGTTCTTTTAAAGATGATTTGACTACTGCTTGGTACTGTGAGCGTTCAACGGATTTCCAGTCACCCGCATCAAGCGCCTTTACTCCATCCAAAAAGAGTTCAATCCCTGCCTTCGTAATCTCCTCCACAGAAGCGACATCGTTTGAATTTATAAGCTTCGGAAGCGTAGGCCGGAATTTCCCTTTGGCTAATTTCCAGTCCATAAGTAGCTTCAATTCATCTTTCGTAAGGTATGCATGCTTTCTGGACTTCAATAACTTTGGGAGGTCTCTTGATCTCCACTCATCTAGTTGCAGCAAAGTCCATTGGTCGTTATTGTATTTCTTAGAACTTTGATCGGAAAATTCTTTTGTTATCAAAGCGTATAGCTCTTGGTCTGCTCTCACAATGAGATCAATGCTGCTCATATTGAACGATTGTTCTAAGAGGTCCTACTCTCACTATTGTGGGGTGCATCGAATGCGAGCACGTGACCTGACCCATCTAAGGCCACGAGTGTAGAGATGACAGGATATTCGGAGGGTACGAATGAAAGAGTCCTAGTCTAGACGGTACTTGTTATACCACTATACACCTTAGTTGTGGTTTCTATATACAGTGTTACTTGCTGACGTTCAACACGCCGACTGCATTTCCATTTTTCTGCGGCTTGTAGTCTAAACGTTTGTTGGGTGTGAAACTGATTGGTAACAACAAATCAAGGAAAATATTCTGGACCAATGAGTAAAGCTGTGATGTGAGCCAGTACAATGTAAGCGCAGTAGGAGCGTGTAACGAAATCGCCATTAAAAAAACAATTGCCATTCGGGACACATTTGCCATGGAATCGGTGATTGTAGGTCTGAACGCTTTTCTTCTATTGGATGTTTTCAACAAAGAGAATGTTTTGAAGGTCCACTCAACGTTGATTAATGAGATGATACCAATGGCTAAGGGGAAGATGTGAAGCAGGTCCAACGTTGTTAAGTCTGTAAACCATAATATTCCTTCGTTGTACAACGACAAGTCAAGAGGTTTGTTGGAGGTTGCATCCCATGTGGACCAACCACTCAAGTTTCTAAACGTCATGGACATGCACACCCATAAAGGGATCTGGACAGCGGGTAATAGGAGATTTTTATAGAGTTGAACACTATGGCTCTTGAAAAGCTTTTTCTGGCGCTTGCGGACCTCTTTCGCCGAAAGCACCATGATTTCGTCGTATTTCATGTTCTTTAAAGGACTTGTCAATGCATGAACCGATTCATCCTTGGCTTGTGAGGATTTAGAAGCTTTTCTGGCGAGATTCAATCTCAAAACGGGCCCCGTCGCTGCTACGATGGGACGAAGCGAGTTTTGCTTCTGTATTCTCAACCTCTGTAATATAGCGAGCGGCAAAGTCCATGAAGTCCTTAATGCTATGGTTGTCACCGGTATCAACGCATACCAAGGGAGGTTAGTGTAGGCATGGACACTTTGCAAGGTCTCGGTCATTGTATTGATTAGAGAAGCTGGGTCAGTAGCAAAGCCTCTTTTATGATTCCGTAATGTATTTTGTAAGGATAGTAGGCTTCTAGTTGAGCGCCAACCTCTCATGGCTATAGCACCATGGTTCATTATGGCTCAAGTGGGGATGTGTGTCGCTGCACCAACTGCGAGATGCAGACAAAATGAGATGTTCGAACATTCGGTGCGGTGCCTGAGGCTTCTCCAAGGCATCAACTGAATCAACTGATAAACATAAATAGGATGAAATGTTAGGAATTTTTATAAAGCCTTCTATGGTGTTTATCATTTTCAATAAGTACGACTTTATCAAATGTGATTAATAGTCATGGTTTAAAAAATCGATAGTGTGTTGGTAATTGGGTAGAGGTTCGAAAGAGAGGTTCATAAAAATTCTCAGCTATATCAAACTCCAGCGAAACATCCATTTGTCCTAAAGCAAATTTTTTTCAAAAACCAACTACTAAAAATTGAAGATATTTGAATTCTAGATCATACCAATAGAGGAATTACAACAGAACTGTATCCTTAGCATACCCAGCACCTCGCTCCCAACTTTAGTGCATCACGTGACCGAGACAGTGTAAATTTCACCTTCAGTCAAAACTGGCTCACCGCATAGACATGTCGACCAAAACAGAGAGAGCATGCATGCTCTGTGGCATAATACAGCCTTACAGATCTTTCCTCGAAAAAGGATGCCCCAACTGTGAGTCCGTTTTACATTACGCAGACAATGAAGACGGCCAAATCCAAGATTGTACATCACCATCTTTCGAAGGCTTGGTGGCTCTTGGAGACGACAACAAGGCGTCCTGGGTGGCTAGGTGGCTTCGTATAGATTCCTTTGTCCATGGAATTTATGCCGTGAAGGTGAACGGAAAATTGCCACCCCACATCATCAGTGAATTGGAAGAACAAAATATTAGTTATAGACCACGGGATGGAAGTGCTGAGGATTAAACATTATTGGAGGGCCTTTTGAAAAGGAAAAATGACGTGTATTTAACCGTGGCAAACCAACAGTACGAGCATTTTACATAGGGTGAAATGTGTTGCCGATAGGGTTGGTCCTATGGCAAATGCTACTCAAGCACTGGTACTAATTTGGTGGCCCGACGTCACACTGTATCTTATATAATAAAATGAAATACTTAGACAATATTTGTATGCATAGCCACGTCTTCAGTGACTTTCGCTAACCTTTCAACGGTTTCGGTTTTGTCCCACTTGGCCCGATCTTCCCAAACAATATCCATAAGCTTGGCAGCAAAATGCTCTAGTTGTTCCACCGTGAAACCAGACGTGGCGTCCACCATGTCCTTCTCGAACAATTTTTGAATGGAAGAAGTAGGTAAGACCATCTGCTTTTCAAAGTCAATCGAGAATCCTTCCTCAATTTCTGACTCACTCGACAGCAGATCATGTACCTCATCTTCAGTTGCGCCCACGTCTGCCATCGAGACATCATGAATTTCCTTGTTCTTAGTATCGCTTTGAGGGTCTTGTGAAACAGTCGCTGCATCTTCTATTGCTTGTGTCTCTTTCTTTTCATCTTCGTTGTCGACGTTTGTCAGTGAGTTGACTGGACCGTCAAGACCCTTTTTACCATAAGACTCCAAACCAGATTCATGAGTGGTAGCTGTACCATTTGCCTCGCCCGCGGGGACATCCCCATTTGGATCTGTTGTTCCCTTCGTCGCTTCATCAGGATCAATTGTCATATCATCACCCGCGGAAACCCGCCCATTAAGCTCTTCGGTCTCTTGAGCCTCTTCTTCAGCAAGAAGCTCTTTTTGCTTCCTTTCAAATTCAGCTTGCAAGCGCTTGTGGTCTTGCAATAATTTTTCCTGCTTGACCACTTCTCTGTCTCTCATCTCTTTGCAAGACTTGGCAAATTGAGGGTTGTTGAAGTCTTCAATACCAAATTGAGCATTAGTCAACATCTCGTTAGCCTTCAAGATGCGGTCTCTATCCCCAGACATGATGGAATCCTTGACGATCATCCGGATGTCCTTGATGAATTGTTTAGCTTCCGAGTAAAATCCATTCCAGATTCTTTCTTCCACCGTATCTAAATCCATGTTGTAGAAAAATTTTCCTGTTGAAAGCTCTTTGAGCATGTTCGTATGGGGTGGCTCATCAGCTTTGGTGTAGAGCACCTCATATGGTATGGCGGGGTTTTCCAATACGGAAGGATCAAATAAGTGATGAAGGTAGACATGGTCAATAAGAGGCTTCTTGAACCTCTTATATCTAATCTTGAATAGGTCCATAATCCCCGCTAGCTTCAACTTCAAAATGTTCTTCAATTTAGTATCCTGGTACTCTTGTTGCTTAAGTCTCTTCTTTGAAAGACTAGCATCCGGTGCTGTATCTTGAGCAATAACTTTGAGCTGCTTTAATTTTCTTTTGGGCCGATTTTCCAAATCGTTTATGAACTCAAAAGGTTTCATAGCAAGTGCATCTTTGACGGTTGAAAAGAATAACCGGCGTGCTTCACTATTAGGGTTTTGCAATGCCACATTATTGCTTGAATCAGAGACACCGAAAAGCTGCTTGAGCCCTGGATCAAGGTTCTCGTAATGCAGCTCCGCAATACCAAGAAGTAAGACTCTTTCGTCGCTCTTGAGATTCCGCAACATTCCTGTTAAAGTCGCCCTTGCTGAAAATGACATGACCTCGAACCAGGTGTCTATGTTAGGGATGAAAATAATAGAAGGTTGGTGTCTTCTCGCTTCAATGAAGGTTTGGACAATACACAGCTCGGGAGTTCTGGTGACATCACCAAACATTGTGGCAAGATCGAGGTTTTGAACCAGAAACCCCTCCAAGAGGTTGAGTACCGCAGAACCGATGTATTGCTGACCGGCGCCCCGGTCTCCACAAACAAGCAAATGCGGTTTGCAAGTTCGGGAGTTTTCCAAGTTTTTCAAAAGTTCGTGCTTCGAAAAACCGCCATCTTCATCTTTGATGGTAGGATCGAAAAATTTCGCTTCCTCAAGGTTCGTGAGCTTCTTTTTTTCAAACTTTCTTATGGAACCAGGCAACAAGTGATTGAGCCTTTGCGAAATGTGTTCTAAAGATGACATAAGTAATGGCTGCAATCTGTCTGGAATTGGAGCTGAGCCAGAAGAAGTGGATCTTGCACTAGAGGGCACAATTTTATCGAGAGCACGCATGAAATCCTTTGCCACAACTCTAACCTTTGAAGGCTTCACTTGCAATTTCTCGCTTGATGCATAGATTTGGGGGTACTTTCTCTGAATAGAGTTGAGTGCGGCCTCAGCGCAGAGAGCTCTAAGATCTGCACCACCGTATCCCTTCGTCAAGCCTGCAATACTATCAACAAAAGAGTCTGATAAAGGTGGGGTCCATTTACCAGTATGGATTTTCAAGATTTGTTTCCTTGCATCAATATCTGGAAGTGGGAAGTAAAATTCACGGTCAAATCTTCCTGGTCTTCTCAACGCAGGGTCCACAGAATCAGGCCTATTTGTAGCACCAATGACGATGACTTGTCCCCTATTATCCATACCATCCATTAAAGCAAGCAATGTGGAGACAATACTGGCATGAATCTGTTCTTGCTTAGAGGATCTCACAGGTGCCAATCCATCAATCTCATCGAAAAAGATAATTGAGGGTTGCTGGTTTTTGGCTTCTTCGAAAAGTAAACGTAACTGTCTCTCAGCTTCACCCACCCACTTACTCAAACAATCGGCACCTTTCCTCATGAAAAAAGTAATTTTTCGGGAGGGAGTGGAGCAACTGGCAGCTAAAGCACGGGCCATAAGTGTCTTACCAGTACCCGGGGGACCATGGAATAAGACTCCACGTGGAGGAGTGATGGAGAAATTTTGATACAACTCTGGATAGAGAAGCGGCAAGGCAACCATTTCCTTAAGTTGGTCAATGTAGTTGTCAAGCCCACCCACGGAATTGAAATCGATGTTCATGTCCACGCCCAAGGGATCGGTGTCACTAAGGTTATTCTTCTTCTTGCCAACAGCCTCTGCTCCACGAATGTTAGTGTTGTTGACCAAGCTTCCATTCGCAACTATGCCTGGAACCGCAGTTGAATTTGGTACTCCTAACGCAGCCATGTTCGAGGCACCCTCTGCTGGAGCAGCCTCTGTATTAAGTTGGAACTCATCATCTGAAGAGTCGGAGTCATTGTTCAAATTCGGAGCATGGGTCATTCCAGGAATAGGGATGCCTCCAGGAGGAACATTTTCCCCGAAAATAGATACCACATCGCTGCCACCAAAAGGACCTGCAGTTGGGAATAGTAGGTAACGAGTGTCCGAATTGCT
Source organism: [Candida] ipomoeae (assembly GCA_002370145.1). Lineage (NCBI taxonomy): Eukaryota > Fungi > Ascomycota > Pichiomycetes > Serinales > Metschnikowiaceae > Metschnikowia > [Candida] ipomoeae. The sequence goes on along the minus strand of NKZK01000555.1, from coordinate 329,083 downwards.
TCCGACCTGCTTGCGGCCACGAGGACGGAACAGCAGGGGAGGGCCTTGTTGCCGGTATAACTCTGTGTCATTTGTAATCAAAGAGGGAAGAGTGTAGTCGATTTTCTTTTCCCTTTCTCGGAGCTTGTGTCTCATGGGGCTTGTTTCGGGAGACGAGTCGTATAAATCCTGAAGCTCCTGGTGTAAGCTTTCATCTTGGACCTCATCATCATCGTCGTCCTTCGACGCTTTTCCATTAGGACGTCTTCTCGTTTCCGAGGAGCGGCCCCTAGACCTGGACTTGTTGGCCCTAGACCTGCGGCGGTTGGCACCTATCTTGTACGAATTATCCTCGTCATCAGTGGCAACAAAGTACTTGTCCTGCGTGCTTCGTAGAGTGTTGAGGTACCCGTCTTCAGATTCGTCGTCACTAAATAGATCTTCATCACCCATATTCGAGGAGTTTTCTTCTTTAAAGTCAGAATCTTCCCCACCGCGCCCCAGGTTTCTAGTTAATCTGCGTCTCTTCTTGGGCATGATCTCTTCACTTTCGGAGCCCGACGCAGGCTCTTCGTACTCATCCACCGGAGGATCCGCTTCGGCATCATCCGCATCGGAGTCTGCTTTGGAGTCCTTTTGACCGTCTTCATCTGAGCCCGAATCCTCAATGCCATCAGATTCATTAATGGTAGACACTTGTCGCTTTGAACGTCTTGCACTGGTCTCAGGGCTGCCTTGAGAATCTTCGTCGATGGCATCGTCCTCATCGACCGGAATATGGCGCCTGCTTCTTCTGGCCATTGAGAGGTACTTTTCTCTATTGTATGAAAGAACGATTGGAAAAATGATGTATTGTTTTAGGTGGAGTTGGAAAAATCTGGGCTGCTGGCTATACGCGTGCGAAACATGAGCGAGTCTGTGGGCACGTGATAAACAGGCACGTGCTAACGGCGTATCTACACATAGAATATCTTATCTAAGTAATGCCTAAGATCTATAATATCTAATATTGAAATGGTAAATACTATCTATACATTAGACTATCTAGGTAGTGCCTAGCGCCTTTTGGTTATGAAATAGGATATCTATATTTATTTTGGGCGAACAAATCTATTTACAGGTGGGTGTCTTGCAGTAGTTCAAAAGCTACTTTTTCACCTTGTTCATGAGCTTTGCTGAGCTATTTTCGTCAATGCGTCCATATTTTTTATCACCTCCAAAACGGCATTTGAATGATTTTATGTTTACCTGTCGAACACCCCAGCGAGTCAAAAACTTATGTGCCAATTCCGGCATGAATGGAAGAGCGCATATAGACAGCACTCTTCCGGCTTCGGCAAAAGCAAAGGTGATGTAGTTCAACAATTTTTGATGTTTGGCCCGAGAAGCTTCACTTGCAGACTCGTCTTGGGCCATTTTCTGCACTTTCCAAGGCTCACAGTGCTGGAAAAATTCATTCGCAAGTTCCACTGTTTCCCACCACCTCAGAAGAGCTTTCAGCTGGCCGTATTTCTTCATGTGCTTTTCCATGTCACGATATAAAGTATCAATACTGGTCCGAAGTGCATCCAGCAATGAAATATGGTTTTGAGTGGATGTCTCTTCAAAGAGCTTTTGAACTTGGTCTCTATTAGTGAACTCTGGGGAGTTCCGAACCGCTTCTTCGAGGTTGAATCCAGCAGCACGAGAGCTCATATTGGCCCATTTGTTAACGAGCTGCATATGAAGCTGGCTCAATTCATTTTCGGAGAATTTGCAGTCATTGGTGATGCTTGCGTTCTGCATGAGATAGAATCTCGTAGGGTCAGTACCGTACACTTCGGATAACGCAATGGGTTCCACGACATTGCCAAGACTTTTGCTCATTTTCACTCCTTCACTTAACCAATGTGAATGCACAAGCACTTGCTTTGGAAGTGGGATTTTCGCAGCCATTAAGAAGATCGGCCAATAGATGCAATGAAACCGCATGATATCTTTGCCCACAATATGAGTATCGCATGGCCATATCGATCCTTTTTGGGGCATTTTGGGGTACGAGGCTGCAGTCAAGTAATTAGTGAGAGCATCAAACCACACGTAGATCTTCTGTGTCTTATTGTCGGGGACTTCTATACCCCAAGTCAATCTTGAAGAAGGCCTAGAGACAGACAAATCTTCCAATTTGGTAGTTTTGAGATTATGGAGAAGCTCTTCATACTTTGACTGCGGAACGATAAAGTTAGGATTTGACTCCAAGAACGTGATCAATTTCTTTTGGTATTGCGAGAGTCTGAAGAAGTAGTTCTCTTCTTTGTGGTACACCACTTCGTTTCCAGTTTCAATACTGACTTTCTTGCTTCCGCCATCTTCGGTCTGTACATCTTTTATCTGAGACTCAGGGTAGAACGCCTCGTCACTTATACTGTACCATCCAGCATGAGAGCCCTTGTAAATGAGGCTCCTGGAGATCAACAATTTCCAAAGGTGCTTAACAGCACGTTCGTGGTCTGAATCTGTTGTACGGATGAAACGATCGTAGGCAACATTGAAGGTGCTAGCCAAATTTTTGAAGTTTTTGGAGACAACATCAACAAATCGCTTTGGGAGCATGGTCTTGGCTTCTGCAGCCGATTGGATCTTGAGCCCGTGTTCATCAGTTCCAGTGAGAAAGTAAGTCTCTCTTCCGGCCAACCTCTCCCATCTGGTTCTGGTATCGCCTAGAAGCATGGAGTATATGTGCCCTAAATGAGGCTTGGCATTGACATAAAAGATGGGGGTTGTAACATATAAAGGCTTTGTGGAGGTAGCTTTCGACCGGCTTATATATTTGAGCGATGCCAGGTATCGGGGTCCATTGCAGTGACTACGGATGACATACATCTTAATGTGGGTCAGTAGTTATTGTAGAAGATATGAATCGCACGAATTTTTACTTTCGCGATACTGCTAATTCTGTCTGATAGAGCAGTTTACACCTTATACAGTTAATTGATTAGATTTAAGGATGTTACATAAATGCAGTAAATTTTATGGAGCTGCTGTGGGCAAGCTAGCTCATTTAAGCTGCTCAAGTAAAATAGCTGACAAATCAACCAAGACAGCTTTTCGCTGCCATTAACGTCCTTCTGGTCATAAGCTAGGTTTTTTTTCAAACATAGACGTTCGATGTAATTCTGTAATCTATGAACGCCATGCTAAAAACACTGAGATGTACGACTGGCCCTTATTTCAGGCTTTTTGAAAGAGACTTATTTTCAACAAAAATAGCCATCAATGCAAACACAAAGTAGAAGAGGCACAATGGATAGGCCACGAGTGGACGAGCATTGTGAAGTTTCAAGACAGTCACAAACAATCCTGATGCAGAGTAAGTACACCAGAACACAGCCAAGCCGCTCAAAATGTATCCGAGCATAGAGTCTAAGGAGATCACGAGCCCAAGGGCACAGATAAACACCAATGGCAACAAGCAGTAGCCTAAAATAGATGCTGATCTGGTCAAATCAATTGTCACCTCGGTGCTCATTAGCTTAAATAAGTAGTGCAAACTGATGATACCGAATAAACCCACTCCATACACATAGCCGAATTGAACCTTTCCTGACAATAGTAGCAAAGTACCAAATAATAATATGAAAAGAATTGGCCCCGCAAGATCGGAATCGGCCATTATATCTGGGTTTATGCTTCTTTGGAAAGGGTTCAACACTGTCAAAGTCTTACCTTTAATGTGACTGAAGTTTATCCCAATTTCTTCCAATAATGGTGGTTCACCGGGATATCCGGAGGTTCCGAATGCTGCCAACAATCCTGGAGTTAGCTCTCCGTCCTTCATATCTCCGGAAACGTCGAACCCGCCTCCAAATGCCGAGTTCATGGATCCTAGGTTTGTGGCATCCATGTTTCCCGGCTGCTGGAACGAGTTGCCGTAACTGGACTGGTAGAATTGCATGTTGGGGTCTCCCTGATAGTACGACATTATCGTGGTTCTTGCTTAGTATGTCACTTATTTTGCGGTACACCCGCTGGAACGATACTTGGCGCGTTGTACCTTCATCACGTGACGTTCCTTTAGCAACTCAACAAGGACAACTAATTAGTGAATGGACTGTTCCTTTGCACAACAAATATTCCACTGATAAATATTTAATATATTTAAGAGAGATTGTAGATGTCAATATAGAAATGCTAATTCAATGTGTGATCAAATACAAAGGAATACAAAAAAAAACTTAGAAATTGGACTAAAATGACTATCTGCAGATATATTTAGAGAACTTGACCCTTGATCCAAGCCATACGGATTGTCAATGCACAGAAGGCCAGAAACCACCTGGAAGCTGTAGACCCATTACGCATAATTTACGTTTTTTCGTGTTAGAATTATTATGCTACATGGGGCTTGAGCGTGTATTCGCAAGTGGTCTAAGCTTCTAACCGCTTGAAAATTGAATGGATCGTTTCCAAAAACGATTCCAATAAGCAGTGTTATAGTATGAAAGGTATTCTGAACTGTTACTGTCTTCGTAAGAGCTCACTAGGTCAGTTAATATTTGAACGTTCTGGATAAAGTGCTTGAAACTGGAATATCTTATATTGGCTTTGTTAATGTAAGTCAAGCAATGGAGCTCTTCATGTAAAAATAGTGTCTCTTCGTTGAAGCCAGGTTTTTCTTGTCCTCGTATAGAGTTGGTTGTGATTTCTCTTAGGTGTACTCTGTAATTTTCTTCGAGTTGTCTTTCGAATACTAATCGGTAGTTCATTGAAATCCTGCCGTAATCGCTAATCGTAATCCGTTTGTTATTATGAGAGCTTTTCCACTTCAACTCAAAGAAAGGTGGTCGTTGGTCAACTCTATAACACAATTCCCTTGATATTGTCTAGACTGGTAAGAATATTGTCTATGTCAAATGGTGATATATGAGCATGTTCATTTGATGCCGTATTGTAACGTTTTTCCATAACCACTGTCCCAGCTACACCATAAGCAAACTTATTGTTGAGATGCATCTGTTCCGTCCTAATCACTTAGCAACAAAAATTTTGGGTGCTCTGTATGTCACCAGGTTTTTTGCTGACTTTTCTGTCACCGGATTGTAGTTTAAATACTCTCCATATTGTATGTCCCGTATTCTTTTCCTTACAGGAATTCTCTGAGCACTAATATCTGCTCTTCCGATTTCTTGCTTGTCTAGTCTGTTACGGAACCCTCAAATTGATTCATGCTTAGCAACTCATTTATCGTTCTCCGTAATTGTTCTTTTAAGGCAGTTGTAATCTCCCACTCCGCACCCAAGATGACATTGCAGTATAATAACCATTGTGCTCATGCAAAACGCCAGATAACTTCTTGTACAAAATCATGTGCCAAACCACACTCCTCCTTTTCTTTGGCACTCCTGTATCATTCTCTGCACCGTTAACGTGCACTACCAGTTCTGCTCTCTCCTCGCCTGATTTGGTTTCCAGACTACTAGCCTTCCACTGGTCCATCAAAATATCAAGCGCCATTAAGCTTGTCCCTAGAATTTCTATTTTTATTTCAGTGCTAAGATAAATTTAAGTATTGTCTTACACTTTGTTACGATGTTGCTTGTTTTGCTCGATACTAAGTCTGTCCGTGAATGTTAGATCTGGTCAGTTTCCCAAGCTTTCAGGCTATATATTTAATGTAATCCTTACATTCTAAAGCTTTATATGGTATGAGTTGGGCCTAGAATAGTTGATGAACTCCCTGTTAATTATAGGGAAGGAAACACATGCTATTATAAACACTGTGTGTACGCAATCATGCAAGAACATGAAACAATGTGTTAGAACTTAAGCAGGATTCCGCGTATATAAAATAAAGTTCTTGATCAGATGTACATCTATATACCGTGATATGACTTAAAGGAATCCCTAAGGATTCATCCCATCAGGTGAATCTAATCTGCTAGTCCTATACACTTCCTGACTCAACTCATACTTCAATGTGATCATGGAGTCCGCCACTGAAAATCTCACTAGTAAACGCATCACTATAGTTTATCTCCGAGTCACCGAACACTTCAGCCATGGATGCGGTTGAGGAACTGTTGAATCTGCAAGGGTCACTTTTGCATATCATGTACATTGTGTTAATGATAGATAGCAATTGAGATGGTGTGGTGATGAGTATTAAAGGACACATGAATAATGGGTGCTAAGGATCATGCAAGTTGATGCATGCGAGATGTACGTGCCATTGGGAAATCCCAATCGGAGAATCTCAAGACCGATGTGAAATAATCCCGAAGGTCGGCGATTTCAAGAAATTCTTATGGTGTTACCTTAAACTATTCGTGTTCATAGTAGTGATAGTACTACAATCAGGGTCTTCGGCGGGTCTGGTTCTTGGAGGCATCTTGGTATACCTCAGTCAGTGAATGTTGATTTATTGTTCGAAAAAGTGGTGGCAAATGCTCCCCTGATATATGTGGGAGTTGGCCTTCACCTTTCCCTCGTTGCTACAGTAACTCCAATATATTAAATCGTTACAATAACAATCCTGTAAGCCTAGTGTATACTGCGCGCCCATTGCAGCCGATGTTTTGCAACAGTTCAGCCTTTAAACTATTAGTCTGCGAGTCAAACCGGATTTAAGAAATTTGCTGAAGAGTCATAGTGGCCGAGTGGTTAAGGCGACACCCTGCTACTTTAGCAGCCTAGGTGTTGCGCATTGCGTGCGCAGGTTCGAATCCTGTCTGTGACGATATTTTTTTCCATTTCATTTGTTTCACGATGGCTTTGATTGGTCATGAAAATTATCGTGCTTCTTTTTAATGTGTAAGAGTATATGGTGTAGACCGTTGTTATTGTCGCCTGTAAAGCGCATGTCTAAGTCCTGTATGGCTCATGCGGAACCACGTAGAAAAAATCGATAAATTACGGTGGTCGTATACTTAAGCGACATGTCTCAATCACTCATAGTTTTCCAGGGCTCTGGAAAAGTATTATATCAGCAGAATAGCAAGATCTCTCCCTTCAACGATTTAATTTACAAAATCGTGGACGATTCGTGTACAGAGCTCTCCCACGACTTCTACACCGTCAGTGGACAGCAGAAAAGATTCTACTGCTTGAAGAAAGAAAGTTTATGGGCTGCCATATATTTCGATGTGGTCACGACACTCGATAGTGAGAAGATCAAGCATTCACTTCTGGATGTGCTACGTACTTATGAGAAGTTGAGTGGAGAGGATGACGAGAAGATGGAGAAACTTATGGATTTCCAGTTCAAAGCTCTCATTAAGTTGGAACCTCAAAACTCCGAAACAAAGAGTGCTTCGAAGGAGCTTCCCGCATCGACGGACAGTGTTAACGCTGAAACGGCGAGAGGAAACCTGAAAGCCAAGTCCAAAAAGATGAGAAAATGGGTGAATGGGGAACTAGTGGACGAAGTGGCCAACGGTACAACGTTAGACTATTCCGCACTGGACGACAGGAAATACAATAAGGATGCACCCCTCGATCCTGCTTTGCAGGTTGATGACTCGGCCTTCACGAAAGAGAACGACTTGGTTCTTATTAATGAGCTCCATGACATTCTTGACAATAGTGATGAAGCAGAGGAGCTCGAAACCTCAGTCAAGGAGTCTAAAGGCGGATTCCTTTCGAAAATCTCATCTTATTTTGGTGGCTCTGCTGATATGCAAGAGGTGTGCAAGAAGTTCACCGACCAACTCATATCTAAAAACATTGCACCTCCTACAGCACAGACGATCATTCTGAGAATTCAGAACCAACTCAACACAAACAAGGTCACTATTCCTGTTTTCAAGCAGGCGTTAACCGATGAGTTGACCAAAATATTGACTCCAAACGTGTCCACAAACCTCTTGTACGATATCAAGCGGGTGTCTCGTGACCGGGCATACGTGATCTCCGTAGTGGGAGTTAATGGTGTGGGAAAGTCTACAAACCTCGCCAAGTTGGCATATTGGTTTCTTCAAAACGACTTGAACGTGCTTATATGTGCATGTGACACTTTCCGGTCCGGAGCGGTTGAGCAGCTTAAGGTCCATGTCAATAATTTGAACAGACTCAATGCCTCGAATGAGGGAACCAAAATTGAATTGTTCGAGAAGGGTTATGGTGCTGGTGACCATGTTGTTAATACAGCTAAGCTGGCCATTGCGTATGCAAAGAGCGAAAACTACGATGTGGTGCTAATTGATACAGCCGGAAGAACACATTCCAACTCCAGGCTTATGGCTCCGTTGAAAAAATTTGGAGATGCTGCAAACCCAGACAAGATCATTATGGTTGGAGAAGCGTTGGTGGGAACAGACTCTGTGGAGCAGGCAGTAAACTTCAACAATGCATTTGGAAACAAACGTGGGCTTGATTTTTTCATCATTTCGAAAGTGGATACTGTGGGTGATTTGGTTGGTGTGATGATCAATATGGTCATGGCCACGAAGGTGCCGATTTTGTTTGTCGGAAACGGTCAAACTTATACTGACATTAAGAAGTTGAGTGTGAAGCGGGTTGTACAGATGTTGACTACCTAGAAATTTGGACAGATGTTGAGTATATAGGGGTTTGAATATGGCGAAGTTCCTTCACCTCAATTTTCCCTCCACGGAATAACACGAACTCCTCGAACAATAGGAAAATTTTCGTTCCTCAAGCGAAATAATGTATGCTCGAGCGATTATAGTCTAATCGTGCGGCTACCTCACTAAATAATGTGATGTCATTAATAGCATCATCCGCGCATACTTAAATGTACAGATAACTACTTCCGGAATTATAGTACTCAGCCCCAAGTCTTATCCGGCCAATATACCCATAAGAAGTATCAGGCTTCAGCAGACGTGATCATGCGGCTCAAGAGGAAATCCGCTGATATATATTTACGTATAAATGCATACAGAGCTGCTGATTTGAACAGTCTGGATGCCACGCAGTCCTCCTCCAAGCAAATCAATGCCAGCTTAGTGGCTCAGCTCAACGCTTTCAAAAAACGATGTAAAAGAAAACTCGATACTTCCAACCCCAGCTGGGATGAGTCTTTCTTGATTCCGTTAAATCCTGGTGACTTCTCTGACCTTCTCGTGCTATCGGTATTCAACATTTCTGGTAGATCAAGAGCCTATATGGGGGAGGTTAGGCTTCGGGTATCCGAGATCTTCAGGGATCATCCTGTGGATCTTAAGACTCCCACGCAATGGTATAAACTCTACCTGTCTGAGGATAAACATGGGTTTGTTACCGGGTCTTTGCTCTTGCAGTTCGAGCTTGTGCTGAAGTCCTTCAAGAAGAGGGTGTTCGGGAGAAGAAAGCGCCCAGAGAAAGTTCTGAATCTGTCTACACCTAATGCATCTCTGACAGAGCTTTCGTATTCGAAATCTGAAGCCCCAAGACCTATATTGAGAGTGAATCCGCCCACAGAAGTGTCTGTGGAGGAACTTAGTATCACCGATACAAAGCTCAAAGAGAAGTTTGACGAGTGGCTCAGCTCACTTATGTTTCAGGACTCTCCCATCTCGATCAGTCCTAATGAGCAGGGCTTTTATACCAATTTACCCACCGCACTCCAAATGAGTGATGCCTCTGAAGTTTCTGATTTGGAATCAATCTACGATATCCGAAGAAGAGACTCACAAGCGTCCAAGTCTTCAGCTCCACCAAAGCCCAGAAAACTCCCGTCTCAATCATCCTTAGCCACGGGTAGCATAAAAGAAGAGCAAACTAAGTGTGGTGATCAGGTGATTGAGGTTGGAGGATTGGACTTTCCAGAGTCTGATGTTCTGTCTGTTGCATCCTCTTTCTCAAATGCTGGGGAGGTAAGTGATCATGACTTGTACAGCACTGCAACAAAATTGAAGGGCAAGGAGGGTAAACGGAAGAGACTCTTCAAGAAGAAACGAATTAACGTGAACTCCAACTATGAATTCAGGCATCGTGGAGTGAAAGGAGTCATGTTTCTTGAAATCGTTAGTGCTTCAGACCTTCCACCAATAAAAAATTTCACACGGACCAGTTTTGATATGGACCCGTTCGTGGTGGTGACTTTCGGTAAGAAATCCTTCCGCACCAGTTGGAAGCGTCACAATCTAAACCCTATTTACAATGAACGGTTATCATTTGAAATCTTGGATCATGAGCTTAACTACAATATCCAGTTTTCTGTGTTGGATAAAGACCATTTTTCTTTCCATGACCAAGTGGCAGATGTCACAATTCCCATGAATGAGCTCATCGATATTGTACTGAATTCTACTGAGACCAAGAAAAAGACTTCTGAACCCCAAGAAAGGCTTAATGTTCATCCTTGTGTGACCATTGAAGATCCATCAGCTGTGGAAGATGAGGAAATGGTGGAGGAAACGAATTCAGATGCTAGTTTACAGAGCATCCCATTATTGCAAGTCAACAACTCCAAAACCTCGTTATCCTCTAATCCTTCTTCGGGTAACCCAGCAATTCAAATAGCCGAGGATGGAAATCTTGTGAAGACCAGGAGGAGGAAAAAGTTCATTAGAAGAAAAACCTCCATTTCTTATGTTGATACTTCTTTGTTCAAAACATTGAATTTATCTCTTGACCTTAAAGATTCGAAGATGTCAAAGTTGCACTCGAGCACCTTGAAGATTAGAGCTAGGTATATTCCTTATGAAGTTTTAAGAAGAGATTTCTGGAAGTGTTTACTCGAGCAATATGACGAGTCGGGCCTGATGGATTACATCGAGCTTATCTCATTTCTAGACACTCTAGGGTCTACTGCAAGTGATGAATTGGTGAACCTGTTTTTCTCATCTCTAGGGAAATCTGGTTGGGGTGGAAACAGAATAACCCATGAGGAGATCATAGCTTGCTTGGAGGAGCATGTTTTGAAAGAAAACCACGAGCTGGACAAAAAAATCTTTGAGATTGAAAGGTGTCCAATTTGTCAGAAAGCCCGCTTTTCCAAGAGAGATGATTTGGATATCATCAGTCATTTCGCAACCTGTGCATCTAAAGATTGGTCTATTGTGAACAAATTGCTTGTTTCTTCATTTGTTACCCCTCAACTAGCCTCAAGAAGGTGGTTCTCCAAAGTGCTCATCAAACTCACCTACGGGAAGTATAAATTGGGAAGTAATTCTGCAAACATTCTTGTGCAAGATAGGTCTACGGGGTTGATTTTGGAGGAAAAGATGAGTATAACAGTGCGGTTGGGGATCCGTCTTTTGTATAAGGGATTGGACAAAGCAAAAACAAAGAGGATTCGACTGCTATTACGCAAACTAAGCATCAAGCAAGGAATCAAGTTCGACCACCCCTCGTCTGCTCGTGACATACCTGCATTCATCCAATTTCACAAGTTGGACTTGAGGGATTGTTTGATCAGTGACCCCCTGAAATTCAAAACATTCAATGACTTCTTCTACAGAAAACTTAAGCCAAATGCCAGGCCAGTTGAAGCTGCCGAAGAAGAGAGAATCGCCGTATCTCCTGCAGACTGCCGGTGTACGACATTTGCCACCGTCAATCAAGCCACAGAGTTATGGATCAAAGGAAGAAACTTCACCATAGCCAAATTATTCAACGGAAACTTTCACAACCTAGAGAAAACTGAGTTGTATAGTGCCAATGACTGTTGTGTGGGTATATTCCGGCTTGCCCCCCAAGACTACCACAGATTTCATTCCCCAGTGTCTGGTAAAATTGGCCCACTCAAGTATATCGAGGGAGAATACTATACGGTGAATCCAATGGCCATCCGGTCTGACCTCGATGTTTATGGAGAAAATGTGCGGGTGATTGTGCCAATTGAAACTGAAGCATTTGGCACTGTTGTGATGGTTGCAGTGGGAGCGATGATGGTAGGATCGACTGTCATTACAGTGGAGGAAGGACAAGAAGTGAAACGAGGAGACGAAATCGGCTACTTCAAGTTTGGAGGTTCCACAATCTTGCTCCTTTTCCAAAAGAGCTCGTTCGTTTTCGACTCCGATTTATTGAACAACTCTAATGTTTGCGTTGAAACTCTTGTTAGAGTTGGCCAGAGTATCGGTCATACTCCTGAAGTGCCAGCATTCGAAAGAGAGCATATCAAGTTTAGTGAACAGCCCAAGGATTTCAAGCTCAATATTATCCGGGCTATTACTGGTGGAGATGTCGATGTCGGCTCTAGGATTGATTCGTGGGAGAGTCAGAATTTGAAGCTAACTCCGGAAGATGTGGAGCAGTTGGTGGAAGACGACGATGACGACGACGGGTATTCGTCTTCGCTGATATTAAGCAAGTAACACTTAATACAAGTTCATTCTATTTTCGATATACACTAATTCATATCTGTTTACTTCTGTTGCTTTCCACCATACAAAGACTTCCACTCATCAATCTTCTTCTCGTCAATTCTCTGGAACAAGTATTGGGCTTTGCCAATGTTGTGACCAGGTTCCAAGACAAATTCGAGTTTGTCCGTGATGGACAAAGGTGGTGCGTTCAAAACCTCGCAGATCTGAGTTCTGGTCTCTGGCATAAATGGAGAAATCACAGCCGAGACCAAGTAGATCAAGTTCAACCCAACGGCGACAACGGCATCAGAAACATCAGGAGACTTGGTGAAAAGGTTGTTGTCCAACTTGTTATCTTGCAAAAAGGAGTTACCGCGAGAAGAGATGGCCATGGCGATCTCAAGACCACGTCTCAAATTGACGGCTTCCATGTTCTCAATGTAAGAGGCCAACAAGGTGTTGACGTCATTGATAAAAGAGTCGTAGTTAGGAATGTTCTTGGCAGAATATTGGGGGATAACTCCGTGGTATTTTGCATTAGCAAACTTAACCAATCTGTTAACAAAGTTACCCAAATTAGCCAACAACTCCGAGTTGTTCTTGGTGACAAATTCCTTCCAAGAGAAGTGGGAGTCGGAGGTCTCTGGACGCACAGATGCCAAGTAGTATCTCCACACAGAGGGGGAAATTCCTGTGTCTTTGGCATTGTTTCCGAACACACCCACACCTCTGGACTTGGAGAACTTACCGTCCTCGTATTGCAAGTATTCAGTGGTGTTAAGGTGGTGCAACTTGGTCCAGCTATCCTTGGTACCAATTTGAGTAGCTGGGAAAACAACAGTGTGGAATGGCACATTGTCTTTACCCATAAATTGATACAAGTCAACGTTTTCGGGGTTCTTCCACCAGTCCTTCCAAGCTTGTGGGTTGGACTTGTCCTTGAAGTAGTTGGCAGTGATCGAAACGTATCCAATAGTAGCATCAAACCAAACATACAAGACCTTGTTCTTGTACTTCTCCAAAGGAACTGGAGTTCCCCATGAGAGGTCTCTGGTGATTCCTCTTGGCTCCAAACCTTGTTTCAACCAGGAGTTAGTAATGGTCTTAGAGTTCTTAGACCATGCACCAGCTTCAGAGGCCTTCACGACCCATTCCTTCAATTCTGGCTCCAATTCGTTAAGTTTGAGGTAGATATGGGTCGAGTCTCTTGGAACAGGCTTCGAATTGTCAAGCTTACAACGAGGGTTTATCAATTCCAAGGGATTCAACAAGTTTCCACATTTGTCACATTGATCTCCTCTAGCATCCTCGTAAGCACACTTTGGACAAGTTCCCTCCACAAATCTATCAGCTAAAAATGCATTGTGGACTTCACAATAAAGTTGCTCGGTAGTTTGCTCCTCCAAATAGCCGTTATCATGTAACTTCATGAAGATCTCTTGGGCGATTTCTGTCTGCAAAGGAGTGGTGGTTCTACCAAAGTAGTCGAAGCCGATTTGGAACCAGTCATAAACGTCCTTGTGGACTTTATGATACTTGTCACACAATTGCTGAGGCGTGACTTTCTCTTCTAAAGCTTTCGTTTCGGTAGCAGTACCGTACTCATCAGTACCACAAACGAACAACGTGTTGTAGTTTCTGTTCTTGGCGTATCTTGCGTAGATATCAGCAGATAAGACGGAGCCAACAATATTTCCCAAGTGTGGAACATTGTTTACGTATGGCAAGGCAGAAGTGATCAAGATATTTCTCTCATTCTTTTTTGGGATGATGTTATCTTGAGCCAAGTCAATCAAGTGACCAGATTTAATGCGTGCTGTACCATCACCCTTTGGCAAAACTCTCTCTAAAATAGTGAGTGCGGTAGCAGTTTTCAAACCTTTTTGGACCTCAGGAAGATCAGAGAACTTACTGGCCCACGCACTCAAGTTGTCCAACTCTTTGATGTATGGAAAAGAAGCTGCAAAAAGCACAATGTTCTGAGCACTGAGGGTAGTGTCCTTGGGTGCAGCCAATTCACTAAGAGATTTTACCACAGCAGCTTTGTCGTCTGCCTTGTATGCCTTGTAGATAGCATTCTCATCTATTTCGTAAATTTTGGCTTCCGAGAAGTCACTGCTAAGATACTTGACAATGGCATTGGCCTCCACCAAATCAAGCGTACCTGATTTAAGCAAAAGAGACGACTCTGTTGAGTTAACAACCTCAGTTTTGGGAGAGTAGCGAGCTGCTGCAATAGCAACCTTCAAGTTGTTCACTAAAGCATATGTATTGGTGCCGTTGTCAGCATGGATCACGACAGACATGTTGAATAATTCTGAAATTTAGATAGTCACTTTTTTTTTGGCCCATGCTGATTCACACCCGTACACCCCACAGTACTGTCGAAGCCACACCTCTATCCAACTAACTATTACTCATAATTCCAAAGTACTATAATTAATTTTCAGATTTTGGTTTTTTAATTTTGGCTGTGTTTTCAAAAAGAAGTGCTTTTTAAAATGTGAAATTCTTTGAAATTTTCTAGAATATATTTACTACAGAACATCCGAGAGGTCTCTGGGTCTACTGTAATATATTGATGCTTTTCGCACGTAAAAGTATAATCCTAGCATAAACAGAAACACACATCACTTGATGAGAGCCAGTCTACGAGCGTTGTCAAGCAAGCGCCCTACTAAAGGCGATCCCTACAATTGCTTTATATCTTCAAGACCAAATATCGCAGATCATGCTGGCAAATTTCAATTAACATATGCTGCAAAGGACAATATAGCCTCGCTAGAAGAGCCTACTACCTGCGGGTCCAAGATGCTTGAGAATTACCACAGTCCTTTTCAAGCCACTGTCATCTTGTCACTAGAAAAAAACGGCATGCTACTTGTTGGCAAATCAAACATGGATGAATTTGGCATGGGCTCCTCCACCACATTCTCTCACTGTGGAGCGACTTTAAATCCCAATTTTCCCGAAAAAAGAAGTGCTGGTGGCTCCTCTGGTGGATCTGCTGCAGCAGTAGCTTCTGGAATGACCGATTTCGCGTTGGGTACCGATACCGGAGGGTCTGTACGTCAACCGGCAAGCTACTGTGGCATTGTGGGGTTCAAACCTTCATACGGCCGTATTTCTAGATACGGTGTGGTTGCATATGCCCAAGCTCTTGACTGTGTGGGTATTTTCTCCAGGCAATTGCAAACCATAAGACGCATATTTGGCATCTTGGACCATCATGATGAGAAAGATATAACGTCCATGCCTGATGACATCCGAAACAAAATCAAGGAGAAGGTGAAGAAGCGACATGCATCTAGACTGCTTCGAATAGGAGTTCCGCAAGAGTTTCTACTCACTGAAACCCAACAACAGACCCGACATGCTCTCGAGCAAACATTACAAAAGCTCATGGCCTTGGGTCATACCATAGTTCCAGTTTCCATCCCTTCAATTGAGAAACTGGTCTCTGCATATTACACGTTGGTCTCTGCTGAGGCAGCATCGAACCTCTCAAGATTTGACGGAAAAGCTTTCGGTGGGTTCACTACAGAAAAGGCACCACTACATCGTGAGGCACAAAAGACCGGTGTCTCTCTAATCCATAACAACAGGACAGAGGGATTAGGTACAGAGGTAAAGAGAAGGATTCTCTTGGGTAACTATACCCTTTCGTCTGCCTCTGGCGACAACTTCTTCAAAGCAACAAAGTTAAGGAAACAATTGGTTGAGGAGTTCAACGAGGTTTTTTCATTCCCCAACTTCATGGTCTCCAGCAAGCACAGTTCAAATGAAGATTCGTCTAAATGTGACGTTTTGATTGGTCCAACAGCCGTTGGAGAGGCCCCCACAATTGAAGAGTGTGAACAGCGGAAAGACCGTGGATCTGTTGAAGAATATCTCAATGATGTTTTCACGATTCCGGCATCTCTCGCAGCACTTCCAGCCATCTCCATCCCCAGCCAGTCTCGGAACATTGGCGTTCAGATCATTGGCCAATATGGAGACGACGAAACGGTTCTCAATGTTGCAGAACTTATCGAGAGGGGAGAAGCATCTTGAGGTCATTTTAATTACAAATACATTCTTGTAAATAGTCCAATGTTAAAGTCTATAAATGAGAAATGAAGCATTGTATGAGGTTGAATCATAAAAATCGTAAAGCGGAGTGTTGAAGCTCCGGCAAATGGCACAACGGTATCCATCCCTATGCAGAATACCCACTACTTTCTACCCAAAAGGGTAAGGAATTCGTCTCTCGTCTTCTGTTGCATTCTAAAGCAGCCGAGCATGCAGCTTGTAGTAGTCAGAGATCCAGTTTTCTGGACACCTCGGCTCACCATACACATGTGCGTAGCCTCAATGACAACAGCAACACCTCGAGGCTTCAAGATCGTAGATAAGGCCATGGCAATCTGCTTGGTTAATCTCTCCTGGACTTGGAATCGGCGGGAGTACATTTCCGCCAATCTGGCCAACTTGGACAACCCTACCACTCTTTTGTTTGGAATGTAGGCAATATGGGCTTTTCCAAAAAATGGCACCAAGTGATGCTCACACAACGAGTAAATTTCGATATCTCTCACTATCACCATCTCATCATGGTCCTCCTCAAAAACCGCTCTCTTGATGACATCTCTGATGTTGACCTCGTAACCTTTGGTGAAATATAGCATGGCTCGGGCATATCTCTCGGGGGTCTCCAACAAGCCCTCTCTCTCCACGTCCTCGCCCAATTCCGTCAAGATGGTCTGCACTGCGCTTGCAATTCTCAACTCTCTCTGCTTGGCTTCTTCTGGGGACTGCTCAATTCTGGCTCGGGCTCCTTGAGAAGGCCAAGAAAGACCGTCATGGTCAAAAGGTGGATTCTGCGTGAATGGAGACCCAGCTTTGGCTCTTTCTTCGATAAAAGCTTCTTTGGCAATGTCATCTTCACTCTGGGAGGTCTTTGATTTTTTCACCACTTTGTGATCTTGCTGGAGATGTCCGTTGGTTTCCTTATTGGTGCTCACTTCAAGAATTTCTTGGCCATCTTCGCTGCGTTTCTCGGTCATTGTAGTGTGTTTAAGATGGTCCTGATAGAATGAGCGTTTTGGGCTGAAAATTTAATTCCGCATATTGACTGATTGTAGAGTGCACCTGCGCGACGCCATGCGCCATGTACCGAAGATGTTAACGTTAGATCATAATGTTATTGAAGAAGATTTACGTGATAAGAGTTTCGTGGCTTGAACCAACCAATTACATAGTCCATTCCCCTTGAACTGATTATCTATATGACTTCCGCTTGAACTTTCACAAAACCGGACTGTATGTAGTGACCACCTAATCGAACGTGATCTACGCACTGGACCAATTACCACACATTGTAGTAGGCAAGAGGCATCGGACCAATTAATTAGCCACGCCTGGACCAATTACGTAGGTGATATAAATTAACAAGAGGCTGGACCAATTAAGTATTAGGAACGTATTCAAAGAATTATAGTCTACTTTTGTCCATTTCTGACTGAAATCACCTATTATCATGTATTAGTTTCCAACATTCATTCGTGAATTACTCGTGACTCATCATAGCCTGTCTGCGTAGTTCATGTCCATGCTCAACAGAAGGGATTGAGCGCACCTACCGTCAAGCAGGGCAACGACATTCCAATTTCGGCCCTCAATAAAATAGGAATTTGACTCAATTCACGCACCTCCTGAATGTATGACTTATCCTCTATCCGAGTGACATATACGCGGGTATAAGGCTCCAATCCGACATCCTCCTCCGTTTGCTTAAATTGAGAAAATTTAGGCTCCTTAATCCCAAGCTCCGCAAACCTCTGGATAATGCTGTCGGGTGCAATTGTGTTCTTCTCCTTCATGTTTTTGCTTTGGATCTTGGCGGCCTCATAAGCTGACTTCCGATTCTTGTTCTTAATGGAGTTTCTGTAACTCAAACTCGACTTCTCGTCCAGTGGGATGTAGGTACCGGTATCAACACCCTTTTCCCAGTACAACTCGAGAACCCGGTTGACCTTATCGAATTCAGCTTTGACCAATGGTAATTGATCTCCATGCACTCTCTTCTCGATACCAAATTCTGGAATTATCACGTCGAAAGACGACTCGTAAACTTGCACAACTGTTCCCATCACCAACAATTGCCCGGCATGTTCTCCCATTTCTTTAATAGACTGAGATAACAAGAGGTGAATTGCTTGCTCCTGTGCATGGGCAGCACAGTCCTTCTTGAAGTTACAGTAGTCGGCCACTGATTTCAATGCATCGTAATCTTGCTGACTCTCCGCAGCATTACCTGCAATAATCACCTTGAGTTGCCTATGCACTGTGAGGTCGGCAAATCTCTTCAAAGGCGCATTGAAATGAGTGTAAAGCGGCGTGTTCAAGTAATAATGCCCGAAGCTCTCATCATCCTGAAACTTGGCAACAAAATATTTGGGGCTCGGCATGCACTTGTATAAGAGTACTTCGAGGCATTGTCTCTGCTGAGGGTCTTTGATGGCCAAGATGGAGTTCTGTAGAGTCTCAGAAGAAGAGGTGTCCACATCAATACCTAAATTGGACGCCTTTCTGGAAAAGACTTCGAGTTTCTGCAAAGTTGGCACTGGGTGGCGCCTTAAGAAAGATCCATCGCCAAGTGCAGAATGAACCTTTCTTGCTATGGTTGCGTTCACCTTGTGTGCAATTTCAGATATTATCAGAAGACTGAAACTGGCTTCGAAAATGTTCAAGCTCATCCGCACTGGGTCATCGTCCAACTTATCCAACAATGCCAAAGAAGGCTGGATGTCAAGACTGTGATTGTTAAGCCTATGTCTGCGGAATTCCTTGGCGATTAATGCGAACGTTTTGAGGTAGTCTGACGTTGCTGATGTTATGTCCTTAGCGGTTCCTGAGGTGCAAATGGTATCAAAGTCATCATAAGAGACTAATGATTTAGGGCAAACCACCGACTCCACGACTTTTTCTTGAGTGATCTCAAAGTTGACAGTGTCAATTTCGAACACCACAGAAAGCGCCAAGTTCTTCTCATTTTCTTTAAAAGAAACCATCTCGTTGAATTGCGTTGGATACAAATGCGACGACTTCTGGGGCAAGAAAACACCTGATGATCTCTTTTTGGCCTTCCGTTCCAAAGCACTGCCTGGTTGAACGAAGAATGAAACATCGACGCAGTGAAAGCCCAACTCGATCTTAGTATCGTTGCGGCGCTTCACGTGCATCGCATGGTCCACGTATTGTTGATTTTGAGTGAAAGCAATAATATACTCGTTCAAGAAATTTGCTCTATTAGAGCTGCTGATTTCTGCCTCAACATCAGGAAGCTGGCCAAACATTGATGTCAAGAAGTTTCCGCGGACTTCGCTTTCAGGGGGGTATTCATCAGCCAAGAAGTTGTTATCTCTTAAGACTGAATCGATCTCCACCAAGGGATCATTGACTTGTCCTAATCTGGAAACCAAAGTTCCGAATGGGTGCAATGAAGTGATTGGCCATCTTTTGATTGAAGCAATGAATAATTGGTCTGCGTACATCTCATGGTTTTCAACGAAGTCCCTTGGTGCCTGCTCGGTCGGAATAGCAATTAAGGGGACACGTTTATCTGTTGGTTTAAACCACACAATCTTGGGTGCAACTGGAGTTTGGACTGAAGATTCTTTACCGGATCTTTTGTCATTAGCAGCTTGTGCAGCCTGTGCAGGACGCAACAATCCCAAAGTTCCTGCAAAAATCTGACCTGGAATACGATCAACCACTGCAACAACATGACCTGCGTACAATGGCTTCACGTCATCGTTGATCTCCTCTTCTTCCACCAAAAGGAGAGCTTGACCCTCAACCTCCACATCATCATTCTTCTTCATTGTGGGTCTCTGTTTCAAGGAACCCTTCCTGCCTAATCCTTCAGAGTCACCTTCAGCTTTGTTGTTATCCGTGGTCAGAGCTGAAGTTGCATCATTGTGAATATCATCACTCAACACTGAAGTGACGTTTGACTTAATAGAGATGTTATCCTTTCGTCTCTTCTTCTCTTCTTTCTCTTTCTTTGATTCCCAGACCTCATCAACAACGAGAAGCTCGACAGCAACCAAGTCACCTTCCAATGCTCTGTTACGGTCTTTGGATCCACAAATAAAAATATCAGCATCCAATAATCCGTCAGTAGAGACGTAAGCATCAGATCTGTTCTTCTTATTCACTCGCAAGATACCAGTCACCAAGCGGCCATCGTTAATGAGTTCAGGCAAGGAAGATTGAGGCAAGTAAGGAGCAAAAAGCGACTTTCTTCCATTACCATTGGAATTATTGTTCACACCCTGGGGCATGAAATGAGACAACGACGAAATGGACGAATTACCTCCTCCAAGGGAGCTATTGTTATTCTTGTGACCGGGGACAAAGAACGAAGGTGGGGTCAAGTTGTTGTTGGAATGGTTTCTTTGGTGGTTGTTGGCACCAGATCCGCCCACTGGCAGCTGTTGAGAACGCCAGTTGGAATTAATGTCACTGTTACGGGAGTTGGAGCGAAAGTGCGATCCACGACGTTGATGGCCTCGGTCAGGAGAGCTTTGGCCGAAAGTGGGTACCGGTGGAAGGAGCGCGTTGTTGGAGTTTGAATCAGGCGGGAATTTAAATGCAAGCGATCCGTACGCCAAAGGTTTTTCTTGGGCTGACGTGTTGGTATCCGTGTCAGGATTGCTTGGAAAGCGGAATCCACCCAAACCTTCAGTGGTTTGTGGACTGCTTGGGGAGTCAATAGTACTGGAGTCCGTAGATGTGGATCCACTCAACGAAGCCATGTTCGACTGCTTTTGAGACGCAGCAGCCTTCATTGCTTCGTTGAGCTGCAAAGAGTGTCTGCGAGCATGACCCTGTTGGGGGTTGCCTGTGGAACCAGTTCTGCGGTGACCCGTGAAGGAGGAGTTTCTCGAGTGGTTAGAGAAAGAATCCGCCGGAGGAGGGTGCTGCATCTGATTGAGCAGAGACTGGTGTTGCGGCGACCCTTTCTGATGGGCTTCATTTTGACGTTGGAGGCTATATTGCTCCACCATCAAATGGGTAAATTCACTTGGCGAACGACGGTGAGCAATGTGCAAGTTTTTAGGCTTTGCTGGCTTCAAGTTTGAGGCTGAGTTCCACCCAGCATTTTGGTCAGACATGGTTGGGTGTAGAACGAGGGCAAGGGGGCGAAGCGGAACGATAAAGCCAACGCAGACTCAGACTTTGAAGCAGTAGTTAGGAGAAATTGGGGGCGAATTGAGTTTGTTGACACCGAAAAGACAAAATCAAACGAAGGAATGCAGGCGTATTCGGTAAAAAGTATGGAAGGACTAAACCTGCCACGTCCCTTATATTGGAGCAACTCAGAACAATTGTGCAGAAAGAAGTCTGTATACAGAAATAAATATTCTGAACTCAAAAAGGGATGATTGATACGGGATACCTATTCTCTTTTGTGGCGTTGAACTCCAATAGCTGTTTATGCTTTGTCAAGTGGAAAAAAGGTGTATGTTGAAAGTGCTATTTTTTCTTTTTTTTTTTTTTTGGTGGAGAAATTATGGTGAGAGGGGGACGAACAAGAAAGGAGTGGCGACTTGAAGTGGCCGAGAAAATGATAAAAAATGTGAGCCCCACCCAAAGCAGTCTTAAAAACCGCCTGTACTAGACCAAGCGTCTGCAATGGAAAAGTAACAGTATATAAATTCGGGAATAACTGCAACCCTTTGTTAGGTCATTAAAATTCATCCCTGCCGAAGGTACTGTGTGCCTGGACGAAGACTGCGACCGGGCGAGACCCGGCTAAGGCATGTGTTCACTCAGGGCAACAGAAATTCTCGCAAGTTTAGACGGATTAGATTACAATTTGTGGGCTACTTCTTTACAAAAGAGGAATCTACTAATCCAGAAACAGTGTAAATCCTCTTATAATTGCCACTAGCCAAGTGCTTGCCTGGCGTGATCTCGGTTAGTGAGCATGCTTTCGCGGCAAAGAAGCGGGGCCCACCAAACCAAGCATGTTATGGCTTAGATTCTGGCTAAGGCTATTCAAAAGCCACGGCGATGCATACGCTATTGATGTAGCAGTACCCTTCGCATGGGGGTGAACGCTAATTGTTCAAGAAATTTACTGTAGGCATTAGCAGCAACGGTTTGCGTCTTGAATGCACGCAGTGTGAGCAATAGAATGCGCCAACAAATGAACGTGCTTCCGCAAACTACCGACGAGTACCTGACTACCTTACAAAAATACTTTAAATGCGCGGAAGGGTTGTGCTAAACTGCACCTTCAAACCTTCCGACTGAGAAGGCGCTCCAGAAAGCCCCTTATTACCCCTGTGCCTAACGACTTGATTTAACACATGCCACAGTTCAGAATGACCGATCTTTTTTTTTTTCTCAATAGATTTACATACCGTTGATAGGGCTATTTGCAGAGACTGCGCCTGGTTCTTGGGGAAATCTCACCGTTTTGATGCGGTTTATTTTTAGCATTGGATTCGAGGCTAAATGCAAATAATCTGCTCGCTTTAGATGCACCAGACGCACTCTCGCACACAGGGCACTTCGTAAATGTACTGTGACGAAAATCATCTTACCAATCTGTCGTGTGCCTTTGTCTATTGTAATATACTAATAACCTTCACCTCTAAAGTATTGGTGTGCACCATCACGATTTGCCCCGTTTCTTTAAACGATGGAACACTAATCAATGTGCATTTTGTTCCTCCGTGTTCCATAACTTTAGAGCCTGCCTCCACTTGGTTACCGACAACGTAGACATGCGGCGTTTCATCTAAGACAAACGGATCCTTGTCGTCATAAGGGTAACAATATAGCGTGTCTGGGGCGGTAGGCGCAATGTTTCTCCACCGCACATTCTCTTCCATGATCTTCAACGTCTTTTCTACACTAGGGCTGGATGCACTCGAGTAACGCATGATGTCCAGGACATTCTGCCCTGAAGTGGCCAAAATCCGAATTTGATCCGGGGTTTCCATCCACGCGGGGTTAGTCAACGTCTCCAAGTTTGTAGAGGTCACATATTGTGCATTGTTTCCTAGCAACGACGGATGAATTGGCTGCTGAGGCAAACATATTTCACATGCGTCTGTTTCTCCTGGTAAAATGGCAACTGGCAAAGAGCTGATCACCTCGGCAAGCCACTGATTGAACACCACCAATGACTGCGGCAGGAATCGGCTGATATTTTTGCTTCCGAAATTGTTAGTGGTGCTAAAGTCCGTGTTCTCCTTGGTTTCAAGCTGCGCTATACTGTTGCCCACCACAAGCAATCTTGATATATTACTGATGAAATCATGATCTGTCTGACCACCCAACTCTCCGTAAAGCCATTCGACAAGAAGCCATGCTTTCAAATCAATGCTATGCTCATCCTCGAACTTAAGCCCAGACACCATCGCCACCCAGGACCCATCGGGAGAGCTCGCGATTTGTTTCTGTGGCGCCGGGGTAGGGTAGCAGACCTCCATGATTTCAAATATACCGGCTTGAACTTCAATCCCTAAAACACCCACCACACACCCAGTCACAAGACCAGACTCTTTCAAAACAGCATTATTTTGTAAAATGGCCCGGCCACTCTCATCCTCTATCATTACCACAGCCAGTCCCTCTTCATCAACGTAGGTCTTTGGGGTTTTGGGGAGCAAATCGTCCACCCCCTTCTCAACATCCAGGAAGATATTCAACTTGTTTTTCAATTCGGTGTAGATGGTACCAAACACCCAGCACACTTCGCCTGAAACAATGTCTAGGATTTTTTCTTTGCGCTGGATGAACTTCCCATTCACTTGGCGAGTGTTGTGGCCCCATTTCCGGGTGGCTTCTGCATTCACCTCTCGTTTGAGCATATTGAGCCGATGCTCATACATAGAATAAAACTGCCGAGAGTACTTCCTTTCGCCATCAGGTAAAGTGTACAAGTGTTTGTTGGAGTAGTCTGAAGGAAAAGATTCCGGTGTTCTGGGGGCATAAACCTCAGCTAGATTGTCATCAGAGGAGCCCATGACGTTGAAGGTTGTTTCGATGGGTAGTAGCGACGCGTTCGTGATATGTGTACCACGCGCGGCTCACACTGTGCTAACAAATTGTCTAGAGCCATGACCAAAATCTCCTTGGATCCGTCATCTTTACACCTCTTCCTCCCGAAATCTAGCCCTGCCCACCCGCAGAAAGTACGGCTCTTTGCACAGGTGGAATTCTATGACTACACCAGTGCCACGCTTTGTGTGAAGAAATTCCCCAATCTCCCATCACTCCACACGCAAATCAATATAGATGAGCCCTCAGATGGTCCAGATTGTACGATCAATGTAGACGTCTCATATATTGTGGGGAATCTACTGGCAGATGAGGCCTCTGTGGGCCTGACGGTGAGTATCATAGGCTTCTATAATGGGTCTACTATTACTGCTGTTGAGTGCACTTCTATCGATGCTCAGTACTTGCATGGTAAGAGCCTTAAGACGTTGACTAAATATGCCACCATGCGGGACATTGGCAAATGAGGCTCTAGAGACTGGGATGAGGTAAATGTTATTTGGACTATTTCAACTTGGTGTCTATAAGTTAGCAGGATTGTCTTGGTTTTTGGATCCTTGAGGCTTGGTAAAGAACTGGTCCCAGATGGATTCCGTTGGAACTTGCTGGATCAATTCAAATACTTTTTTGGCCTCTCTCTGGGGTATTCTGAAACCAGATGCATCTTCAGCCCAAGCCCCAGCATGTGTCCCATTCTTTTCGTATGAGTATTCTCTCATAGAGGAAATTGGTGACAAGTTTGCAACCTCACTAAAAAATGTTTCCAAATTCTTGCCATTGGTGTAGATGGAGTTCTCAAGTATATCGGAAACCTCGCTGGACTTTCGGGAGATCCACTCGAATTGGGGCACGAAGTCGTTGAGGGGTTGCTTCATTGGCTCAGTGTCTGTTGCGCAAATGTCAGCATCCCCGGCCAGTCCACTGAGGCAATTCAGACCATGTGTGGATATTCCAAATTCCTGCTTCACATGAGTGGCAGAAGTATATTGCTGTGGTTTTTCAAGACCTTCAGTTCCTCCATTGTAACTAGCACCGATGGATCCAAATGCATTCCTGGGGTCAATCGTCGATGCGTCTTTTTTATTGAGCAGTTCAAACCCACTATCGGTTTCAGCGTCGCTGTATTTTCTGGAGTTACCTGGACTTGGTTTTGGAGACTTTCCGTTGTTGCTGTTGTCGTAATTCACATCAACGTCAGCATTGTACCTAAGCTTCAAGACAGCAGCAGTCAACACTTTAAAGGTTTCCGAACAACTTTTGGCTGCATCGCAGGAAGCAATGAGCAGCGAAAGGATGGAAATACAGTGCCCGGTGATTTTCATCACTAGCTGCATATCATGTTGCTGCCGGATTTCATCTGAGTGATATAAGACAAACAAGAAACTGGTTCCAGCCATAAAAAGGTTATGTACCGCCGCCCAAGTGTAGTTGATTGACCTCTTGACATACAATTCGGTGTAGCATCCCATGATATTCCTCAGCGACACGGCCACAATTTGGAATTCCTCTTGGGAAAGCTTCAATGACTTTGGTGAAAGGCCATTGATCATGAGCAAAGTGTGATTGTAATTGAGGAGAAAGAATTCAAAGTGGAAATCACAGTTAGCAATGCTTCCTGGTTGCGGGAGCAAAGCAAGCCAGTGTCGTAGCTTACCCATGATGTAGGTTTTCCATTGGCGGACGTCGTTGAAACGGCGTGGTAGATCCTCGTCTTCATAGAGAATTCTCTGCACCTCCAGTTGGATCTGCCTAATCCGGAAAAAAGCATGTGAAATGGCTTTGTAGCTGGGGCTTTTTTCAATGAAATCAGAGTAATCGTTGACTTTGACGAGGCGTTGCACTTCTGGTTCTTCTGTGGTGTCAAAGTTGCCAAAAGTGTCGTGTTTCATCTTGGCTTCAAACGCGTACATGGCATTGGTTGATCTGAGATGGTAAAGTTCGGTGTCAGCAAGTGCTGGATCCAAGGCGTTTTGTTCATTGATGAGAGAATCCTCTAACATCGAAGGGAACTTGACATTGATAGAAGATTCGGGTATCCCCACGGGCCTCCCTAAATAGAAACATACTTGTCTGTCAAGGGAATACGTGCACCAAAACAAGCGCCTTCTCCTGTCTTTTACGTAGGCTTCCAAGTTGCGAGTTCGCTCCAGTAGCTTGTTGTGTAGCCCTAGGTCCACGCATATTCTGAGGCACTTGCCCAAAATATACCACACACCATCCACACATGGACGCATTAAAGAATAGAGAGTAAGCAAAAGCGAAGACTGTAATTCCTCCATCGGATCGCTGTTCTCTGAAATGGAGCATATGAATTTCATTGCTGCGTTCCGGAACTGTTCACTGATTGAGTTCATATACTGTAGATGGTTCGATGAAGATGCAATGGCAAAAATGAGGTTTAAGTAGTAGAGGGGACGTTGGAACTTTTTGGGAACTTCAATGGAGTTGGAGATTGTCTGCAAGATTTCCAGGTCACTTTGAACTTCGGCTCCATCCGATCGGCTTTCAAGCGTTGCATGGTATTCATTTAAACTGGCAGTGAATATCTGCTTATACTGATATATCCACGACTGGTCTTGTCTCATATGAGATTCGGAAGGAGTCCTATTCATAGAAGGTAAGTGAATTTCGGAGTCCCAGGAGCCATATATGGGCTCGAATATCGCCTTAAGAAAAACTTCCCGATGTAGAATGGGCAACTGGGTATTGCTTTGGTTGAAGTATATGCGAATGAAATTTTGGGCTGTGGATTTGGGAGGCAACACGGCAGAACGAGTGTCCAGGCTGGTGTTAATGCTGGAGAGCGCATGCAGAGAGTCTTTACTTTCTTTAAACTTGACAGCTGCCATCATAAGCTTTGCAAAGGTGATTCCCAGCGAAGCTCCCAAATAATTGCTCTCTGAATTGTTTCCATGCAGAGTTGCAGCGATGGGGATGGCCGTTGAAGAGGTGGAATGGGGTAAATGATGAGACAGGGACGATAGAATGGCCGAGTCATTCTTGGTATCGAGATTTGGTTGGCTTGTTGATCTGGCCATGTCGTACGAATCCGAGGTTCCACATTGAGGAGAATATTCAAGCCCATTCTTGTCCACCACAGACGTGTTTATGCCATTGATCTCTAGTTGATGTTCTAATGCCCGGACCCGCTGCTCCAAGTGAAAGACATAGGATCGAGGAACCTCTCTTCCAGTGGCAGGATCTATGCCCACACAGTCAAGACCTGCTTTCGTGCATTTTGAACACTGAGGAAAATTTCGATCACACTTAATTTTTTTGGCTCGGCATCTCTGGCATGCAGCAATGGATCTTGAAACCTCTGGACTCTGCTCTTCCAATCTTCGCTTCTTCATGTGCACACCACCGTCTAGATTTGGCATGTTGTAAGATCTAGCTACGCGTAACGTTGTTTAGATTTATTTTACTTTGCATTAGACTCAACCTGATAAGAAACCGCTCACCATGCAGGACAACTATTGATACGGCATACTTGAGCACGACGGTGTGTCGGGGCGCGCGGTCGCCGAACGGTCGTGCCTGTATACAGAATAGTAATCTTTCCATTTTTGTTCTCTTCCTGTCCCAGAAGACGCATGGCGCACAGGGCACACATCTCCGGTTTCTTTGTCTTGCGAGGCACACTGATCTCTCATACAAAATTTTGTCCACTAAGAACAGCCACCTTGTAAATGTTACTGTTACATGCCCTCTTAAGTGTGCATTAATACCGTTCTAGATCTGGCATTCGCCATGGGAATGTTTACCAAAGACGGAATTGGAGCTGCGGTCTTCAATTGTGCAAGACGCGTCTGGTAAACAAGTCACTTTTGGCGCAATTGATTTTTTTTTATATCGTGTGGTTATGTGGTTATGTGATATTATAGGAATTAATTGATGGTTTTATGCGACTCGCTCAAGGCGTGTCTTGATATGGCAGGAGAGGCCGAGCGCATTTATTGCTGGGGCACAGCTGCGAAGTCCTGCAACTTAATCTAGGGAAAAATCTCTAATAGTACGTTCTGATTCATGCAATACTTATACATTATTAAAGGACACCCGTATTTCGGATAATTGTTTTTTCCAATGCGCAAACCAAGGCGCAAATGAACAATCCTAATTGTTTCAAATGTTGTGTAGTTTTGAGTGCTAGTGTAACAATCAAGATAAATGCTTGATTTCGGTTTTTTCTAAGTTGTACTTTCCCTTCAAGTCGGGAATCATCACCTCGTAAGCACCAGTCTTGGCTTCGGGGTCATTTCCGTCGCTTTCAACGTGGAGAGTGGCCACCAACGACTCGCTGAGAATGGGGTACTTGACGTATCTGTCAGATACAGTCTTGTTTTCCATCGCTTTCATGTCCTTTTCGAAAAGGGAACTAGGAAATTTCTTTTGGCCAATTTTTTCCTTGTACAAAGGACTCTGTTTGGCCAAAATCAAATCACTCCAGTTTCTTTTGTTTAAAAACTGCACATTTTCACGAGCAGTGGTTCCATCTGGTTCCGTTGTAAAAAGTGGCACCACATCTTCATCGGTGTACCTATCAAAGTGGTGAATCTTGGATCTTTTGTCGAGCAAATTAGCCATGACATCTGGAGGAGGAGCATTGACAATGGCACTGCTGATCACGTTGAACATCAATCTAGGGTCGTTTTCTGGGTTTTCGGTGACGTCTCTGTTCTCGGCTTCCTTTTCAGCACTTGACAAAATGTGGGCATGTGGATGGTGATGCATTTTGGTCTTCATTCTTCCAAAACAACACAAGTGCACATCACCCGATAAAATGGTGATACGAACACCATTCTTAGCACCAAATTCGGTCAATTGCTTAATCAAGAAGTTTCTCTCTTTCTTGTGGTTCTTGGAGCACCAGTGATCATTCAAGTCGTCTAAGACTTCAACAGACCCATCAAACTCATTGACCATACCTTTGGCAACAAACCCTCTGGTAGCCAACCCCCTGATTGGTTTCAATAATCTGGAAGTCAAAATCTTTTCGACCCACACCAATCTTGGGTACAAGATTGGAACTCCCAACATCACCAACAAGTGTTTGACTTCGGGAGCTTTCGTGATTTCAGCTTGAATTCTCTTGAAAATGATGCCATATGTATCTTCAGAGATAACTTGGCTCTGGCGACGTTCAGTACGGCAATCCACACCCAAGAGCGAGATTTCCTTGCCTAGTCTGATGTATGCTGAGTGTGATTTCTCTTTAATGAACATACCCTTCTTGTTGGAAAGAATCCACGATGGATCCAGCAAGTGCTCTTCGGCATCCATGGACATCTGGTG
Source organism: [Candida] ipomoeae (assembly GCA_002370145.1). NCBI lineage: Eukaryota > Fungi > Ascomycota > Pichiomycetes > Serinales > Metschnikowiaceae > Metschnikowia > [Candida] ipomoeae. The sequence goes on along the minus strand of NKZK01000555.1, from coordinate 299,516 downwards.
TTGGAAAAGCATATAGTATTTGTATGCTACGTTTCCAATGGTGGAGAAGACATCCGAGTTCATGGTTCTGTCCTTATATGAGCCAAATCCATCGATGATATCATGGTCATCATAGAAGTTAATGCATGGAATTTGTGCCATGGCTAATGGGAACATGGTCTGCAATGTGGCACCTTGCGTGCCTCTCCAGAAACCTTTACCAAACCATTCCAAATACGAATTCAAATAGAATTCTTCCATCTCTTCTCTCATTTCAGGAGTCACCTTGACTCCACGTTTTTGACGTGCAGTGGTCAAGTTTAACCATGGCTCCAAGGCCTTCACTCTGACCTTAATCGAGTCGTTATAGATTTGGTCTCCTCCTCCCAACATAACGTGGTATGGCTGCACGGTAGCATGCTTGGTCAAGACATCTAACCACAATGAGGACTTGAAGGTGGAGGTGTCAGTTGCCAATGAGAACCCATTACATGAGAAGGACATCACATTCATGGACGTTTCGGTGGAGGGCAAGAAGAATTGGTGGGCAGCATTATAACTTCCATTGACAGAGTAATGCACCTTCTGCTCATACGACAGCAAGGTCAAATTGATCTCAAATCTCCAGAACTCTAAACCCTTCTTGGTAACATAGAATTTCTTTCCTGGGAATTCTCCACTGGTAATCTCTTCACCAGCATCTTTTTCTAAGGCAGGCCCCAAGTCGTACGTAATTTTAGGTTCTTTACCCGTTGTCACGAGCATAATAGAGGCCCTATAGTTGTTGGTAGAGTTCTCCAAAGTGCCGCAAAGTCTAAGAATTGGCCCACAATGGACTTCCAAGCCATTGACTGTTTCTGCCTTTGGACATTCTTTGGGGACTTCAGCCTCCACTTCTTTCTTATTCAAAGCAACATAGTCATCAATTGGAATTGGTGCAAACCACGAGTCTTTGGACATTATGTAATCTGTTATCGATTTCGTTTCACGGTAATTGAGTTGCACTTAAAAAGGAAAGTAGAGCCAAACACAGTTTTCCTGCACTTAGCCTCATAGAGCAATCAACACATCGCTTATTTGAAAAGTCGGCTGCTCAATTGGCCGCAAGGCGCAGTCTCAACTGCCACGACGATCACGTGCGCAGATTGTAGATACTGCGAAGGAACATCTCGCCGAGACTTTTGGTGCGAATCAGAATTAGTTAAACCCCACAAGGGAATTAGGCGTATATGGTGCTTTAAATTTTCGGTTTCCGCTTCAAATTTTGGGCAAACACGCCCAATTGAGTCATTTGAATTTTTTAGCTTCAAATTATTCGGTTTACTTGACTACATGCAGTGAGGGGCTTCAAGATCATTGCTTTCTCGACAATCTGTCGCGCATACACCTACATGCAAAGAACACTACTCTATTTCACGTAGAGGCCGCACACTCCTAGTTACACTTGAGTAGAGCACTCCAGAGAGAGGTATATACCGAGTTCCAGAATACAAATAAATCAGTCCCTTAAAATAATAAATGAAGAGCGAGAATTGCCTCCAATCCTTCACATGCCTTGAGATGTGCTTTAAACTCGTAGTCGAAACATGGTGTTAGTGTTCGAAAGGGTTTAGCCCGAGGAATTCCCCAAGGTCAAGGAGTAAAATCGTTTCTGGCACACAGCGCACCTGGTGACTGGAATTGCGTCTGGAATTGCGGTTGCGCAAGCCATTTCAGGGGGAAGGTACGATTGGGCGCAGTCAGGTACGAGAGCTTCTTCTAATTGGCTACATAGAGATGCTCGTCTATTTTTGTTAGCAGAGGAATTGGAAGGTTGAGACATTCCTCAAGCTAAGACGAATGCAGGATTGATGATCGAAGATAGAAACGGCCAAAGGATCTTTGCGAATTTTCACAAAGGGGCTCAAGTCAAGCCTTTATCATATAGCCATTGTTCTCGAACAGGGGATCTCAATTGATCTGATAAAAATAGCATCCTACATATTTATGTCCCGGGCAAATCTTCCTGCTTCAGTTGTCATTAATGGTAAGGGCTAGACCCTTCGCGTCAATATCCAGGAGCAAACGTCTCTCACGGAACCCCAAGTCACGTTACCTTTTCATTAAGGTTGAAAAAATAAAAAACGGCCGTGGTTATTTGTTGCTCCGTTCTGGCCGCACCCTTACCTCTATTACATAGATGCGGGTGACTCCACATAATAAATCGCAACAACGTGGGAATTGTTGCCACCAGAGCGTAACTCGTCTGCGAGTGCGGAGCATCTACGGTGCACAATCAAACGCATATCCGCATATTCTCAGCTCCTTTGGGGGACCATACCAGATCCCACATGCGAGGTTAACGCAATTTCAGGGAGCCGCGCCTGCACCCAATAATGCCCAGGAATATTCATATAGTCACCCATTTCAATCCACACTTATATGCACTGATATATATTGCCGCGAGTGTCCATTAAACTTTAAAAGCTTTCTCTCTCTGCCGAGCCGTCTTCTTACCGGATATCCATACATTTATATTGCGTTTTTTAAAGTTCGGTCTATTCCTGCTCGGTGCTCGTTCCCCACATTCTTTGAAGCACTGTATTCCTTCATACCCTAAAACCCCAAACGCCCCAAATCCTAGGCTAGCAAATCGTGGCAAAACTGGCAAAACTTCTCGGCATTTTTTTTTGACTTGAAGTATGGCTACAGTGGCTGCTTCTACACCTAAACCCCATTACTCTAGGCGAGTGTCCTTCAATAATTTACTCCAGGAAAGCCCAATTGAGAAATCGCCTTACCCCACCACTCCCACTGAACGAGAAAGACCAGCCAATGTCGATCCACAAACAGCTTTTTTTGGCAACTACTCCATGTCGGCCAAGCCTTTGGCTTCTCCAACCAGCCACAGAAAGAGATTGCGCTTGCCTGATCCACCCTCTAGGTCTATATTAAAGAATAAGCTTTCTCCTACTCAGCTTTCCCACAACATATCCAATGCAATCTCGCAAGGCATATCCTATCACGGAGACATTAACGATTTGGCTACAAATCCACTTCAAGTGCCTCGTCTGGAGCTTGCCAAGGTGTATATTTTGGACGCCGATGGTAACCCCACCGAGGCTATACACAATAACTCGTGTACCGAGGCCAATGCCAAGCCGGATACAACAATAGAAGATTCCGCCATCAACGATGAGGATGATTCGCCGGCTCCAAAAGAGGTACCCAAGTACAAACGCTCTTCTTTTAGTGGCATGACCGATGAGGAGCTCTTGGCTCTCGACCCACAATACTCCAATCAAAAAACTTTCGATTTGAACAGCTTTAAGTTCAACTCCACTTCCTCATATTATTCCAATACGAGACGCAACTCGACAACCGCTCCTATAAGCGCGTCTATGGGCAAACAAGTGTTCTATCCGTCTCTGAATGAGAATAACTACAGGTCAGTATCTCTCACAGTCAAGCACAACAATTTCGATGAAATAGAACAACCGCGTACCATCCTCACTATTTTATCTGGGCGCAGACACACTTGGAACTCATTGGACTGGCTCCTCTTGATTGAAAAGGATAAGGCAGGTATTCCTTGCTTTTTACAAGATGGTGATTACCTAGTTGTCTCGGGTTTGATTCCCTTGAAGTTCTTGGACCAACAACAGGGAAGAAGACGAGGCTCTGGTGCGAGTAGCGTGGAGACCAAAATTCATCAAAAGTGTGAGAGGATACTTGATCATATTATGCTGAACTTACCTGCGGACCTGCTTCGTCTTAAAGTGACCGTTGAATTAATTTTGGACATTGCACCTTCCGACCCAATGGCTACGTGCCAACTGAAAAACAAATACCATACAAAAACGGGAACGAAGTTTATGATCGATCACTTGTTGAAGCAGTACCAGCCCATGATGATAGTCATGGGAAACAAGTCAACAAACTTGAACTTCAAGTATCCAAAGAGAATCAAAAAGACTCTGTTGTCCATGCACAGTCCAGGCTCATTGCAAAATAACCTTACAGTGCCACATCGTGGGTCCATGTCGGGCCCTCAGCGACACTCGATTTCAGGTCCAAGCTCGAGTCAGACTCCCAATAGGCTCAACGAGACAGAGGTTGACGAGTACCTCATCAAACTCACGTCTTTTTTGGTCAAATATTCCCCAGTGCCGATGGTTTTGGTAGGGAATGCCACCGGATTTCACTTGGATCCCAAGAGTGACTCAAAGCAAAGTATGGCACAGGCAGAAAAATCAGGCGTGACGTTTGCAGCTGAAACTCACGACAAGTTCAAGTCAAAATTGCAGACACCTGAAGTAAACACTCGGAAGAATTCAGCAATCTCAGATATTTCGATTGAATCGTTCAACGCTAATGAGGAACGCAGCTTGTCATCCACGAAGCAAACTTCTCTTGAATCCAATCCATCCTTACCCGAAAAAGTGCAGGACATTTTATCAACACCGGGAGAAGATCGGTTTCTCCGTATGATGCAGGCTATCTCGGACCAGTCCTTGTCTGAATCCAACGACTACCTTGAGAAAGTCAAGAATGATTCACTTTCTGGTCATTTGCTCGACAGCAAAGTGCACCAGGTGTACTCTAGTATGTCTCAAGGAAAACAAAATGGGCTTCTGAAGTCCAGTTCTGGATCCTCTCTGGCCTACAAAGTAAAGAGCTTGATCTCTTACGACCCCGAGGAGGAAAAGAGAAATGAAAAGCTCATCAATGACAAAAAGTTGAGCAAGTCTATCTCCCGTGGGTCTGTTGTCAGCTCTAAGCTGGACTCGAAGGTTGTTCTGAAGAGAAAGTCGTTTCTTCAAAAGATCGGCCTCAAAAAAAGCTAATGGGCTAAAATTTATGCATTCTTATCTCAGGCAGGTTTGTGCCGAATGCAGTTTATTTCTTCGACATTATATCAGTTTTCAATCATTTCATCAGTTTATTTCAAATATTTAATCAGATACATTTTTATTCATTCGGATTCAGTAGTACTAGACAAAACGGGTGTAACTTATATAGACCAGGTCTGGTCCGAAGGCGTATTACTGATATGCCATTTTACTAGACGACAAATACTTGAAGTTGTAAGACGTTTATGACATCCAATGATTTATAAGCTCAGACCTAATTATCCTTAGGGCTAGTGGTACGTATAGTGGCCGTATTAGTTAACGAATTGAGTGCAGCTGCAGAGAGGTGCGTTAATAGCCTGAACGTTCAAGCTAGGCTTATAGGGCGCACTGTATTCCAATCGCGTAAAGACATCGCGAACGTTCAAAGGTTAATAAAATGCTAGCTTCATGAGTACAGAACAAAGCCCTCTGCCGAGTGCAACGGGCCTTTCCGGCCACTTACCCGACCGTTTGTCAAAAGAACCGCTGCCTGCTTTGCCATTGAATGCTGATACTGATCTTGCATCGCCTACAGAGGATGTGAAAAAACAAGTGCCAGGAAGCAAAGAGATCAAGGAAGCACCAAACAAGGAGGCTAAAGAAGGAGCAAATAAAGAAGTCAATTCCCGGCCAGTGAAACCAAAATCCAAGAAAAGAGAGCTCACTGCACTGGAAAGAAAACAGAAGATAGCTAATGTGGTGGTCCACTCAAGATTGAAGCCCAATACTCTTAGTTATGAACCTATGCAGAGCGACCCAGTGCCTACTAGTCAAATCGAAGTGAATGGAATTCCTTTTTGGCAATATGACGATTTGCCCCTCAATCGCAGAGGCTATAAATATAAGGTCTGCAAACCCAACCCTCTCTTCCCGGCCAATAAATTTGTCACTAGTGACTTGCCGCCATACACAGTCCGGGCATCCTATTTCGACAAGAGCTACGGCGTTGCTTGCAGTGAGGACTTAACTGCAATCACTACTTCTGGTGGGTGGATTTCCTCGAGATGCAATGTGGCTATGAAGGAGGGAAAACATTACTTCGAGTATGACATCATCAACAGCAACAACGATACAGGTTATGACAATGGAATCGAGGCTCATGTTCGTATTGGAATTGGCAGAAAAGAGCTGGCTCTTGATGCGCCTGTGGGGTTTGATGGGTATGGATATGGTCTACGAGACTTCAACGGCCAAAAGATCACCTTATCTAGACCACGGGACTTCATGGAAGAAGGGTTCAAAAGCGGCGATACTATTGGATTTGTGGTTGATCTTCCGTCCTTGGAAGCTCAGAGGGCTAGTAATCAACGGTTCGTGGAAAGTTGTGGTGTACGCAGCAAACGAAGTGCTGGAAGAGGAGCAGAGGACGCTCAGAAACTTAATGCCTACAGCAATATCGTGCGGGATCAAATCCCCATCAAGTACAAAAACGGACTATATTTCGAGCAATTCGAATACACAAAGACCAAGCAGATGGACCATTTGCTCAACCCTGTGACTGTTTTTGGAGAGAAGGCCGTCTTGGAAGAGAACAAAGACGTGAAGGAGCTGCGCATACCCATAATCCCCGACTCGCGCATCCTTGTCTATAAGAACGGGGTTTTAGCTGGGGAGATGTTCAAGGATCTTTATTCGTTCTTGCCTTTGGATAGCCAGAACAATAACGTCAATGCTAATACTGAACAGTCTCAAAATCCTGCGTATATGAATACCGATGATGGATCTTTGGGATATTATCCAATGATGTCAGTTTTCATGAATGGTATCGTTAAGATCAATGCTGGTCCTCACTTCAAATATCCCGTCCCCGAAGGTTGTGCACCACTTAGCGATAACTATGCGGATAATATCGTGGAGGATTGGCTATATGACATAATAGACGAAGTCGAAGCCGAATATTTAGACTCGTTTGAATAGATAGGTTGAAGATGGTGAAGAGTCTATTGCACACCCACAGTTTTGTTATCGCTTAGAAACTTGTCACACGCCTCGTTCGGGCATTCTTTCTGGTCGCGAGTATACAATGTGTAGCACTTGTTATGGAAAGCCTTGAAGCACTCAGAATTGGCACATTTCTTACCTATGGTCACCAATTCCTTACATAGAGCACACTCAAGAAGTTTTCCGGAAGAGTCATCCAGTGAAAAAATTCCAAACCAGTCGATCATATATCCATGTAGCTCAGCCAATGTTGCAGACGAAACAATGACCTTCTTTTGGGTGCTGAGTTCGATCCAACCGTCATCAACCAACCGTTTAAGAAAGAAATCCGCCTCACTTCCCTTATTTTTGAGCACTCCCATGATGTGCTGCTTAGTATTGGTGTACGGTAGGCAATATTCGAACCCGTGGGAGTTGATGATATTGTCTATCAACTGCTTTATGCAATCAAGCTCTGGTGGTGTGTAATTGGTGCACCCTTGGATGGCTTCATCGAATTTTGTATTGACAAAAACATAGAGAAGTTCTTCAGTGGATTGGTCCCTGAGGGAGGAGATTTTGAAATTATGCTTCTCTAGCCTAATGTTTATATCCGATATGAATGTGTTTAGTGATGCCTGTATATCGGTGCCCGTGTCCAAGTCCATGCGCAGGCACAAGGTTTGGAAAGCTTCTAGTAGCTGCTCACTGGGAACAGTCTTGAGGCCTCGTATATACGTGAGGAGAATCCGGTGTGCCTCTGTGTATGCCATAGGTAATGTATTTAGATGAGGTGAAGCAGGTTGAGCTCTTAGATGTGCGCACGTGATGGGTCACGTGCTGAAATCACATTCATACCTCTATTGTTTATCACGAGTTAGAAATAAGCAAGTGGAATAGGCGTGGATTTTGATTATAAGCGAACTCTGCTCATTCAGTAGATTTCCAATCCTGATGGTCTAGAACACACGTGATGGGGCTTGGGGTATTAGCACGTGACGCATATGCAACGGTCGGTGAGCTCCAATCAGCGCAGAGCTCTTATCGCTCCATATCCTCAATTTGACCATGTCTCTTAGTTTAGCCAACTTCCAAACTTCAGAAGCCTCCAATGAGTTCAGAAGCGACACCTTCACGACGCCAACTGCGTCAATGGTTGCAGCTCTCGCCAATGCCACTTTAGGTGATTCGGTCTACAACGAGGACGAAACGACAAAAGCCTTGGAAAACAAGGTGGCCCAATTGGCTGGCAAGGAGGCCGGGCTTTTTTGCGTTTCTGGCACTTTACTGAACCAGCTTGCCTTGAGAACTAATTTATTCCAGCCTCCACATGCAATTTTATGTGATTATAGAGCACATGTATACACTTGTGAGGCCGGTGGAATCCCCACATTGTCGCAAGCTTTGGTACAGTCAGTGATTCCCAAGAACGGCATCCATTTGACTTTAGAGGATGACATTTTGCCCAATTTCGTTCCTGATGATGGCGAAATCCATGGATGTCCCACCAAAGTCATCAGTTTGGAGAACACTTTGCATGGCATGGTGTTCCCCATAGAGGAAATGAAGAAGATATCCAAATTTTGCAAGCACAATAATGTTCGTTTCCACCTTGACGGAGCTCGGCTCTGCAATGCTTCCGTAGCCTCGGGCCACCTGATCTCAGACTACTGTGGTCTTTTTGACTCTGTATCTCTTTGCTTGTCCAAGACTTTGGGTGCACCCGTGGGTTCTGTCTTGGTGGGTTCAAAAGAGTTCATAAAAAAGGCAAACCATTTCAAAAAGCAAGCTGGTGGTGGTATTAGACAGGCCGGGTTACTTACACTGATGGCTACAGTTGCAATTGATGAGAATTTCTCAAAGTTGAAGGAGACTCATGAAAGAGCAGCTGAATTGGGAAAACTCTGCGAGGAGAATGGCGGCTTCTTGAGCCACCCTGTGCATACTAACTTCGTATTTTTGGATCTCAATGCTAGCAAAATCAACCACCAATTTTTCGAGGATGTCTGCAAGAAATACAACTTGAAGGCATACGGCAACCGAATTGCTTTCCACTATCAAATCAGCGAAGAGTCTTTTCAGAACATCAAACGCGCACTCAAAGAGACTCTCGAAGAGGCCAAAAGAAACCCATATGATGAGAAGCAGTCCCTCAAGCTCTACAATGTCTATGATGCAGAATAGGTAAGTATTGCGAGGGCCAACCAGGAATATGTTGTCATGCAGGAACGGGGTATATTCCTATTACGCCGGAATTATTGAGTATAAAGGAAAGACTAGCGATCTCGTATGTTAACATTTCATGCGAGCGACAACAAAATATCGCGAGAGTTGGTAATACCTGCGCTTCCAGTTATGCGACAAATGTTTGGGCGCAAAAATACCACTACCACCATTATGGCAGAACAAATTTGCACAAGTTGCTTCAGTTTCACAAGAGAAAGGGATGCCATACAAAACTTCTAAGGTAGATAAATAGAAGTAGACTTTGACAGTGAAGTCAAGCTTGATTTTTTTTCTACTGTCCAATACCCAAATACCCTCACTCATTAAAACGGGCATTATTAAGATACACAACAGGACTACCCAACCATGCTTCTCATCCGACTTTCTTTGTTCATCCTCTGCATTGCAGCCTCTAGATCTTTCAATCCTTGTGACCCAAGAGTCTCTACAATTTGCATTGCTCAGAACCGAGCGATCAAGAGCACTTACACGGAGGACCTCCAGAGTGCAAGTAAGCTTTTCACCACTTCTGATGATTGTCCCCTGATTTGCCACGGCCCAGAGGGAGCCAATCTCACTGTGTTGAAGAGATTTGACAACCCTAGACTCTTTTCGGAGACTTACTTGATGTATGGAAAGGTAGAATTGGAGATGAAAGGTGCAGCAGGAAAGGGATTGATTTCATCTTTCTATTTACTTAGTGACGACCAAGACGAGATTGATATTGTGGAGCTTTTTGGAGACGAACACCAGAAATACGAGACCAACTACTTCACTAAAGGTCAGTCCGTGACCGATGGAGATGGAACCTACATTAATGTTCCGACTTCCCCCATTGATAACTTCCACAAATACGGAGTGGTTTGGACTGCGGAGAAAATCGAATGGCAATTGGACGGAAAGGTTGTCCGGCAAATTTTGGAGTCGGAGCTGACCCAGTACCCCAATTCCCCCATGCGGCTCTTGGTGAGTCTATGGGCTGGAGGGGACCTGGGAAATGAGAACGGCACCATCGAGTGGGCTGGTGGCTTGACTGATTACCAAAAGCTTCCCTTTACAATGTTGGTGAAGAACTTGGTGGTGGAGAACTACTCCAAAGGTGAGTACTACGAGTACACCAACAATACTTCGATCGTTACACATGAGACCGAGCTCAAAGTGTCCGGTGCCTCGACTACTTCTTCTTTTGACTATGAGTAAGTTGCTACTGGTCAAACGGACATGTGTTGTACAGTCTTAGTTGATAGCCTCACAAGGTGCGCTAATAGTCATGCTTCTTGAGGCTTAGCTGGAGAGTGCCGTGGGGTCCATGTAATTATTTACTGTGAATGATATGTATGTGCGCCTACACTCTAGAACTTTTCGGGCGTGTTTGGTGAGTAGGGACTAAATCTCGATATAAATGCCTGCCAGTTTAAAGTGACTTATCCACTACAAAGCATAAGCTTTTTAAGCCCAGTGGCATGATATGCGCTTACGCTTCTTGGATCATACATTCGGACTTTGCGAAGCCGAGCATGATATCATTTCCTGCAGACAAGAGCTTTTTTCGTCCCTATAAACTCTCCTATCGCTTGCTCCATAGCTTTACGTAGATCATAAGTACCAAACAACTTTACACTATGACGGTAGAAGGCGTGAGTGCAATTTCGCTCTCCACTACAGATGACGCCTTACTCAAAAAAGCTCTAGACTTTTACAGAGGTTTGGGCTTGAAACTCATCAAGAATTACTCCACCGTGGCCAGCAACATGACCTCGTCTGCTTCGCCTGCTCTTTTGCAAGGAATTGCCAAAAACTCCATTAAAGAGTACTGGTTGGAAGCCTTCCCTTTGCAGAACGTCGACAATGCTGGGAACGTGATTCCTTGGCAAGACTTGTCTTTCTATGATGGTGATGCCACCGGAGCATTATGCGCTAACACATTGATCAAGCTTCGGTTGGTTTCCCCAATCCATTACTCTGAGATTGTGAAGAATGTGCAATTCTTTTCTTCTAATTGCGATAAATTGCAGGGAATGCTCCAGGATAAGGGCTTCAAAACCGACATCTTGAATGACAACGAATTCTCGACCCAAGATCCTCTCGGAAACACATTGACATTCTCTAAGAAAGTGTCTCCTACAAGTGACAAGGTTTTCACGTCTTCTGAAGACTACTTGGCATTTAAATCGGCTGAGCTCATGAAATGTGTGAAGAAGGGAAACACTGCACAGGGCGAAGCAGCACCCCGTGACTCTAAGAAGAAGAAGAAGATTGCTGTCATGACTTCCGGTGGTGACTCCCCTGGAATGAGTCCTGCAGTTAGAGCGGTTGTCCGTTCCGGTCTTTTCTTCGGCTGCGATATGTTTGCCGTCTACGAAGGTTACGAGGGATTGGTGCGCGGCGGCAAACTCATTCGGAAAATGGAATGGGGCGATGTTAGGGGCTTCCTTTCCCATGGTGGTACTGACATTGGTACAGCCCGTTGTGCTGAGTTCAGAGAAAGAGCCGGCCGTCTCCAAGGAGCTTACAACATGGTGGTGAACGGTATTGATGCCCTCGTCGTGTGTGGAGGTGATGGCTCGCTTACCGGTGCCGATTTGTTCCGTGCAGAATGGCCCTCGTTGATTCAAGAGCTTGTCGACACGGAAAGATTGACTGAAACCCAGGCTGCACCATACCGTCACTTGACCATTGTTGGCTTGGTTGGCTCCATTGATAATGACATGGCAATGACTGATGCCACCATTGGTGCATTCTCTTCTTTAGAGCGTATTTCGGAGATGGTTGACTACATTGACGAAACAGCATCGTCGCATTCGCGTGCCTTCGTTGTTGAAGTGATGGGACGTCACTGTGGTTGGTTGGGCTTGATGTCTGGATTATCCACGGGAGCTGATTATATCTTCATTCCTGAGAGGCCACCTAAACATGGACACTGGCAAGATGAGTTAAAGAAAATCTGCTCTCGCCATAGGGCCTATGGAAAGAGAAACACCACAGTTATTGTTGCTGAGGGTGCCATCGATGATCAATTGGAGCCCATTTCTCCTGAGAGCGTTAAGAATGTCCTTGTGGAACTTGGACTCGACACCAGAATTACCACCTTAGGGCATGTGCAAAGAGGTGGTACCGCGGTGGCATATGACCGTATGCTAAGTACCCTTCAAGGTGTGGAGGCTGTGAAGGCTGTCTTAGAGAGCACACCAGACATTCCCTCCCCAATCATTGGAATTGTGGAGAACCAAATCGTGAGACAGCCTTTGGTGGATTCTGTTCGTCTTACCAAGCAGGTGGCCGAGTCTATCGAAGCTAAGAACTTTGACAAAGCCATGGGTTTGCGTGACTCCAGTTTCGCCCAAGCCTACGACAGCTATCTATACACGTCGTTCCATGATGATGGCTCTGAGCTCTTGCCCGAGAACGAACGCTTGAACATTGGTATCGTTCATGTTGGAGCCTCCTCCTCTGCTCTTAATGCCACAACAAGAGCTGCCGCATTATACTCCTTAGCCAAGGGCCACAAGTTGTTTGCTATTCAGAACGGTTTCTCTGGACTTATTAACGAAGGTATTGTGAAAGAGTTGAGCTGGATTGACGTTGATGGCTGGCACAACAAAGGTGGATCCGAAATCGGCACGAATCGTTCCTTACCTAGCGAGAACTTTGGTGATGTTGCATTCTATATGCAAAGACATAGCTTGAATGGTTTGATCATCGTCGGAGGATTCGAAGCTTTTACTGCCTTGCACGAATTGGAATCTGAGAAGCACAACTACCCTATCTTCAATATCCCCAAGATTGTTATTCCAGCTACCGTCTCAAACAATGTCCCAGGCACGGAATACTCTTTGGGCTCAGATACCTGCTTGAACCAATTGGTCAATTATTGTGATGCGATCAAACAATCTGCATCTGCAACAAGAAGAAGAGTCTTTGTTGTTGAAGTTCAGGGCGGTAACAGTGGTTATGTTGCATCCTGTGCAGGTTTAATTACTGGAGCAATTGCTGTCTATACCCCAGAGAATAAGATCAATCTCAAGAGTATACGCGAGGACATTGACCTCTTGTTCGATGCTTTTGAAGGTGATCGTGGAGAGACAAATAACGGTAAGATCCTCATCAGAAACGAACATGCCTCGCCCGTTTACACTACTGAGCTCTTGTCTGAAATTTTCCGTGAGGCCGGGGAAAAGAGATTTGAGACAAGAACCGCCATTCCAGGCCACGTGCAACAAGGTTATACCCCAAGTTCCATGGACAGGGTGTACGCCGTGAGATTTGCTGTTCAATCGGTCAAGTACATTGAAGACTGGAGTCGCCGTGTATTTGCTTCTGTTCATCACAATCCCCTTCACCACAGCGTGAACAACATCAAGATGATTGATTTGATGAGAAGGAATGAAGAATCATCAGTCGTGATTGGTATTCAAGGGGCACAATTGAAGTTCTCTGACATCAATGATCTTTACAACAAAGACACGAATGTGAGCTTGAGAAAATCCCATACTGTTCATTGGCACCAAATAGCTAAGGTGGGTGACCTTTTGAGCGGAAGATTGAGCTTGAGAGAACGTCGTAAGCGTTAGTGTTCCAAAAGAGGTTTTCAAGGCGATAAAATTTGCTCGCATTAGCTGTAAGATTTAACGCATGCACGCTATCCTCAGGTTGACTTGTATAGAAGGCCAAACATTTATTTACGAATAATTGACTATAATAAAGCAATGTCCAAATGCAGCACGTTAGTCAACATAATAACTCGAAGGCACTAATTATCGCTTATTAAAAAAGAATAGCCAAGATTTCATTACGCTGTACGCGTTACCATGTGCAGATGCGAGGTAGTATTACTATAAATTGACAAGCTGAATATGCAGAGTAAAATGGAAAGTATAACCGGGAGGCTGTCAGGTATGGTTCTAAAATTGTCTTATAGCTTAATAGTGCGGCCGTTAGAGACTGGATTGTGCAAGGGCTTGAATATTGTACATTCGATATGCATGCAAGAAAAAAAGCTGCAGAAACGCCACCGGCTTTTCATGCATCACGGTAGATTTGCATAATTTCGGGCGGAAAATACCGCAAACGGACTGACATGATGCATGAACTTGCTTTAAGCGGATCCCTGCGTGAATTAGAGGTCCCGAGAAGCGTGAAAAGTTGGGAAGATTTTTTTTGAGCCTAATTTTGGGAAAAAAATCACCAGCAGTGTATTCTTTGATTCTGGTCATCCATATTTTTTAGAAGCCCATAATGCGCAGGCAACCTCGGGCGGGCGGAGATCTAGACCAAATTATTTCTTCTAGTAGCGATTCTGCAGGAAGTGCATGGACTTTTGTCGCCAATTGATCAACGCAGTTCCTGTAATGACGCGAGGAATCACACAGTTAATCATGCACACGCTCAGAACCGATCCCAGATATGCAAAGCCAACGCGAAGTTATGAATCTTGGAATATTTCTCCACCCATCGCTCTTGTCAAATTCGGTCTTTCCCGGCATATGTGCTCGCCTCACTAAAGCACTAAAGCGCCTTGAACAGCTGAATACAGTGAAAAACTTGTTTTATATTTTTTACGGTAACAAGAAGCGGCCATTCAAAATACAGAAGAGTATTTTTTTTTTGGTTCTTGAAAATAATATTCTATCCAGGACATATTCCCATTGATCCCCGTGACCATAATATCGATTATGATTAGTCATATTTGTCATCTCTTGTCTAACCCTATTGTACGATCCAAGTAATGGAATTCAGATGCGATTGACGGACGCCATGTAAACTCGCATATATGCTTAGCGAAACCACAAACTGCAATCGTTCCATTATATACATTTCCAAATGTTGCACAGTGCCTCCGAACTATTGATGTATATGTGAGATCCAAATTGTTGAGCAATAAAAAAGCTTCAATTGCATATGTTTCAATACTTTTCAAGACTTGGGCTCAGGTAAGTTTGAGTCATAGTTGGGGTGAAAAGTTTCACCCGACCGCGTGGCTTCGCTGTCCTTTAGTAGAACATCCAGCATATTGGTGCATATTGTTTTCTCCGCATTTAGATGCGGTTTTCGTAAAACCCCTAACTTGGAAACCTTGCTTGTGGTTGTGTTCCTCTTATTTCTTGATACTAGTACCTTCGAGAGGTGTAACATTTGGGAGCCAATCCATAATGAAGTATCATTGCTGTGCATTGAAATCCATTGTTTTTTAATTGTCACAGTGTAAGGCATGTTTAGTAAAGCACGAATGGTCCTGCCGTGCTGCATTGTCGGAAAAATGATAAAGCTCTATTGTATTATCTCAAAAAGCATGCACATGACAAAGAACATTGAACTCACAAAATACGTGCAAGGCGGTCAGCTTCATAGAGTCCGGTGCCTTCAATCACAAAAAAAAGCTTAGCACAGATTGTTTTGTCCAAAGGCCGACTTCTGGAATGTGCATATTTAGTGGCTTGTGCATTAGTGTTGAAAAAAGTTCACGCTTAACAGCAAACTGAACCGCAATCTGAACAATGCACAGTGGACTATATTACAAGGGAAGTCACGCACTAGCCGAGACAAATCTTTCTTTAAGACGTCTTTAGGTTTTGCTATAGGCCTTAAGAGCTGGTGCGCGGATAGACCAGGGGACATGTCATAGAGGCACCTCCGACTCGCTTCGAGAGAAGTTTGCGCATCATTACAACGCTACGCCAAGTTCACGCTAATCTCGGCAACCTTCGAATTAACATTGCTGGAACCTTGAAGCGGCCATGCATCACCTCTCTCTCCCGAGCAGAACTCGTATATTTTTAAGACGATAAACTACAGGATTGTTTTCAGCACTATAATGGCAACAGCTCACGAAATATAAATTAAACGAAAAAAAATAAAAAAAAAAATGATATCAGGCTACGCACTATGATTTTCCTCTTGCTTTAAGTTTATGAAGAGTCTACTACAGTTATTTTCTAACCCAAGACCGTGTTTTAAGGCTATTTCCGCAACGAAACCCCACATATTCAAAAACTCTCACCACCTTTCCTTTCCGGCTGCCCTCTGACATCCACACCAAGCAGCACAAGTACCCGAGAGCAAGTAGCGGACATCCATTACAAACTACGTCTGGCGGTTCGCCCTTCAAGTTATACATCCAACGACATCTCGATGAAATAATGGCCCTGCTAGACCGAAACCAATCCGGGCATCCCATCAAGAAAAATGCGTTCGTCCACAAACTTTATGGAATGCTTAATAATTCCAAGCTATCGGACCTTATATGGTGGAGTGGCAGTCCAGAAGGTCACACATTCTCCCTCAAACCCAGCAAAGACTTTGCCCTAGCGCTCAATGGCTACTTCAAACATGGAAACATTGCAAGCTTCGTGCGCCAGCTACATATGTATGGCTTTCACAAGGTGAGTGATCCCAACGCGTCATCACATTTAGCTAGCGACCGAGCGCCATCAGTCTGGGAGTTCCGCCACTCTTCTGGGAAGTTCAAGAAGAATGATGAGAGTTCATTGGCCTTCATCAAAAGAAGATCGCAGCTGATTCCCTCCAGAAATCCTGTCATAGACAATAGTCTAGGGCCCGTGAACACCCATTCGAACTTGCGCTTTGTCGGCCCTACCGGCATGAGTGTCCATGGCATGCAATACCCCAAGCATTATCAACCTAGCCCCGTCGCGCCCCTTAACGCACACCATGCTTATGTATCATATCCGAATCTGACTGATATCAATGGATCGCTATATTCGTCAAGTGTGGTCCCCGCTCCGCAATACAATGACCTGCAAGGCTACTATTACCAACAAAATCCCCACTTCACTGCTCAAAACTCCACCTTTGACTCGCCCCTATCTCATGACTCGATGGCACTGCACTCTGGTAGAAGCCGTGCCAATGGAGGTGGATTTATCAACAGTGGAAATACTGTTTCCCTACAGCCTTTTATTGACAATCGGAACAAATCCTCCCAGCATCTTCTACGACCTTCTCAACAGTATCGACTCGATGGGCCTCCGCAAAGTCATTTTCAAGAAGGAAGTTCTTCACAAACTTTGCACGGGGCGTCCTTTCAATCCTCTGCATTTTCGCCTATAACGGCACATAAAGTTCTGCCTGGGTCTGAATCCCACCTTCTATCCCACAATGCATTACTGTCTCGGCAAGTTTACGAATCGCAAGTTGAAGCCGCCCAAAGATCAACACCTGAAGTGCCTCTGAAGTCGGCCACCAATACACCGTTGTCTGCTTCCGAAGGCGATCTTTCGCAATATACTTTGGTGCTGACCAGTGAACGGCCAGCCTCTCCATTTGCACCCAAGCCAATGGGAATGTCGTCCTTATCTTCCTATAGCGTAATGTCCAACGACATGTCTGCAACGCATGCCATTCGAAACGAATCCAATACGTCTGTCCCTGGAGAAGCCACGACATCGCCCACAAACTTTACATTCAGAAGACCATTTTCCATGCAAAGTAGGGAAAGGCAAAGAAACCCTTCTCTCTTGTTTGATCCTTTGACTGTTGTGGGTAAAAATAGCCCCAAACCGCTGGTGGGTAATTTGAAGGGGACTAACTTCGACATCAAATTGCCACCTTTGAACTCTTGGCAGTCTCCGGCCAGCAAAGACCAGGCATTGAAAGACGACACCATGAAGCAATCAATATCAGCAGAAAGCGGTATTACTGAGAAGTTCATTGCTGCGAGACAGGGCTACGTTCTTGGCAACGACTCAAATGTTTCTCAGTTCAGATCAAATTCTCAGACTGCTTTCAACTCTCTGGCAAGCAAAGACAAATGTTTCACGGCGGTTCATTCGAACTCACTACGAGACAAAATCAGACCTTCCCTTGTCAACTTGCATAGCTCTTCGCAAAATTCAGTGGTCTATCCGGGAATTCAGCATGCAAAGACAGTTGATTCCATTGCATCCCAATCATCCTCTGTATTTTCCAATGGTTCATCTATTTCGTCGGCGTCTACAAATCGCCTGTCTTTTGACTCGGTGTCTTATAGGCGAAAGTCGAGCTACACTGTGAGCCCCCATGATGAAGCACCGCCATCTCCAGGTTTCAGAAATATGCTTCCTGGTCTCGACTCTCCACTTCTACGTCACTCTGAGAGAGTAGGAACGATATCTGAAGAATGCCTGGAATCATCTACTATAGATGTGCATCAAGGTGGGGCTAATCAGGAATTCGGGATGAAGAACACACCGCTGCAGGAACCTAAATTGGAGTATCTTCTTCATTCTGCCAGTGAGGAGTCCCGCAAGAAGCAAAGACGTTAACTCTATAGACTGACTCCTAATGTGGAAAGGTGGCTCGAATTTCGCAGGGTATGCTTCTTGATTATGTACGCTTTAATGAAATAACAGACCTTTATTTATTGATTCTTGATTGTAGCAACTTGGCCTGGGTTGATTATTGTTCATCTAGATTTCTCCTGACATTGTGCTATCAACGCTCCCAATTTGTAATGTACACATCCATAATTTTCTCTCTGGTAATGATCATTTCTTCCTAAACGGTATGAAAGGATTCTAATTTCGTAAACGTCACTAGGCACCAATATATCGATATCCTTATCCAAACCTTTGGATAGTGGTGATACCCAGATAAGCCCTTAAAAAGGACGTGCTTTACCTTTCTTACCAGTTTGGGGCACCACCTTCTTCTTCCCCGTAATCTGGCTCAGCTTAGAAACTTCGTCATCACTGTCATCAGCAGCTACAGATTTCAAAGACTTCTTTGTAGGTTTCTTGATGGCAGCCAAGATTTCCAGCTTTTTAAAAGTCTTCTGTACGCCATGTGTACCTTTTGAACCTTTGGGACTTGAATTTTGATCATTCATTAGCGACTTTCTTTTATCTGTTCTCATTCTGTTCATTAATGCTGACATAGCTTTAGATCCTGATCGTGGGTCCTTTGTAGCTACAGATTCTTGTGGTTTTTGCATTGTCTCTGCTTTGAGGAAATCACCAACTGTGGTTGTATTATTGCTTGTGCCATCGTCATCAACCAGGAAAAGGCCCTGGCCATTTGCTACCACGGGCAAGTCCATGAACTTCTCCCGGTCTTCCTTATACAGTCCGTTCTCTGAGGTCTTTGCATTCGGTAGCCAATTTAGGACATGCTTATTGCTTCGGGATAATGCTAGCTGGAATTTTAGCTGGAATGCTTCTTTTTCTTGAATCTCTTTTCTTCGGTTCACCTTTGACATGTTGGGATATTGCTTGTAGGGTTGAGTGTCTGAGATTTAGTGCATCTCGCGACAATGTGATGAGACAATGATTCAAAAAAAATGCGCAAGCCCGGAATCGAACCGGGGGCCCAACTATGGCAAAGTTGGATTTTACCACTAAACCACTTGCGCAATTAAATGCTCCGCGACGGGGAATTGAACCCCGGTCTACCACGCGACAAGCGGTAATTCTAGCCACTAAACTATCACGGATTTCTTGACTTTGAAATTTTGTGGATTACTAACTCATCTTAGAGACATTTATGTGTTCAATAACAAGGAATACTTGCCTTGTATTGTATGGCAACGACTCAATACAAATAAACCTTTTGGATGTATAGAGGTTAATAGCTACTGAAAACCACCGATGTCAGTACGTTTGCATCACGTGCGGTAAATGAGCTCGCGTGAACTGTCGCTACTGATTACTCCACATCAGATACTATCGCCAGATATCTTCTGCAAATGAGGTCATTAGTGTCACCAAGTGAAGCATGCTAACATTTGTAATCTTCCACAATTCTGACGTTGTGGCACTACTAATTGCTGTCTGTCTACAATTATTCCATGGCACCAGCACTAAAATACTCATTGTCAAGCTATTCAATGGAGATCAAGCTGCCCTGGCTGTTGCTCCCTGGTGTGGCGTGAGTACAGATTCAGAAGTAAAGAACCAAACCTGGAGGCTACACAATCATCCTTCTCTCATGCGCATCTTAACTCCTGGCCTTCTCTTTATAGATCGCTTCCGCATTGAAGCTGTCAAAGGTAATGCATTTATGACCCCTGACCTTCCCATTCCCACTCAAAAGATGCAAATTTTGGCAGGATTAGCCAATAGCGCCTCTAAACCCTCGGCTTTATTCTATAATCCCGTGATGCTAGCAAATAACTTGAGACAGTTCTTGTTGAGCTCTCTCAATGTTTCCTTCTTGTCAGTTCCCCTGTACTCTGCTCTATCGCAATTGGTACATTCTATGCCCGATAAAGTTGTATTGATGGATTTCTTGTTTGAGTTTGATTTGTCGAGGAATTGGCAGTCGCTTCTGGCCATTGAACTGCTGGTTCTTTCTCATATGTCTCCCGTTCGTTTCTCTCAGAACTTTGAAAGCTTGAGTCTACCTTCTTCAATTATTTGGCTACCCATGTTCAAAGCCAGTACGGGAATGAACCCAACTTCAGAGATAAACTGTCGCTACAGTTACCACGGAAATGTCGTTCGTATCGAATTCGTGCCTACAAACTTGAAGTTTTACGAGCAAGAGGTATGCCTGAAGTATGATTTGATGTATAGCCTTGGCGTTTGCGACAAAATCTTGGATACTCTCGGAACTATTCTCAGAGTGCCACCTAAACTCTAGAATACAAAAGCTTTCATGAACGATATATTCGGTTTTGCGACCTTGAACAATTTCTCTAGTACATTAATTAGCATCTTGCTTCTGGTTTTCCATAGTAAAATTGTTTCAAGTGAGCAGCCTATACAGGTAAAGTGTCTAAGCCAGCAATGCGGTTGACATATGGTTCGATCGCCGGGTGCTTCAAAATGGGGCCAATCACCGGGAACGACCGCAAAAACAGAATGATTGTTCCAAAAAAGTCACCAAAAAGATATAGGATCCCAATAGACTCAACGCCGAACCCTATGAATGAGCGCTTGAGCAATATAAGAGTGATTCCCCCAAAGAAAAAAAGGGTGGGTTTGATCTTAGTGGGGCGAGCAAAGAAGTAAAGTGTTCTGGATGGTCCAATTATAAGCACGACTCCAATTATGAATAAAATGTTCCCGATTGCCAATAAACTCGCATCGAAGAATGTCATGATCCCAAGGAAGAAGAACACAACGCCCGCCGCTGTCGACGCCACTCCATATTCTATACCGTTAGTACCAAGTTTCAATTTTAATTCGAAGGGTACATACTTTGTCTTTCTGTGAGCCACAATGTGGAGTCAAAGAGCATTTTCTATTGGTAGACCTGTCATGCTCTTGCTGGGTGCACTTTTCTAATAGGGTGTTCTGGTGTACGGGTTTAGTATGGTTTTCATTATGCTTTGATACACCAATGCCAGACCACTCTACCTTGGACTCACGCTTTTTCTCTCTCGAAGTATATAGTCTTTTCTTAACCCAAACATCTCCAAGTAATTTTTACAAAGTTACCTTTTGAAGAACTTGCTGTTTCCTATTACATTTTTGGTTTGTTTTCGCAACAATTCCGGAGTGGTGTGTCATCTCTACACAATTGAATCAATCGTATAATTCAGCAACGTTCATCCAAGAAATAAAAGTCAGAAAAAATATTTTGTAGCACGCCCAGGATTTGTTTATTATTATTTTCGCTCCTATTGCGGGGGTTTTGCATTAAACTACAGGTGTTAAACCTACTAAATATACACACCTGCATACTGCATATAGACCACACGTCACACTACCCTCGAAGCAGGACAATGATATACTTCAGGCCCGCATGTCATACAACAAGCCTATCCACGATTCAGAGAACCCAGATGCGGCTCCCCCTCCCTCATACGAGAAGGCAATAGAACAAGCATCAGCGGCTCCTCAGCAACCGGCACCTCCTTTCGGGCCTCCGCCTATGCCTGCTAGGCCACTAGAACCACAAGGCACTCACTACCAGCATTCCAATGTAAACCAGTCTGTTCCCTCTCAAGGATCTTCGAGCTCACATCAAACTCAATCGCTATATACAAACAATCCTAACCTACCTTTTACGTATCCCCGAGGTCATTTCTGCAAAAAGTGCAAGAATACTGGGTTCAAGGACCATAACAAACCATGCACAGATTGTTGGCAATTTTTCGTAAGAAAAGAAGCATACAATCCCAATCCCAACCTCTCATTCAGATACCCGAAAGGTTATTTCTGCAAGAAATGCATGAACTCTGGAGTGAAACGAAAAAATGGCTTAACCTGCCAGGACTGTTACGAGCGCTTTGCTCCTAGGAATAACACAATGAGCTCATACATGCCATTCACTTCCTACACGAATTATGCTCCTCAACCAATGCCTGGTGCGGGTGTTCCTGGTGCCCCAATTAGATTGCTTCCTGGAGACCCTCGCTTAGGTGGTGTTTTATGCGGCAAGTGCAGGGGCTCAGGCCGCACTATGTTCTTCCTTGACGAGGAGCTATGTAGACTTTGTGGTGGAGTGGGAAGGCTTTTCAATGCTCCTCCTCAAGGATATCGTTGAAACCGGTTGCATATAACCTCACAATGGGTACCATTTCTTGGGGTTATAACAACCATGTTATCCCAAATGATATAGTCCGAAAACTGCGTACAATAGGCATTCAGTTCTTTTATTTTTTATTTTCATTATTTTTCAACCAGCCGGCTTAACAATGTCCCACAAATAAACTAACTGTAATTTGATGGATACTTGTAGTCATTCAACTCAGAGAAGTTCTCTTTGATGCTTCTGATGGAGACAAATCTGGTCAAGATATTTCCAGATCCTGCCTTGTCGTTGGTACCAGACATTCTAGCACCACCAAACCATTGCTGAGCAACAACGGCACCGGTGGACTTGTCGTTGATGTAAAAGTTACCTGCAC
Source organism: [Candida] ipomoeae (assembly GCA_002370145.1). Lineage (NCBI taxonomy): Eukaryota > Fungi > Ascomycota > Pichiomycetes > Serinales > Metschnikowiaceae > Metschnikowia > [Candida] ipomoeae. Next base: position 276,728 of record NKZK01000555.1, on the reverse strand, counting down.
AGTATCTCAACTTCTCCTCCGCCAATCTGATGGCGTCACGGTCCTTAGCAAAGATAGAACCAGTCAAGCCATAAGTGGTGACGCTGTCGATCTTGTCCATGATGGATTCAAATTCACCATCTGGGTAAGCATATGCGGTCAAAACTGGACCGAAGAATTCCTTGGACAAGAACTCGTGTTCGGGGTTGGATGTTTCAATCAAAGTGGGTTGCACATAGAAACCTGTGCTCTTGTCGGTCTTACCTCCCTTGATGATAGTCAACTCAGGGTCTGACTTGGCCTGTTCAATTGCACCATTCAATTTGTCAAATGATTGTTCGTGGATGACAGGACCCATGAAATTGTTAAGAGTGGATGTCTCGGAGGTATTTCCAATAGAGATGGAGTCCATGGCTGCTGCAAGCTTCTCCTTGAACTCTGGCCACATGGATTGGGGCACGTAAACCCTAGAGGTGGCAGAACACTTCTGGCCCTGGAACTCGAAAGCACCTCTCAAAGTGGACAACACAGCATGGTCAACAGGAGAAGATTTGTGGATCAAGTGGAAGTTCTTACCACCAGTCTCTCCCACAACTCTAGGGTAGTCTCTGTACACGTCCTTTGCCAAGTTTGTGGCGATCTTGCCGTACAAGGACTTGAAGACTTGGGTGGAGCCTGTGAAGTGCAAAGAGGCAAAGTCACGGTGATTGACCACCAAGTCAGTGATCTCAATAGGGTCACCTGGAATGAAGTTCACCACACCGGCTGGCAAGCCTGCTTCTTCCAAGATTTGCAAGAGCAAGTAGTTGGAAAGAACTGCAGTGTTGGATGGCTTCCAAACAACAGTGTTACCCATGAGAGCAGGGGCACCAACCAAGTTACCGGCAATAGCTGTGAAGTTGAAAGGCGTCACAGCGTAGATAAAACCCTCCAATGGTCTGTACTCAGCTCTGTTCCAGACACCTGGGGCAGACTCAAGGGGTTGTTGCTGGTATAATTCCTCGGCGTACTTGACGTTGTATCTCAAGAAATCAGCATTCTCAGTGACACAGTCGATTTCAGCTTGGTAAACGTTTTTACCTTGACCGAGCATGGTGGTGGACAACATGTCATATCTGTACTTAGTGGCAATGAGTTCTGCAGTCTTCAAGAAAACTGCGGCTCTGTCTCTCCAAGGCATAGAAGCCCATTTTTGCTTGGCGGTCTTGGAAGCTTCAATGGCTGCTTTCACATCGTCTTTGTTGGCGAGAGCAAAGTTGGCCAAAACTTGAGAGTGCTTGGCAGGGTTGACTTGAGCCATGGTAGGTCTGTCGTAGATCTTCTCACCATTGATGACAAGAGGGATTTCCAATGGGGAGTCTGTGTATTTGGTAATGGAGGCACGCAAGAGGTCCCAGTCCTTCTCTTCAGAGTATGAGAAGTTCTTGATTGGTTCGTTTGCAATCGTGGGAGGAACTTTGATTTGTGCAAATTGGGAAACATAACGGGTGGATCCGATTGAGGAGCGAACAACAGGAATCGTTGTACGGGCTGTAGTGGATGTTATCTTGTTCAAACCCCTGAGACATCTGGGGGTGATACGTGTGGCTCTCAACATGGTGTTGTATATTTGGATATTAAAAAAAAGAAGAACTGATGAAACTAAGTTTACGTCGTTAAGAATTGAAAATCACCGGCAGCGGGGATTCTGCTTTATTTATACAAGGCGTTAAGTGACACAGTATACTGAATCTGCAGTGCCCCGCATAAATATCGCTATACTTTTTTTTTGGCCGGTGATCATGATATTTAGCGAAGTTAGCGGAAAAAGAAAGCGAACCGCCATTTTGGGAATCCCATGGCGACGTGGCTCCATGTCGCGCTACGTAGCTGGGAAACTCTCCGCGACTTTCCATAAACACACTGATTATACCAGAATCTCTTCAGCTCTAACGCCGAATTTGCAAAAGCCAATTAGTGAAATCCCAATACCATTCTTCTCAATGTGTAATTTTTCTCTTAATATTTGCCATTGACTGGAGATCCACTCATTGGTGACACCATTGCCATTACTAGGACGCCTGTTGAGTAAAGCGTTGCTTGTATTCATTCAAATTCAACAATAAAGTAGAACATTGAAAAAAAAACCACGTAAATTCAAAGATTCAAGGTCAGTTTTGCCGAGGTATTAATTTTTGTTGATATCACCAAGTTTTTGTTCCAAATTCAAAACCTTATTATCAACATAATCAACGTTATCTTTGAAAGTTTTGGCATGGTCATCTAGCGCCCTATTCATTTGATTTAAGTTGTCATTCCAGCTGCTCAAATCTCGCGATATCGTATCGAGTGTAGAATCAATTCCACTAATTGCTTGAGTCTTGCCAGCTAAGTCCAAGTGGATTTCGTTGAGTGTTTTAAGCCTTGCTATCATGTGGGGTAGAATGTTTTCGTACTTCTCCATGGCCTCCACTTGTTGATACAAGCTGTTGACTGACTTTTCGAAGACACCTGAGTCCTGTTTGTCAGACGATCCGTGCTTGATCTCTGTAACCCGCTTTTTGATATCGAGAGCATCTAGCTCCGAATTCATGGACTCGATTTTGTCTTTTATGGCCTGGACCTCAAAGTCCGGATCAAATATGAACTCCACTTTTCTCTCCAAGTCAAACAAGTGGTTGTGCAAGTTTAATGATTTGTGGTCTCCGAGTGTTTGGAGTCCTAGTAGTTTTTCAATCTCATTGATTCTTGCCTCAAATTGGAGGATATCTGCGTCTGGGTTTGATACCGGTGACTTGTGAGAGTCGATGCTTTCAATCATGTTCTCATTATGAAGGAAGTCCATCTCCGTTTCAATGCCATGTAATAAGCTGCTTATTTTCTCAGTAAATGTACCATTTTCTGGAGATTGTAGAAGTTGGTCCAAAGTCTGTTGGTAAATTTGCAACGAGTCTTGTTCCTCCTTGTCTTCACTTTGCAACTCGTCTAATTCTTGAGCTATTCTTTTCAATTTCTGCTCTCTCGTCTCCTTTTGTTTTCGAACCGTATACCCCGAAAGTCCCATTCCGGGCTGGTCCAAGTTTCCCAGGAAATCCACCGAGTCTTCGAAAATAATAGCTCTTTCGGATTTGCTTTCGAACTTCGCCTGAGCCGTTGCAGCATTGAGTGACGACTGATTGATGTCCTCATTTTGCCCTTGCTCAATCTTGCCCAATTCTTCAAAAGAGTCTATGTCTGAGGTTTCGTATATTTCAGGACCATTATCCAAATGCGGTAGTCCTTCCATTGGTGATATGTGGACTTAGAACTGGTACTAATAAGCGTGTCAGACGATGATCTATGTGCGCGGCTAGGCGAGTCGCGAGATTATGCATCAAGCAGGAATGAGCATTACGACCGAAAATCAGGCGAAACTCCATTTCTCTACGCACAACTCTCCATAGTCACTCTAAGAGGTCTGGCCTCTGAAAATTCCATTACAATGCAGTGATTCTTTTCTATCATTTCGTTCATCTTACTTAGTCACAATTTGAACGACGTCCTCATCGTTGACATAGTGCAGCAAGCCACATTTCTGAGGGAAATGCTTGGAGCTGGACCCCCAGACTAATGCATACTTAAATTGGTTCTTCATCTCTCGGTGAATGGCATCACAAACCTGAAGAATTGTCGAGTCACTTCTCACCACCATGGGGTCGTCGAATTTGGGCATCGTGCCCCTTCTCTTGGTGTAAAGACGGATCAATTTTAGTTGTCTCCAGATCTCTTCCTTTAATTCTTCGATTCCTAAGTCCATTTCACATGAAATAACCATGGTATTAGGAGACCTGGCCAACCGGTCGCACTCCTCCAAAGACACTGCGTCAGCCTTGTTGTAAACGTAAATGCACTTGATGTATGAAATGTGTTGGTCATTGATGATGTCGATGAAATCCTCAATGGTACAGTTTTCATCTCTAATCAATACATCCGCATTGTGCACCTTGTAGTCTTTCAAAATTGCACTCACCATTTTCTCATCCAAGTACTTGGGAGGATTAATTGAGTTGAGTTTGATTCCACCGGTTTTCTTGATTTTCAACAGAATATTGGGCCTTTCCTTATTGAGACGAATGCCCATACTCTCCAATTCATTCTCTAAGATCTCTCTTTGCTCTCCACTCTTGGTTGCATCTAAAACCATCAAGATCATATCTGAGGTTCTGGACACAGCAATAACTTGACGACCACGTCCCTTACCTTGAGAAGCTGCCTTGATAATACCTGGCAAATCCACAATCTGGACCTCGGCACCGTTGTATTCGAGAATTCCACTCACTGATGTCAAAGTGGTAAACTCGTAAGAAGCAGCCTCAGACTTGGTATTGGTAACTTTGTTTAAAAAGGAGGATTTTCCAACAGAGGGAAAACCAATGAGCGAAACACGAGCATCTCCTGCTTTGGCGATTTCGAAGCCCTGTCCTCCACCACCACCTTGGCCGGGCTGGGGCTCCAATAATTCCCTTCTGTACCGGGCTAGTTTTCCTTTTAAAAGCCCAATGTGATACTCGGTAGCTTTATTTTTCTGTGTTCTGGAAAGCTCTTCCTGAATTTGAGCTATCTTCTCGAGGATACCCATGTTGAAGTAGTTGTGCTCTGAAGTCGAGAAAATCCGGTAGTATTAAAACCCCACACCCGTACACCACAGAGAATACACACAGAAAAGTTTAGCATAAAAATGTGCTAAAATCAAGACTACTTTTTCTAATAACAAGAGACTAAACAGATATTCAAAGAAAATTATATATAAAGTTTCCCTGTGAATATCGTACTGGGGAAAGTGGTCTGTACGCACTCCACACGCATCTCATCAGACTCAACCTCATCATCGCAGCGATACCGGTGCTACAAAATCTTCAACAACCTTGACATAAACCCAAAACCCCAGTATGCCAAAATTTCAATCTCGGCCGGAGTACCATGATTCGGATTTCACCAGTGCCTTTGGCTCCACAGTCCGCGTCAAGCAAAAGATCAAGTCGCTAGAGCATTTTCTCAAGAGAGATGACTTGAAAGCAGATTTACGAATAGATAGAGAGAGAGCGTTGAAGGCGTTGAAAGCGGACTTGAAAAACACAAAACTAAAATTGAAGACTCAGAAGTTGGCCAAAAAGTACCGGATGGTGAGATTCTTCGAGAAGAAGAAGGCCATTCGGAAGTTGAAACAGGCTGAAAAGGCTTACAACGCAGCATTGGAGGAGGGAGTCAAGAAGGAGATCAAGAAGGCAAGAAAGGTCAGACATCACTGTCAGGTTGACACTGCGTATGTGATTATGTTTCCCAAGTCAGAAAAATACATAGCACTCTACCCCACGGGCCCGGCCGCAACAGAGGTGGAGGATGAGAATGTTAAAAAGGGCATGTTGCTTACTGACGCTCGGAGACTAGAGTTCAAGAAGAAAGTGGAGGAGCTTATTGAAAACGATAAATTGCCTTTCACATTCGAAGATGTTTTGGTTGGTAAACAGATTGAGGTTGATGCCTACACCTGGCCTAAGCAAACGGAAGAGGTGGATGCTCCGGAGAAGGAAGCAGGTGAAGAGGAGGACGATTTCTTTGAGTAATTCATAATTAATGCATTCTAGACAAGTATTTATATGGTTTCACTATTTGACCTCATCAACTCAACTGAATTGTTTTCTCATAGGCTATGTTCATCGCATCATTCACGCAAATGAGGTTCACTTCCAGGCATCTCATATCATCGAAAATATCCAACGTGCAACTGATCTCTCCCTTCTGGCCAATTAGTTTTGGAGAAGCTCTTTTGATGGCCAACAATTCCTGTTTCGAAGAGTCACTCAAAATGAAAAACCATGATTCTCTCTGTGCTTTAGGAAAGCTAGGTGCATATGCCTTGAACTCTTTCGAGAGTGGCGGATTGACATGCGATAATTGGACCAGAATAGATTCTCCATTAGTTTCCTTAACCTTTAAGTCTGCAACGGGTAAATGAGAAGTGATGTGGAGAAATTTCTTCAAGTCTGTCTCAGATTCAACACCCAAAGACTTTGCAATTTTCTGGCGTTTCGAACTGTTCAAACGGCCGAGCTCAATAAGACTAGTAGCATCGCTTTTCGAATTCAAATTTTTTGTGGAAGTAACTCCAGGCAAAGACATGAATGGATGGTCATCATACCAAATCCTTTGCTTCAAGCACTGTATAATCGTAATGAAATTCAACACCACTTGCAAGTACCCTTTCTCCGAAGCGACATCGATATATGCTTGCAAGATACGAAGCGCTTGGTCCAACACAGAAACAGTGTCTTGGGCATAATCTGCGATTGGAAGTTCAACCCTGCTTATGTATGCCTGAAGCAAAAGGTAAGCTTTCACGTGAGGATCCCAAATAAACTCACATTCCAAATCTTCGGCTTTATAACGCATAGCTTGAGACATTTCCATATTGATCAACTCTTCACCGTGCCGAGTAGCCAATTCGTCGTATTCTGTGGCAAGACACAAAATTTTCAAGCACTCTTGGAAATCCGAACTTCGGGTCATTTTTGAAAGGATGTTTCTGATCGATTTATGGGACAAATAGTAGAAAGATCCGATTTGTAAGAAAGAAGTAGGAACCAATCCATCTTCCCCCTTGGGTGTAACGCACGACGACTCCTGAAGGTTTTCAATTGTAGTGTCGATTAAACCTCCCAAGTATTGTGAAATTCCGGTTGGCGACTGGTCTTCAATTCCATAGTAAGTTGGATTGTTATGAGCTCTTCTGTATAAGAAGGTCCATGTCAAAAAATCAAGTGCTTCTTGCCTCGATTTGATTGTTCCACTCGCAATTTCTGCACCAATATGGTCATCTAGGACTTTGTGCAAGGAAGACTCAACGGGGAACCCAATATTAAGGAAATGCTTGTAGAACACTTTCTTTGACTCTTTGGTGTATACTATGGCAGTTCCACTAGTATCGAAAGCAGGACGCCCGGCTCTTCCCATCATTTGTAATATATCGGTCAAATCCATGTCTCTGTAGCCTTCAATTTTAGCATCGAAGAACTGAGTTCCCTTTATAATGACTAAATGAGCAGGTAAGTTGACACCCCAAGCTAAAGTCGAAGTTGCAATCAAAATTTGGACTTTTCCAGACTCAAACAACTTGTGCGATATGTCACGATCACTTTGGACTAAACCAGCATGATGCAAGCCCATTCCAAATTGAAGAGAGAGTCTGAGTGTGTCATCTTTCACCGGAAGAAGAATGTTCTGGAGCTCATCATCGTCCATTTTTAAAAACCGCCTTGGGTTGGATTCCATGCCGCACAAATGAATGAGGTCCAAAGCTGTAAGTCTTGTCTGTCTTCTGGAGGCCACGAAAATTAAGACAGGTTTATGTGGAGAGTGTTGCTTGATAGCCATGAATGCTGGTTTGTTCATGGTTTTCATCAACGGACAAAAGGCCAAATTATCTGGGAATCCATCAATGTACATTTGCAATGGAACAGGCCGGACAGATTGAGAAAAGTTGAACAAGCCCTCCTTGACTTTCAACCATCCAGCCATATCAATGGCGTTAGAAACCGCAGTGGACATACCTAACAAACGGATCAGTTTTTTCGTAGTGGCAGAGATGTAATTCATTCTGCTAACAATCATTTCCAAAATTGGACCTCTATCACTTGCCAAAAGATGAATTTCATCCATGATAACCAAAGATATTTCTTGCACAAATTTTCTTGTCTGCCAGTTACGCGAAATACCATCAAACTTCTCCGGAGTGGTAATGATGATATCTGCTTGACGCACTTCTCTAGCCTCTGGCAAAGAATCACCCGTCAATTCAACCAATTTATAGTTCGTATGCTTGCAAATACGCTCTCTCCAATCATCCACTCTTTCTCTAACCAAGGCTTTCATTGGAGCAATGTAAACCACCTTAGATTTTGGGAAATCCTTGAAAGCATGCCAGATGGCTAATTCAGCAACAACAGTCTTTCCTGATCCTGTTGGGGAACCAACAAATATGTTCGAATTTGTATTGTAAAGAGAGTGAAATGCCATGGTTTGCATGGGATTGAAGTATTTGAACTTCTTGTTGTAAATGCCCTCGATTGTCTTATTGTGCAAAGCTGTGACTGGAAGAGGCTGGAGTCTCAACAAATTGGTTCTGATGGTATCATTCGTAGGCTTAATCAAATGCTGGAAAGACACTGCGTGAACTGTCTCAGAACCAATCCAGGTGTCAGATAGCACTCTGATAACAATCTGAGGTGGGGCAGGGTCTGAAAGTGGTATCATGAAGTCCAACTCGTGAGGACTATTTATCTGGTTTCTTCTCAAGATAAACTTGTCAACATGTAAAATCTTGGAATCGGTAGATTCTTCCACGAGAACCCAGAAAAACTGAGCGTGACCATGATACCTCTCGTCCCAAACAAAGTCAGGAGTCAAAGTAACCTGCATCCGAACCACATTGCTTGCGATTGGGAATGCCTCTGCATCAATATCTAAATATGGGAATTTTCCAACGATCTTGTATAAGGTTTTTCCTGCACCCATATTGTGAACAAGATCGCCTAGCTCAGACGCCGAAATATCACGTAAAGATTCCATCGTTGGATTCTTATTTCTAATGTTCTTCAAAACCGATTCGGAGAGATCAAATTGCGATAAAGGATGATCGAAATGCCACGTTCTTCTATTGATAGACTTGCAAATGGAAAGCATAATTTTCAGAAATTCTCCCCACCGACGATTAATACCAATCAAGAATAAGGCCCGGCAAATTCTAGCTGCATTCTGTGCAACATAATTGCAATCGGAAATAAGGGCTGAATCTTTGATTGTTATTTGAGACACGAAAGCCTGCAATAAAATATTCGTCTTCCATTGATTTGATTCTGCCTCGCCTCCAACTTGACACGGAGTGTCATTGTCTAGCACTTTTTGCAACTCAGTTTTTTCCTCCTCGCGGAATTTGATGTTATCAAACTCACTGCTCATACTGATCATTGCAAGAATATCTGCCTCAGTAGCCCTTGGACTCAAAGTATGGTTGAAAATGTCAATCGAGTTGTTCAATAAGTAGAAGTCGGAAGCAGTCCGTCCCAAGTCCTTGGATGTGAAAGCCCCTGAGTTTTCATCGAACACAATCATTTGAAGGGAATGAAGTCTTCTAGCGGAATTTATAATCATGTTCCTTCTGCGAGTAATGAGCATAGGGTCTTCTTGAAGCTCTTTCCAATCGATGGCATAGGCCATAGGGTTTTGCCTCATACGAACAATCATGTACGTGTACCCAAGCCACTGAACAGCTTCGTCGACATTTGTGACGGTGCCCAATGAGATTTCAGCATTCAAGTTATCAATAAGCTTTGCCAGAAGCTTCGATTCGATTGGGTGCTGCTGACAAAGGAGCGAAATATAGTGATCAAGCCTGTCAGATGAGGTACACAAGATACCAGTACCAAACTTCTCAAACTGGGGTCTACCAGCACGACCAAAAATTTGAATGACATCTGAGATACCCAAGTCCACAAAGCCACCCTGCTTCGAGTCATACATTTGAGTACCTTTCACAATAACCACAGCAGCAGGCAAGTTGACACCCCAAGCAAGTGTTGCAGTACAACACAATACTTTAATAGCACCACTCAAAAATAGTTTCTCAGTCAAGTTTCTGTCAGACCTCAACATACCGGCATGGTGGACACCAAACCCGTAAGGAAATAAGTCACGCATGTCTTTTGACCTGTTTTTCCCTGCCACTTCTCTTTGAAATCGGTCGTATGAAGCGCATGAATTAGATGTGTCGAATAAATCAAGCTCACCATTTCTTTGGGCCATTTGAATGAAAGTTTCGCATGACTTCACAGTATCTTTTCTCGAGTTCACAAAAACCATGACTTGAACACCATTCTTAATTTTCTGGACAAGCTTCTCGTAAGACACTCGATCAATGTTTTCACGGGCAGTCTTTGAGCCCGCCTTGCCTCTGACACCGAGTAATTCTTGTTTAAGTGGACACGGACGAAAAGACTGATCGAAATAAAACATTCCAACATTCCTATTCACACCGAGGAAATCGGCAACGTCCATGTAATTAGGTAAAGTTGCTGACAATCCAACAACTCTGATCATAGATTGTGTACTCTCAACCTGACGCAAAGTTCTTGCGACCAATGTTTCAATCACAGATCCTCTGTCTTCATGCAAAAGATGAACCTCATCAATGATCAACAACTTGACCTTGGCAACCAAGTCATTATCGCCATTCAGTTTTCTAGTTATGACATCCCATTTCTCGGGCGTCGTAACAATCACTTGTGTGGTCATTATTTCAGCCTTTGTAAGCTGCATATCACCCGTTAATTCACGGACTTTTACTCCCAACCACTTGAGCTTGGAAGAAAACTTTTCAACAATTTCTGCTGCTAATGCCTTGAGAGGAGCGACGTAGATGATCTTAAATTCATCATAATCAATGTCAATGACCCCTTCTTCGGCCTCGATGACAAATTGACCAATGGTATGAAGAATAGTCAACAATGCAACATCCGTCTTTCCGGCACCTGTAGGAGCACATACAAGCATATTCTCGTTAGTGTTGTATGCAACGGGGTACACCAAACTCTGCATTTTGTTCAAAGTTTTATAGTTTTTGAATGTACCCGTGCAAAGAAAGTCGAGTTGGTCAACTTTGACTAGCTGGGAATCACGAATGTAGTTGGTGCTGATGTTTTCTGGGTATGGAATAATCAATTCTTCGTGAGTGGGAAAGCTGAATCTTGTGGTACCCTGTGGCAATGAATACAGCTTTCCTGTGATAGCAATGGTATTTCCGATATCTGGTTTCTTGTACACATGGGGATATTGGTTCTGGCCTGCCATACGCGGAAGTAGTTTTTCATTCTTGCGTTTCTCCCGGTTCTCTAATAGTTGGCGAACCCTTTCTTCTGGGCTCATGAATTCAGGTGTCTTTTCGCTCTTGTCGCTATGATCAGGTTCATTTGGCGTTTCACCAATAGAATAGTTAGCAACCAGGTCCTTATTCGTGATGATTTTTGAGACAAGATTGAATTCATCGAACCCGAGGAAATCAAAAAGACCAGACTGGACTTCTTCTTCGTTTTCGCTTCCAACAACAATGCTTTTTACGATTTGGAAGACTTCAGATTCCTCCAAGTTTCGAGCTTTACTAACCCGAGCGCATTCAGCAATTATCTCATCTATACTTGAAGACTTCGTAACATTCTTTATAGTGTCAACGTTAATCCCCGAGAAAGAAGCCAAGACCGATTTTAAGTCAATGGCAGGGCTCGACTCGGCGTCGATTTTAGGCCTCTTACTTGAGAAAAAATCGGGATTTGATTGGCCCAAAGCACCCAACGATTCAATCATTGGGGCCATGGCTTGCATGTACGATTTCGTAGACGAAGCCGTATATTGAGACATGCTATAGAAAAGCCGGGATTCAAATAAAAGTAAGAAAGTCTTCTCACTCGGTTGCTAAGAGTGCTATACAATTGATGGCGACCTCACACGGGTCATGTGACCCGCGATTAGGTACTACAAGTTAAAATGTTAGAGCACAACATTACTATTCTATGTAAAACGAATTACACTAGCGAAGGAACTCGGTATTCAAAAACAAAAATGCTAAGAATTTACAATATTCGACGAAAGTAATTTTGAAGTTGATTTGGTTACTTTTTTTCTAATATGCACGACCTAGTGCTAAACTGAAAGCAATAGGTCTCTCAAAACACCACCTTCAATTTAAAAACGCCTAGGCTTTCTGGATCATTGCAATCTCCAATTAAGGACGTCTCTATAAGTTTAGAATTGCATAGAATACTCCAGACTACTCGGCTGCGAAATGGGTGTGAATTCTAACGCACTACTCATTTCGCGCTCATCTCATCCCAGAAAAAAAAATAAAGTTGAACCTTCTGCTCTCATCTCCACTAGCTCATCACACAACTATTATGGGTAAGAAAAGTAAGGCCGCCACTGGAAGCTCCAGTCGTGCAACTGAAAAGAGAAAGGAAATTCCCCAGGCTGCATCCAAGAGATCCCATGAAGAAGACGACAGCTCGGATGACAACTCCAACTTGGTTAATGAGTTGGATGAGGACTTTGATGAAGTAGCCCAACTCTTGGGTGACAATGTGGAGGACCCCGAAGAGAGAAAAACTAAGAAACAAAAGAAGAAGGAGGCTTCCCTTAAGTCCCAAGAAGAGGCCCAAAGCGCTGCTATTCAACCCCAGGTTCAAGACGAGGTTAATGAAGATAAGGAATCCGACGATTCTGAGGACAATTACGACTTTGAGAAAGCCGGCTTCTCGGAGCCAACCATGTCTGCTATCAAAACCATGGGATTCACCAAAATGACAAAGGTCCAAGCCAAAACTATTCCTCCTTTGTTAGCAGGAAGAGATGTGTTGGGAGCAGCAAAGACCGGATCCGGAAAGACGCTAGCTTTCTTGTTACCAGCTATTGAATTGTTGTACTCATTGAAGTTCAAACCAAGAAATGGTACTGGTGTTATTGTGATCTCCCCAACTAGAGAGTTGGCTTTGCAAATCTTTGGAGTTGCTCGTGAGTTGATGGCTAATCACTCCCAAACATTTGGTATTGTCATTGGAGGAGCAAACAGAAGACAAGAGGCCGAAAAATTGACCAAGGGTGTGAACTTGTTGATTGCAACGCCAGGTAGATTATTGGATCACTTGCAGAACACACCAGGATTCGTCTTTAAGAACCTTAAAGCTCTCATCATCGATGAGGCAGATAGAATTTTGGAGATTGGTTTCGAAGAAGAAATGAAGCAAATCATCAAGATCTTGCCCAGCGAGGACAGACAATCCATGTTGTTCTCCGCTACCCAAACCACCAAGGTTGAGGATTTGGCCCGTATGTCTTTGAGACCTGGTCCACTTTATATCAATGTTGTTCCAGAGTCATCTGTCTCTACAGCCGATGGATTAGAGCAAGGTTACGTTGTGTGCGAGAGTGACAAGAGATTCTTGCTTCTTTTCTCCTTCTTGAAGAGAAACGCTAAGAAAAAGATCATTGTCTTCCTCTCGTCCTGTAACTGTGTCAAGTACTTTGGTGAATTGTTGAACTACATTGATTTGCCAGTGCTAGACTTGCATGGCAAACAAAAGCAAGCCAAGAGAACAAGCACCTTCTTTGAGTTCTGTAATGCCAAACAAGGAATCTTGATTTGTACTGACGTTGCTGCCAGAGGTTTGGATATCCCAGCCGTTGACTGGATCATTCAATTTGACCCACCTGATGATCCAAGAGACTACATTCACAGAGTTGGTAGAACAGCTAGAGGAACCAATGGAAAGGGTAGATCGTTGATGTTCTTAACACCTTCTGAACTCGGCTTCTTGCGTTACTTGAAAGCTGCTAATGTTCCATTGAACGAGTACGAATTCCCAGCTAACAAAATCGCCAATGTGCAATCGCAATTGACCAAATTGATCAAATCAAACTACTGGTTACACCTGTCGGCCAAGGACGGTTACAGATCATATTTGCAGGCATACTCCTCGCATCATTTGAAGACGGTATACCAAATTGACAAGTTGGACTTGGTGAAGGTCGCCAAATCCTTTGGGTTTGAGGTTCCTCCTAAAGTGAACATCACCATTGGTGCAAGCGGAAAGTCGAGTGAGAAGCATAAGAAGCAGAAAAGAGCTTAGGTCTGTTCGGAGTGTTGCATGTGATGAAGAGCAAACTTGAGATCTTTACAGAATCAGCGTTCTGGAGATCATGATCTGGACATCGTGTAAAATAGCATTTAATAAACAATATTTTGTTTGAACTAAAATGTAGTATTAACGTGCAATCTGCAGACACTTCTTTCCATATCACGCAGGTCGCGCTCATCTCCATCGCACTTGGATCTAATACAGAGCTGGCATATAAATGAAGATTCTAAAGAAAAGAGAGGCATTCTTGCTGGACTATGAGGTGTTGGAGCATTTGAGGGGTCTTCAGGAGACTTACAACTGGTCCTTCGACTCCCTGGAAGACAAAAAATTCCAAAAGAAGAAGCGTTTCACAGGTGCTGGTTTGGGTTTGGAGAGTGTCACTAGAGACATTCTTCTGTACCTCGGGAAGAGTGCTTCGGGTCAAATCTCCTCCAGTAACACTATTGTGGAGTTGATGACCTTTTTGAATACGTTTGAGTTGATGAAAATCGAGAAACTCCAGATCGTGAACTCGCTACCACGGTCCATGGTCCATCTTTATGGGTTGGTGGAAGAGTGCGACCAACGATTCGACGAAGAAGCTTGTGAGTCTATTATTAATAAGATTAATGAGTTGGTGCTAATTCCAGAGGATCAGGGTGAAGATGAGGAAGTGGCGGATGCATCGGTGGCAGAGGAAACCACCTGAAAAAGGTAACTTATACACGAAAACCATTTCCCTCATATAAAATAGCCTGCAATCCCAAGGAACCCGCCCAAATTTGTTGAGCAAATTGTCTTAATGCACTGTCTTGGCGTTTGCATGGTTATTATCATTTTAATCGAAAGTAGTCCATAGAAAAAATAAAAGGTATTATAATATAAAGGGCTGCTAGATGGCCCAACTCCCTGAGGATCACTGACATCCAGGAGTTTCTATTTATTATGATGTATTATGTATGCATTATAAGAATCCACCCATTACCCTGGTGTCGGTAGATTCCTCAGTTGCAGGTTTTTCTTCATTCGCTTCTTCCTTCGCTTCTTCCATTCTAAACGCTTTCATGCCATTCACTTGCCAATCTTGTTTGAGTTTAAACATTTTTTCACTCAAGCCGGTGAAAATTCCTGCTGGACCATCGAAAAAGTCTTGGTTTTTGTTGATATTAATCCAAGCATGTTCCCCATCGAGAATGGGTTGACGGTCCAATTCAGCGTTTTCTCTTTTTATGGCCTCCTTAGATAGAATTTTAGTTAATTCCGCTCCATCAACAGATGACTCTAGACTATCCTCTCTCCTGAAATTCGAATCCTCGTCTTCTTCGTCGTTGAAATGGTTTTCCACCAAGTGCTCAATCACTAGCCATCCATATGCATTTGAGAACCTCCTTCTGACCACAATGTTATTATGTGCATCAGGCATGAGATTGACTAGAACTTTCCTCCACAGCATATTCTTGTGGTATTCCCTGGCAATTTCCTCCTCGTAGTGCTCAGTCATGTTTCCCAAAAGCAACTGTCTAATTTCCTCGCTCTTGCTTGCAAGTAGATTCATCATTCCTGCCTTATCGTTTTCTGGTATTGCTGACAGAGGATCCGGCTTCAGTACCTGGCTCACCTGTTCAGGTTCTTCGGATTCATTTGAATCAGGAAGATCTGACTCTTGATAAATCTCATCGTGAATGATCACATTTTCTCGTGAATCTGGATCCGTAATGTATTTCATTGGAGGCAAAGGTGGTAAAAGAATAGAAGTGGCTGACTCAAGCACTGAGGGTTTGTGAAATTTCTTGGATGGCTCTATTGTCTCCGATGTGTCTAGACTTTCCTTAGCGTCATTCTCATTAGTCTGTCTGAACTTTTGAGGCATGAAGTATGATAACAATGCGCCAATAGTCAGTGTTTGCGAGTATTGATTATCAGGTAGGTCACGGGGAATTTTCTTGCTCTGTTGGGGCTCATTCATATTTGAGATGTGCCGTGGGATTTTGTCACTGTGTTGAGAGTGTTTTACTACTCCAGAATTTGAGGAGTTATTGTTGGAGCTTCCGAGAACACTGACTAGACCCTCGTAGTCCAAATACAAAAGAGCTGATGTCCTTAGAGGCACAATTCCATCATTGAATGCGTTGGCGTAGGCAGTTCGACGGACGAACAGCTTCAAGACTTTGTGAGTGGGACCAGTGGGAAGAAGCAATAGCAAAGGTTTGCCATCAGCTTCCGCGTACTGCAAACCTAAATCCTGGCCAGTCTTTCCTGCGATTCCTGCTGCGAGAGCAATCTTGACGTAGGCGGGATTTTCGTGAACCACGCCTAACATGGGGGAGGCTAAAGTAATGAAGTTTACTGGACGGAGACGCAGAAAAAACCATGGGTAATTTGATTCAATGTAGGCAATTGCAAAAGTCTGGACCAAACCACCCAAGGAATGGCCTATGAAAGATATTCTGTTCGCTGATCCCAAGGACGGATTCCTTGTTAGTTCAACAACGTACTCGGCAACTCGACTACCAAGATACTTAATTCCTCTTTCCGTTTTGCAGTTGTTCCCAAAAAAGCCCTTGACAATAATGTTTTCTGAGCTTGAATCAATCATTTCCTTAAGAAAAAGCATATCAGCTGAAACATTTGAATGCAAACCATGTGTAAGAATCACTAGGTGGATTGGCTTTGATGTGTCTGGAACAGGTAAATTCCACAAGTCAAGGGTGTCATGGATATTCACCAGGAACCTCGGGGATGCATCTTCATCAACCACTTCGGACTCTTTATCATCGGTGGCGGATGGTTTCGAGATACAGGGCGTATGCTCTATGATGCCTGCGAGCATATTTGAAGCTGCAGGAATCATTTTCAGATTTGAAGACGATTTATGACCATCGGCATCATCCTCAGAAATGGTAATTTCAAAATTCGTGATCTGAGACACACTGAAAATCATTTGTGAAACCACATCAATGGACCATGTGTAGCGCTCTTTGAATGTATTGCAAGAGAGCTTGGCCTGGAAGGACTGACCAGGATGGAGCTGAGGGTCGAACTGCGGTTGGTCGGCAGTTATAAACGTCTTCTTTGTTGGGGAAAATTCACTAGGTCTGCAGTCAACATATAAAGAATACGGGCCCGCCAAGTAGGCTGCTCTCATAGCAATTGGCTCAGTGTTGCGGATGGTGAGTGATAAGCTGGGAGGAGGGGACGCCGCGTACTCCTCTGGAGTTTTGCTGGGTGCAAAGGCAACTTCAAAACGCAATGTTTGCCCAATACTAACATGATGACAGCTTTTGTAAAGGTACATCGGGTAGTGTATCAGCCTTCGGGTCGAAAAGTATATTAACCGGAGCCGCACTCTGTACTCGCAACCATCTTAGCAGTAGGTGCGTTGCGCGTCACCTGTCACCTGTCACCTGGCAACGATTAAGCTATTTACATCTAAAGGGGTCGCTTTTCTTGGCAGAAATTTCAAATTGGTATATTTTAGTAATCAGGTCTGTAACATAGGAATGATGTCAATATTTATTGGAAAAATTGAATAATGGATTTATTTGAAGCTAAATAGATCTGACAATTGCACTTTTTGGAGAAAGATGCTGTCTCAATTCAAATTGCGCGCTGGTATTGATACCCCAGTATTAACACCTTCCATTCTCTCCATGTCAGAAGGAAATGTGGATTTCTATCCAATTGAACTGACGGCCCACTTCTTGCTTTCTGGAGCCATCGATGGCCTACAAGAAAACTTCGAGCTGCTACACCAATCGCAGAAAATACTCTTGACCCGACTCAACCATATTGATGATCGACTCCGCAAGTTGCACACCCAGCTAGACGAGTCTGAGTTTGATTTATCTCCGGTCTTTACCAAGATAAGGGAATTGAAGAAGATGTTGAAGACTTGCGAGCTGGCTCTACGCAAGGATACCCAAACGGTCGGTCAAATCGAGAGCAAACTCGACAAGTAGGCTACGACTTATGCTCTTGATCTCCTACCAAACTATTGGCTACATTTATCTTAGTACTATCTCATACATATATTTTTGCTTGCCTCCGACCGTATCTCCGAAATTCTCTCATCACATGAATGCAAGAAGTTGGAAAAGAGTGTAAGGGTAGCCTCTGTACTTGAAAGAAAAGACATTCAAATAGATACCGTACACCAAGTACAACAAGAATGCCACAGTCACACCGGCCACAAGCTGAGCCTTTGGGTTTTGGATGCTGGGGACTTTGTTTGACAAGACAAGGAAACATAAAGCGGCAAATCCATACAAAGTGGAAACAATCTGAGTCTCCAAACCATACTGGTACTGAGCCGATGATGCAATATATTCGACATTTCCTCCTTGATCTTTCATGAATGGAGTACCTCTTATTTGATTGAACATCTCACCGGACAAGAAAATCAACGTGACGACAATTGTAGCAGCACCCCATAAGACAGGAGATCTTAAGACTGTAAACATTTCTTTGGAAAACTTTCTCATCAACAATACAAGTAAAAACGTAATCACCGCATTGAAAGCAATTTTGCCGTAGTTCAAAGGAATGTGCAATTTGAAGCTTGCTCCAGTTTCTTGCTTGATCCATTGCATAAGCATTGTCTTGTGATCGCCTTGCAAGAATGAATATTGCGGCGAGTTAGGCTGGAAATCATCGTCAGCCACGTCATCAGCTGTGGGCCCGAAATGGAAAATCTTGGGTATCGAGTCCAATTGCATCAATTGGAAGAGCTTTTTGGAGTTGGTGAATTCAGAGCTCAAGAAGTACACATTCTTCTGGTCTGAGCCCAACCCCTCTCCGCCAGGGAAAGATTTAGCAAACGAGCCTGCAACAATCTGGAACTCAGGTTCAAAATCACGGCATAAGAAACAATTGATTTGTGGGGAGTTACTGGTCATAAAATGTATCAAGTGGTAGTCTCTTGGACCAAAGAGGATTTTCTCGAAGTTCTCATCATTCACAGGTATGACACCACCTTTTCCTTTTGCTCGGAGGACATTTTGTAAGTCTTTCTCGCTATAAGCGGCCCACGTGAAGCCAAAAAGAAACAAGGATGTCACAGTTTGTAACAATTTCATTCTGGTGTAAAAGTGGAGAGGTCCAATTTTCAGGCTTGGTGTCCAGAACACGCTGTCGCAGTTTCGCTCACGTGATACTAATACAGGGACCAGGTAATACACTCACATGCTAGTACATGCTAATTTTTACAATGAAATCTTAGCCCAGTTTTATTTTACTCATTATATCGCAGGAATTCTAGCCTATGAGAACTACCTATGTTAATTCGAAAGGCGCCTGTCCCTCGCTCAAATCGTTCCACCAACAAAATGTAGTCTCGGTCTGCGAATTCAAGAACACACTCTAAGTATATTCCGTGAACACAATCATTCCATTGGCTTATGGTCACCACTGGTTTCCTAGTGAAGCCATCGAATACAGATGCTCTGATTGCAGGCCTGTAATCGTTGGGATTCACACCCCCACCAGAGAAGACTTGAAACAAAATCTTATTCTGGGGGTACTTGGTAGACAATTTGAACTTTTCCCTGTTGGTATTTTCCCAGTAAAAGGTATCTTTCTTCATAAACAAGCCAAGCGACTCGGGTATTGCTTGAATATCCACTGGTACATGTCCATCATTTCCAATCAAAAGCTTGTAACTAGCACTTACATTCGGATCAAACGTAGATAATACCAACTTGTAAGATCCAGCGGAAATGTCATCCAATTCCACATACTGTAATTGCTTAGAATAGCTCAGGTTGAACAACAACTTCAGTTTGTCGAAATTCCGAATTCGCTGACCTTTATTCTCTTTCTCGGAATGAAACAAGTGTAGGTTGACGTTGGTTTGGTCGTTGTTGCACCCAAGAATAAAATTAATCTTCTTAGTACCTTCAAACACTTCAACATCAAATTGTGGGTTAGTGAGGAAAGTCTCGTACGACCAATTTCCTCCCATGCTCCCAATTGACCAATCGCCAACGACCTGAGGAACACACTTGCTCAACTCAAATACACTCTTTTCAAGGACAAACTGAGAGCCAAGATTGTGGTATACCGATAAAGAATAAGAAGAAGTCTTCTTGTCTTCAGGAAATGATCGTGGAGAAATACTAACAATGTATGACTCCAACGGCTCCATTGTCAATTTCAAAAGCTGCAACCTAGAGTTCGTAAACTTTCCACCAGCAATACAAAGGTATTGTGAAGTACACACAATTTTGTTTTTGGCACCACTCCATACCGATACACAAAAGTCCCTTCGCAGGTTCATGAACTGTTCGACCAATATTGCTATACTTTGTGGCTCAGACAGAGGATTGGAAAAGGAAAACTGTGGTTTATCTGCCAAGTACTTACTAGGCCAAGTGGACGTGGCACAGACAAAGCATGACTGGTACCTGTTCTTGTAGTCAGGTCTCCAATTCAAATATAGGTAGTTGAATTGACTTAATAATGAATAGTCAAGTTGCAAATTCCGATAGTCTCCATCAGGATCAGAGCTAATACCATCCTTAGAAGTCTTCCATGGATTTGTTACTGTAAATGTCCCAGTTGCAGAGTCAAAGCCTTTCAACATATAATCGTGTTGGGCCACCAAGCCTAAATTTTTGGAAAGTTCAGGGGATATCGCGCCCGTACCCAAACCGAGAGAAACCATTCCAGACTCCCGAAGTTTGCAAAGGTCAACGATATCCTCAAAATTGGTCTTACTGACCATTCGTATCTCTGGTAACCAGCCGATTAGCATGTAAGTGTCATTTGCCATATTAGAACCAAGGAGGTCATACTGGCCTTCCAGGGTGGTTAAAAATGCTTTCTCTAAAAGGGCTGGCCATAGTAGATCTGCATCTGAAGTAGACCGCACAAACAAACTTCTTTCTTCAGAATGTTTACTTGTCACATAAGGGAGTTTCTTGCTGACTACTATTTCCCTGTAAATACCGTGGATCAAAAGTTTGACCTTCACAAAGCTTGAGGAGGCCTCAAGGCCAGAGATTACAGAGCATAACTCACTTGATAGTCCCAAATGGTCGATTGATATTAGGGCCAGTACAAAGGAGCAGTCCGAAAGGAGGTCCTGGTACAAGTCTAGTAGATGAGTCTCTTTTGCAGTGCCAGAATCTTGCGATTCGAGCTGTAGTTTACCAAAGCTGGTAGAAACGTCTTGGGTGTGGTCTGCTTCGTAGCGTAAATCGATTGAATAATCAGGCCCCAAGTTCGGGAGGCCTATATTTTCATCCGGCTGGCTAGCTGCCAGGAATGGAGGAATATCGAAGCTGGTTCGGTCACCCAATTGCATGACTGGGTACCAAGAGAAACCGTTTATTCGGGAAGTCAACCAGTCGATCTTCTCCTTGGCCAGTAGAGCATTCTGCCCATTACTGGAAACGATCTTGTAGTGATTTATGACAGCTTCTCCGTATTGACGAAACGCATCTGCTTCAGCTTTGGTAGGAGAAGATAACGATTTCAAAGCCTCATTTATGGCCAGACAAGCAAGAAGGGCTTCTTTTTTGGCAGTCACAAGGTCATTTTTGGAGATAGCCACATGACTCTGTTGAAGATGCAAAAACCACTCAAAGCTGCTCATTGAACTGCTGTGGACATGGGCTGCAGAGTTACTAGAACGTAGAGTGAGGTGGTATACGATGAGCCCATATCTTGGTGCGACCTCAGAGTGCGTGGGGCACCGTATGTATGCGAGCGAGAGGCATACGATCTGAGGAAACATACCATAGACTATTACTTCACATCTAACAAGTCCTTATGATCAGGTGGAAACTTCTCCTAGCTATATTAGTAGCTCGGTTGTTTAATTCGTTTTCTATTCGAACGTTTTTTCAGCCAGATGAGTTCTACCAGTCCTTGGAGCCTGCTCATAAACTTGTATATGGATATGGATACATCACCTGGGAGTGGGAAGAAGGGTTGCGTTCCGCTATCCACCCATTGCTTTATGCATTTTCATACAAATTGGGGGACTTTTTGAATGAATCACTCACTTCTTTATCTTTCAAAGGGGCTCATCATGTATCCTTCCCTCACACAGCTGCGCCCAAAGTGCTCAACGCCATAATAGCAGCGTTGGCAGACTATTTCACGCTCCGCTTCTCCAATATGTACTGGCAAGACGTTTCCTGGACGCCGTTGGTTCTTTCACTATTAAACAGTTGGAACTGGTATACGTTAACGAGGTCGTTTCTGAACAACTTGGAAATGCTCTTGACCGTGGCTGGACTTAGTTACTGGCCATGGCATCAGCTTCGGTTTCGGTCTTACTCTATTGCTTGTCTTTTAGGGCTCTTCAGCTGCATTATAAGACCAACGAATGCTTTGATCTGGGGCTTTTTGGCCGTCCACCTACTCTACCGGCACAGGAACCACTACGCGGTGGTATCGAAGATCCTCACGTTGAGCATTGCTCTTTTGGGACTCTCTCTAGCTCTTGCTGCTATAGCAGACCGCTTTTACTACCAGAAATGGACTTTCCCAATCTACAACTTCTTGGAGTTCAACGTGGTCAAAAATCTACTGATCTTTTACGGTTCCAACCCTTGGCACTTCTACCTATTCCAAGGTCTTCCGCTCATGTTGATGGGATACACTCCTGCTTTAATACTAGCTGGGGTGAAATTTAGGAAAAGCTCCATATTAGTCCCTCTCAGCGTCACCGTGATTGGGGCATTCTCCCTCATAGCACATAAGGAGTTCCGGTTTCTCCAACCCATATACCCGATTCTATTGTCATTGTCAGCAAAGTACATTGATCTGTACTCTTCCAAACCCAGGACATTCTTGACGAAAGCTTGGATTCTTATAGCACTAGCACTCCATGCTTCCACTGCATACTTCTTCACCAGAATCAATGAAAGTGGGGAGATTCAAGTAATTGAGCAGCTCAAAAATGACGAGACGGTGAAATCCATTGGGTTCCTTACTCCGTGCCATTCAACACCATGGCATAGTATGTTGCATCGTCCTGAAATAGTTGACTCATCGTGGTTTTTGACATGTGAGCCACCATTGCATTTGACCTTTGGTAATATCAACAATGTCAAAGAGTACCGAGACGAACTGGATCGCTTCTTCGACAATCCCGTGGAGTTTGTACGAAACTTGCCGTATGAGTGGCCCTCCCATCTTGTTGTGTTCGAACCAATGGAGTACTTAGTGGCACAGGAATTGCCTAATTATCATGAATGCCACAGGCATTTCAACAGCTACTTCCATTGGGACTCACGTCGTCAAGGAGATTTGATTGTGTTTTGCAAAACAACAGGAGGTCATGCTTCGTAACTAATTTTCACGCGGAGAAGTGACTGATCTAAACGCATAAATGTGTCGCACATTGCAACATGCATCGTATGCGCTTGTCGGCTAATATCGGAAAGGCCGCTCTCGCTTTTCCAAATCTTGTAATCTATCGGGAAGTAACTGATATCAAATCATGCCACCCGACAATTGCAGCATATTTGAGACTTGCATAATTATGAGTCAAGAAATATCATAAAATGCGTGCATTGTACTTAATTTTAAAGCTTACTCATACATTAAGAACCGTAGCATCCTCCTCTGCATGAATATGCGCTTAAGTGTCGCAACGGAGCCAGACATCACACCACGCATATAGAAGCAACAAACATTCGTGACTATAAATATGATGCTCGGCCAGACTCCATCAATTCTTCTTACTTCACTATTCAAACATACATTGAATACAACCAAGCATCAATTAAGAAAAATGACTCTTCCATCTACGCAAAAAGCCATCGTCTTTGAAAAGAATGGTGGTCCTTTGGAGTACAAGGATATTCCAGTCCCAGTGCCTAAGGAGAACGAGTTGTTGATCAACGTTAAATACTCCGGTGTTTGCCACACTGACTTGCACGCATGGCAAGGTGATTGGCCTTTGCCCACGAAATTGCCTTTGGTGGGAGGCCACGAGGGTGCCGGTGTTGTGGTGGGAATGGGTTCAAACGTTAAGGGCTGGAAAATCGGCGACTATGCGGGTATCAAGTGGTTGAACGGTTCTTGTTTGCAGTGTGAATACTGTCAACACGGATGTGAGCCAAACTGTCCGGACGCAGACTTGTCTGGATACACACATGATGGATCCTTCCAGCAATATGCCACGGCTGATGCCATCCAAGCAGCCAGAATCTCTAAAGATGCTGACTTGCAACAAATCGCCCCAATTTTGTGTGCTGGTATAACAGTGTACAAGGCCTTGAAGAGTGCCAACTTGCAGGCAGGTCAATGGGTGTGTATCTCTGGAGCCGGTGGAGGATTGGGTTCTTTGGCTGTTCAATATGCCGTTGCCATGGGTTATAGAGTTGTTGGTATTGACGGCGGTGACGACAAGAAGAAGTTCTGCGACTCTTTGGGTTGCGAGAAGTTTGTCGACTTCACAACTTCGAAGGACATTGTCCAAGACGTCAAGGACGCCACCAAGGGAGGTGCACACGGAGCCATTAACGTGTCTGTCTCCGAAAAAGCTGTTGAGCAATCGACAGAGTACGTTAGACCCACAGGTACCGTTGTTTTGGTTGGTTTGCCAGGAGGTGCCAAGGTGCACGCATCCATCTTCGATGCTGTGACCCGTTCCATTAAAATTGTCGGTTCTTATGTTGGTAACAGAGCCGACACTGCAGAGGCCATTGACTTCTTTGAGAGAGGTTTGATCAAGTGCCCTATCAAGCTCGTTGGCTTGTCCGAGTTGCCTTCCGTTTACGATTTGATGAAGGAAGGCAAGATCTTGGGCAGATACGTCGTTGACACTTCTAAGTAAACTCTTTGACCCCCCAATACACAATAAATAGTTCATTTTCCATTGCTTTTCTTCTCCAACTCTGCTATGCGTTCTCTCATCACATTCTGCTGGATCTGGGTGATCAATTGCTCATCATTCAATACGTCGAAAAGCTTATTTTTCTCTGCCAACGCATCGCTGATGTTCGCTAGTTTCGAATTCAACCTTTTTATCTTCATATCCTTCTCTGCCAAGGCCTTTGTCAACTCGTTCACCCGGAGGTTGGCACTCTCCAACTTCATGGTCTGCCGATTGAGCCGGGTAATAAGCGATTCCGTTTCTTCATGCAAATGTGAATTTTCTTTAATAAGCCGTTCGTTATCAGCATGGCCTGCCGATGTTTTTAGATATGCTAATTGCTCAAAAGCCTTAACGAAGTCTGCGTCTCGCTTCTCTATCTGGTCACGTTTGTTCAACTGTTCTAGTATTGCAGTCAACGGCTCATTCATGTTGGCCAAAAATGTGAGTCTCCAAGTCCCAATATGGTAATTTGGATGTGTGTTTCAAGTTTGTTATGTGTCAAATCAGGTTCAGAATGACACATTGCAAGTATCTGGGGTCTAAGATTGTGAGTGCACAATGCCACTGTTGGCGCGCTTGATAAGCTTACGACAGAGCATATAACCTCAAACCGAAATACACCATCCTAGAATATAGTGTCCTATAATATTGACCATTTGAAGAGTCAGTTTTGCTTCTTCACTGGTCCGAGAATTGTGTTGCACTGCTGCACTAATTGTCTTACACTCACTTAATTGCCTGTGTATTGACATCTGCAAACATCTTCCCCTGTTGCTTAGCAAAGAAGCAGGTGCACCGATCCTCTCCTTAGAATGGCCGAGCCTTCTTCTTCATGGTGGCCTCTGTTATATCGCTCCGATTCTACCAAACAAGCTGATGTGCCTTCAAAAGCCACTCCCTCTGGGACACTACCTCCTGCCAACTCTAAAAAGGAAACGAATACTCAAAAAGCCTCTACTGATGCTCGACATAACTCCACCAAGATCGACGGAAAGACTGCTACGAAGGACTCGGTGTCAAAATCAGCACTACTAGGAGGGAAAAATGAAAATGGGTTTCTAGATGGTGACTCGGGTCCTGCTCAAAATACTTCCAGTTTGTTAGGCTACTACTTTCAGTGGGGGTACCCTAATAATTCCGAAAGAAGCTTAGGGGAACCAACACAAGACAAAACACAAGTAATCAAAGATATGGGAGCTACAACCAATGAACCAGGGCATACCCAAGTTCAGAGCTCTTGGTGGTGGTCAACTACCCAAAATGTCGCCGATGAGAACTCTACTGTAGCAAACCAAACAGATCAAAGGAACGATGTTCCTGATCTAAACGAAAGAGGACAGTCGTGGTTTTCGTGGCTTTGGTCGACACCTGAGAATGGAAGCGAAGTGGACCTAGATCCCTTGGTACAGCATACCAAAAGGCTTTTCTCCGAAGCTCAGTCTGCCATAGAATCGCCCAAAGGTTCTACTTGCAACTACGCGATTTTTAATGTTTTTGGAGAAACAAAAGGTGCCCTTGCAGTCGAAGGAACTAAAAGTGAGGATCATCCTGTTGTTTTCGATATTGAGAAGAAACCCATTCTACCGAATGAGTCTTTTGAGCTAGGTATTTCTTATGCAAAAAGCCTGCAAGATACGAAAAATGTGAAACCAACATTTGCTGTACAAACGAGCACACTGCAGGCTCAACAAAAAAACGACAACTCTGGCCAGCCGCAGAACCCTCAGACAGATAATTCTAGCGAAAACTACAATGGTGATGTTCAAGATTCTACTTCTACTCCAAATGAGCTCAAAATAAATGGGCGTTCGAGCTCTACTGAACCATCGAATACTCGCGATACCAGAGCACTAGAACAATTGGATACTGAAAACGAATCAGCTTCTCCGCTGACTGTACCTACGGTTCTTCCAGTTTTGGATCGAAATCTTCGGAAAGTGACCCTCACTACCAAAGCGAGACTTTGGGGAGAAGCACTTATTTATGGAGATAAAACCTCCGAAAAGCATATTTACAAGTCCACTCGACAATCAGTTGCAAAAAAGAGAGAATCATTGACCAAAAAAGTTGTCGTAATATCCACGCACAGCTTTTTGCCAATCAAATTTGTTAAGTCCTTCATTGGTCAGGGTACCGGAAATGCAACTGATTTTGCATCTTCGGGAGCAGAGGCTATTCTTAGATGGAAGAAAATTCTACCATTTAATGTACCCTCTGAGAATCTACTCGATGAACTAAAAGCGAGCGAGTGCACTATTCATACAATTTCCTTAGAAGGAATTGGAACAATCAAAGATCGAGTGCACTCAAGTCTAAAGTTGCTCCGAAACTGGAGCGATGAAATTCGAAGTGCTGATAGTGTTTTGTTTGTATCTAATTCGATTGCTTGCCCAGTCAATGCATTCTTACTCGACGAAATGCACAAGCACAACGTGGAGTTTAAATTAAAAGACAAAAAGGTGGGTGTTTTAAACATGGCAGGTATAAATACTGGGATCTTCCCAAATATTGATTCCAAAACTGTCAGACGTGCGTACACTTCTGATGAGAACAACATCTTGCGAGAAGTCTTTGAATTGCAAAGCGAAAAAAGCGGTATCTCTCGAGAATTGTCCAGTTGTTTGAAACGTCTATGTCACTTGAATGTGAAATTCACCTACTGTGGAGGAGTTAATGATCAATTTGTGCCAGTTTACTCTGCATGTGCAAATAAAATTAAACATCCAAACATGTTCAAATGTCTATATGTTTCTCCTGAAAGTGATATCCCAGCCTTTGTGATTCGCCTTATGTCAATAATTTTGACCATGGAGAATGTTGGACACTATGATGAAACCCTCTTGAATGACTTACTGGACTTGGTACAAGGATCTATCACACCGAGTGGGTCACATGGAAGTATCTTCAATAGTCCCGAGGTATATAATACTGCAGTTCGTTTTGCTTTCGAAACTACAAGTCTCAAGCATCAAAAATTACCCCAAACCGCAGAGGGTTCACAGATTGGTAGCGGTACCCCAAACCTTTATAACTTGCCATGGAGTGTACGAGGATTGGTCAATGACCTAATCTATATCAAGAACGTGCATAGCCGTTCACTTATTAAAAACTTGATTTTGGAGTATAGAAGATGGAAGCCCGTGTCGCGACAATGGAAAGATGTCAAGAATTGCTTTGCTGCTTTCGAAGAAGTCAGCGTTGATGATATTTTTGTTTAAAGTCATGCTGTTGCCAAATTCAGATGAAAAAAAGCGCCCACACATATTGGTGCCGATTTTCAACCAGAGAAAATTAAAGAAGAATAGAAATTGGAAGGGGGAGTTGCGTCGCAACCACCTAATAAAGGGTGCACAATCTGCCAAAATCTTATCTGACATCATGTCACGCTCTAAGCAAGTATGAAACACATTGGTCCTCTTCCCGTCCATCACTAAACTTCAAAGAGTTGTCAGTCTAATTCAAGTTGAAATCTAGCACATTTTAGGTTTCAAGCATTATTATTGAGTCCGTGATCCTCAACCACACCATGATTTTTGAAGTGCTTCCAAACCTTAAGTGAACCCCCACACATTGCATTTCGAAGGCGTCTTCACATGGTATTGGCAACTACGAGATATACAAGAAAAAGAGGAGATCCTGCCCAGAAAGACGAAGGAAAACAATTAATTATTTAACCGGAATCCTGCAGACATAAATCCAAAGTGCCTTGAGAAGTCACTGTCGCTCATTATGCAGAAATGTAAGGGCATCTTGTAGCCAGAGGGGGCCAGAAGAAGGTGCATTAATAAATATGCGGCTGCGCTTGTCTGCGGGCCGATTCCAACGTGGGCCGTAGAATGAGGATGCACAGCGAGTGAGAAAAAACCTCAAGACGGACCAAGCATATTCCGAACTTTTAGCCGAGTGCGGCGCATGACAATGCATGAACCGTCATTTGTCACTACCATCGAAAGCACAGGCACTCCCTACACCTGGTCTTGGCGGAACATTAGCACCGGTAATCGCCCTGCAAGGGTTCGCGGCGTTCGAGCATACAGCAGATCCCCAGGCCTGATCCTACATATGGTGCGATGCAGAATCTTAATAGCGTAGCCGTCCGTAACGAGGCGGGCACGACCGCTTTAATGCGCATAGCTACTATGGGGTCACAAGATTGTTTGGATTAACATCAAGCTCCACGTCCCACTGAGTTATTCTCCTCGATAGTTATTGCCAATTTTGCAGGCAAAAGTGGTGGAAGTGCCCTCAGCTTAGCATATTTCATCAGACACTCTCTTCAATTGGCTCAAAATATTGAGCATTCAACGACCAATAATCATTGAATAAGGCTATTTCAGCTTATTGCTTTCCCGAAGTTTACAGCTTCATAGACAAAGATGTCAGATGAGGCACAGAAACGAACCAGAGCTTCTGGCGATGTGCTTGACTACCTTATACACGAGTTTGAGATGAACCCGAACCCTACTCCAGAGCAGAGGAAGGAGTGCAGTGAACGCACAGGGATGTCCGAAAAGGCAATTCGAATCTGGTTCCAAAATAGGAGAGCCAAGTTCAGAAAATTGGAACGGCAGGCAAAATCTGCCAAACCCAACCCAGGTCTGCATGTCAACTCCAAGGGGCAGCTTCATGCATATTCCAGTTCAAACAACAATAGTGTTCATTCGTCCCCATCGAATCTGCTCACAAACGTCACAAATACTACGTCCAACTCCCATTCGGTCCCTTCGGAAATTAACGAGAAATATTGTTTTGTGGACTGCACCTCTTTGTCCGTGGGCACATGGCAAAGGGTCAAAACTGGCATGCATGATAATCAGGTGTTATTAAGCTCTCTTGTTAACTTATCGCCATATACGTTGAACAGGTGTATGAACCATGTGGATCTCATGGTCATTTTCTCGAAGAAGAATGCTGAAATAAATTACTTCTTTCTGGCCATATCCAACAAATCAAAAATATTGTTCAGAATATTTTACCCTTTGGCATCCATTGTCACGTGCTCTCTATTGGATAGCAGCATCGAGGAAGACTCGATTGAACTCAGATTGAATTTGGCATCCAAACCAAAATTCTCAGTCTTTTTCTTCAACGGAGTCAACGCTAATTTAAACCAATGGTCTATTTGCGATGATTTTTCGGAAAACCAGCAAGTAAGCTCAGCTTATTACGCTCCCGGAGGAACATCCACGCCCCATGTTTTAGTGGGAAAAAAAGAATCCTTGCATCATTTACAAAATTATATACAAATGAGCAAGGACTACCCCTTCAATGCCCCCATGATCTGTGGTGCTATTGATACTGGTGAGCCGTTGCTACATGAGAATGTGCTTGGATCGCGAGACTCTATTGACGAAAGAGACTTTCTTCATTTGGTGGGAAGTGACAGGACCCTTATGAACAATACCCCAGGTTTCAACTCAGAAAACAATGAAAGCTGGAATGATGCAGCTCATAGTGGACCTGAGCTAGGGATCAATAGCATCTCTCATCTTGTGGAACCCCTTCAAGGCGACAGCCTTTCGCCACATTCTCCAAATCATCTTACGGGACATTCAGCTCGCTTCGAGGGGCATAAGGGTACAAATGGGTTTGATGGCCAAGTGTTCAACGACAGCCCAAATTTTTTCCATTCAGTGGATATAAATGACCAGGATCTACAGATTTCTCATCAAGAGCACAAGGAATCAAGGCAAGATGATAGTGACCAAAAACATACGCACGGCGAGAATAACATGCAAGATGCCCACGAGGCCTTGCATGAGTTGAATCATGGGCCAGAACCCAATTCATTTGGCTACGAGGTGGAGGTGGACCACTCTGGATTCGAGACGAACGATCTAATAATAGAGAGTCCCAGTCTAGCGACGCATTCGCCAATGCCCGAAGAATCGATCAGCGGGCATGCCGATAATTTTATCGACTACAATGCTCACGCCTAGATCGTCCCAGAGCTGGTACAATTACTTGTATGGGGTGCTAATTAGAACAATACTAAATGCATCATGTAACTTAAACATGCAAGTGTGCGGTGTGAAGCGCAGGCTTTTGTTTGTCACGTGACACACAATCACCGAGTACACCTGATTCACCATCTCTAAATCCAGCCGGTAGCCATGCTATCACGAACATACGTTCGGTTGATGCTGACCCTGAGTCGGCCACCTCTACAAACAATATTGCCCAAGAAAAAGGCCCTCAACAGGCTCCTATTCGATAATGACTCCAGGCTCTCATACGGAAAAGTCATCCCCATCTTGAACACAGTGTACGACAACTTAGACACGCCCCAAGACATCTTGTTGCCGAAATACACCACAGATGCAGATTTGATGGTGTTGCGAGGGCTTTTGCATGACTTGCGGAGCGTGACCAAGTCCATCAACAAAAACTTGGTGGACTTGGAGAATGAGCTTGTTGAGCAGGCAGCTGAATTGGGAAACAATGATGCCATTTGTATGCTAGCCTTCGAGGTCATTGGCAAGGAGAACTCCACCAAGGATGACTACAACCACGCCAGTTCTTTGATCAAACAGCTCACGGATATGAAACATCCATTAATATTCAAAATGGCAGGAGATTTGGCCTTCTCGAAAGGGTACCACGAGCAAGCAGAGCAGTACTGGTACTCATTCTTGGAGCTAGAAAGCGATACCATTCTCGCCAGCCATGTCTACTCTAATCTTGGGATCTATTACTTCAACTATCAAAGCCCCAAGCCAGACCTAGAAAAAGCCCGGGTGAATTTCGAAAAAGCCATCAGGTTTGGCGAGCTAGACTCTCATATAGTCAAGCTGCACTATTTCTTGGGCCAGCTCTACTCCATCACTGATCCCGTTCTCTCCAGGTACCACCTCGAAGTGTCTGCATCTAGGGGCTTACAAGAGAGTTTTGCTACTCTAGGGTTCTTGGAACTCAATGTATTCAACAATGCGAAAAAGTCGCTTGAGTGGTTCAAATTGGGGGTGGAGTCCAACAGTGACATTTCCTGCTTGATCGGACAATTCGACGCGCATATCAAGTTAAACAACACCATTAATGCACTCAACATCTTGACCAATTTACGCGGCTTAAAGGAGAAGATAGACAAGGTCTTATCGAGGAAGACAGACATGCCAGACAGGTACAGAGACTCAGCTCTCAGCAACCAAAGTCTACTTGACACATTTTTCCGGACGCGAGCGGAAGCGGTGAAGAAATTGTAATCAAGCAGAAAATATCAACTATATGTATATACTTTTTAAATACCATCTTTTGGGGGGTTTCAATAGCATCTTCTGGGTACTCCATGTCCTGTGCTGTGTGCACACCCAGATGTGATCTTGAACAGTGCGTGAGTCTTATAGTACCACCACTAAATATGCCTACTGCCAGCAAAGGAGTCTTGGTCAAGTGTGACCCGTCCATCAAGGCTTTGATCCTACAGATCGACTCTGAAAGCAGGGGTATTGTTCTTCAGGAGTTGGACAGTACACATCTAATGATCAAAGGGGACATGGTGAAATTCGTCAAGGAAGAGTTGAACAGGCTTCTACTCAAGAACATCTACGATCCAATCGATGCAGCTAAGCAATAAACTTCTAGTTGATTGCTTCTAATTTTCTGCCCCTAATTGCCCCTAATTGATTGCTCCTACTTAATTACATTAATTCAGCTGGTTTTTCTAGAGAGTTTGTGATAAAGAAACTATACTCCCTCATGCTTAGTGTTGGCATCTTCTAGGGCCACTGCGTCGTCCAAAATACTCTCATTGAACTTGAATCTGGCATTATCCTCCCCAAGCGAATCCTGTACTCCTGCAACACTTTCGTTGATGAAGTTGAGGAAGGCGTCCGGCTCCATGATCTCATTGAGCTCCTCAGCGTTTTCCAGGCGAGTCATCTTTTCTTCGCATGCCCTGTAATAAGACTCATAGGTGGAGTAGATAAGCTTAGACAAGAGCCCAAGCAAATAGCTTATCACCTCATCTTCCTCAATATATGTTTTCATCTGAGAGCAAAGATGCGGTATTTTGATCAAGATATTGTCGTCCAACAACATTGACTTTTCCTTTAGCGTCTTCTTTTCATCGCCCAAGATTGGTGCACAGATGATGTTGGCACACTCTGTCACCAAGTCATTCACGGAATTGGCAAGCTCCAACTCAATTTCTTGCTTAGCATCAATCATGTCATTGACCACCTTTGGAGCGGACTTTTTGACGAGCTCAAGGAGCCCGCCGTTGGAGTTGAAATTGACATAAAGTTTACCTGAACGGAATATGTCAATGAGCTCCAGAATCCCGCTCGTAAAATCGACGGACGTTTCCGTTCTGATGAACTGGATATCGAAATTGTTGAGTTGATTTTTCAACATGATAAGGTTGGAAAGATAGAAGAGTTTTGCATCCACTGATCCAAAATGTCCAATGGCCAACTTTAATGCTCCGTTTTTGAGCATGTATATGCAGCTGTGCACAATGAAGTGGGCCATATCGTCAAAAACGCTAGGTCCAACTAACTCGTGTATGTTAGACAAGACAGTCAATGCCTTGCCAACAGGAACGTAGAGATTTGGGAACAAATTCTCCTCGAACTCGTCCAAAACAGAGTGCCTTCTGTTGCTGCTCCTCCTCTGTCCCAATTGCAAATCCTCTGCTTGAGGCTTGTACTTGAGAAGCTTGTTGTCAATGAAGTTTTGGATGCGAAAGATAAGCCTCGACTGAGAGTCGTTTAGTATAGGCTCAAATAGCTCTGCATATGGGATGTACCTATCTTCTCTGTACTCGTCATTATTCTCAAAGTAACTGGTTATCAAGTTTGTTAAATGGCATAACTCAGTAATTTTGGTTTCTCTTAAAATGCGGTTCCTCAAATCGTCATATAATGGGTCGAGAACCTGTTTGAAGAAAGCGAAAAGCTCTTGAGTGAAGAATTGCTGCATGTTGACATCATACTCCGAAATCGGAAAGAAGTCAAGGAATTGTCCATACTCTTTTTCAAGTAGCTTTTTGTATGTTAATATGCTTCTCTGAGAGTACAGAACAATGTCAATCTGAGGGGGTGCCTTGTTTTGCAGGGTTTCTGAAGTTGATGGTTGAGCCAAAGTGTTGACGCTAGAATGAAGCTCGAAATATGCCCCTATCAAGTTCAATCTGACTTTAAAATATTGTGCAAGGATTTCAGATACCAATCCTTTATATTCCTCGTGACTGTAACACCTTTCAACTATAATGCTGACAAGATAGGGAAATTTGGTGTTGCTGGTTTGTTTTTCGAGATCATTGCTGAATTCGCTGTACATGAGTATGTCTAAAGACACGGCGTCCAACTTTTTGGCAGTTGTTTTGGATGAGATTTCACTCTGCTTGGCCTTGAAGAAGTCTATGTTAAAGTTTCTCACTAAGGTGAGGCCTCTGGTCATGCATTGGCGGTATCTCAGGTAATAAGTTTCTGCGTCTTGGTAAGACTGATGAGAATCGAAAAAGTCCAAGTATTCCTGCAATTGCAGCAAGATTGTTTGGACTTTGCCTGTTTTTATGATGTTGTTGCCTGAAGAGATCAACGTTTTACTGATTGTCTCTAGAGGCTCGAATATTTTCATGACGTAGTCCAATTCTTGGGCCTTTTGGCTGAGATTTTCCTGTTCCCTCAAAAGCTTTGCTGATTGTGTAGCAAAGTCTTCTGTTTCCTTAACCACCTGGTCGTAGTTAAGGCTCAAGAAATTGAGGTTTTCGGTAATGGACTCACTTTGCTGAGAAAGAAGCTTAAGGTACTTCACATTATGGTCACAGTCTGTTTTAAAGGAAAGTATCACATCATCATAGCTATCGTTTATACAGCTGATGTGCTCTGAGTCGAGGACCGAGTTGTAATTGAGTGTGGACAAGTAGTCTTGGGTCAACTTTTCTTGCTCAGATTGAGTGAAGGGATATGAATTTATATCCAAGATTTTCTGAGTTTCCAATGACTCGTCTAGAAACAAAAGCTTGTCCATATTTGCTGGCAAGGACTGGGCCCTAATCTTGGTCTTATAGAGCCGGGACTTGACCATGTTCGCCGGTTTCTCTTCGAGAATAGGATTATGCACATATCGAGCCTCTCTACTCTCGTTTTCCGGGCTTATAGCATTATCAGCAAGATCCTTGACTGAGGAAGCGATGCTTTGAACCACCGAAGAACGTCTATCTCTGGTCATGTCGGCCCAGTATTTGGTGTTACCAGTTTCTCAGTGTTAGTTGGTCGCGTGTTAGAAGAATCTGCGCACTGCGACATACGCAGGCCCTATCAGATCAAGTGAGTAGTTCCTACTATAACTAGAGCCACCCAGCCAGACCTACTCAGAAGACATTTTGAACTCGGGTAAACCGCTTCCATAGACACTTTTATCAGGACTTTTTAAGCTTTAAGCACGCGGACAAATATGGACGAAGATCCCCGTACTAATAAGCCCCATGACCCAAATGAGGTTCTCACAGAAGATTCAGATGATGCTCTCGCTGACTTAGAAAAGGAGTTTGCAGTCAGGAAGCAAAAATTGCTCGAGGAGAGGGCACGAAAGAAGGAAAAACCCGTGAATCTGGTTCTAATAGAACGGTCTCCTTCTCCAGAAAGAAGGAAACCCTTTGTGAGCAAGCAATTCCCTCTACCGAAACCAGATTTGCCAGACACTGCTGTC
This sequence comes from [Candida] ipomoeae, assembly GCA_002370145.1. Classification (NCBI taxonomy): domain Eukaryota; kingdom Fungi; phylum Ascomycota; class Pichiomycetes; order Serinales; family Metschnikowiaceae; genus Metschnikowia; species [Candida] ipomoeae. Next base: position 241,586 of record NKZK01000555.1, on the reverse strand, counting down.
AAGACAGCAAAATCACAACCAAAAGCTGAAAGGTCATTCCAAAGAATACTGACACCATCCAGTCTGTTTGCATCGCGTCTTCATAATACCAAAAGCACAGAATCAAAGGATGCCAATTATAAGGAACGAATGTTCGAGTTCGAAAATGTCCCTCCTCGAAACCTTGTTATGGAAGATAGCACTGATGGCATATCGGAAGAGAAGTTGAGCCGAAGATACATATCTCAGCAAGATGCAATGCAGCTACTTGATAATGTCAAAATTCTACGAACCACCAAGCTTTTGGCCAAGGTGTGTCCTCCTAAATTCGAAGAGCCCCAGTATATTAATTGGTGTTTCGCCGGAATGATTCTCCACAAGAGTGATCCCAAAACTTCGGTCAACGGGAAGAAGTTCATGGCCTTACGTGTGGGAAATTTCTTGCATACTGTGGATGTGTATCTATTTGGAGACGCCTTCACGAGATTCTGGAAATTAAGATGTGGTGATGTCATTGTTGTATTGAATCCAACGGTTAAGAAATACGCCTCTGGCTTCAACCTCTCTATTCTGGACGATTTGAACAGCATTCTTGAAATTGGTACCCTGAAATATTTTGGACACTGCTCTGCTACCACTAAAGCTGGAGAGAAATGCAAATATGTGGTTGACTTGCTGAAAAACGAACTTTGCAACTATCATGAGGAAAGTAAGTTCAAGCATGGCTCCAGAATGGAATTGCAAGGGAGTGTCAAACCTAAAGCACCACTTAATAAGCAAGGTTTGTCTGGTCAAGCATATGTTAGTGCCAATTCAAGCCAGCCCATGTTCGTGCAATACGCAAACTCTGGATTTCTGGAGAAAGACGTGGTCTACAGTGGTGGAGAACAATTCGACCAAGCGAAATACGACAAGCCCGTCAAGGAGAGTGCATACTCCAAGCTCAAGAAAAAGAGAGCTAATGAAAAACTTCGAAACACTTTGGTGAAAACATCAGCACCCGCCAGATTAGATGACTTGGAGAAATTGGGTATTGTGCAAAAAAATGACCTGGAAAATAAAGAAAGACAAAACACTCTTCAAACTCTACGCAAGCAAGCATTTAAAGGAAGTTTTCTTAACGGAATGGGCTACGATCCCACACAAGAACGAATGAAACATGTTGAGAAAATGAAGGCGTCAAAGTCATTGGAGGAGCTACGCACGCTTGGCAAATCAAAACGGGTTAGTTTGCAAGCATCTGAAGAAGAACGCAGCAAAAAGCAACGCAAGTGGAAGGAGGCATTCAACATTACCAAATCAAGTGGAGCATCTGCACGCAATCCGCCGCTTCACCCAGCATTTGTAAAAGCTGCAGACAAAAACAAACGGACAATCCCCAAAATCCTGGATCTAGATGGAAACGATGGACCATGTGAAATGAACACGCAGTGTGCAGGTGACTATGACAGCGACCTTGAGATTTCGTTCGCATGTGATGCAGACGAGAGCCAATACAAAAAGGCCATTGCTGCACCATTGGAATAAATTAGCGGGGAAAGCGAGAGATTGCCTCGACGCGCGCGCATTCTCCTGCACAAAGCTTGCAAACATGTGAAAGTGTCGAGTATGTAGAAGATCTCAGGTCTTCATGTGCTTCGGACTTCAGAGCGGGGCTTCAGATGCGACGCCAATTTAAATGAACCCCAGGTTCCTGACTTTCGCAAACCTTTCCAAGTAATTTTCTTATACCATGTTTGACTCCGACATTCTTTCCAAAGCAACAGATTCCCATCTCTTCAAATATTCCCTACTTCTCTTCGGCACAATTTTCTTGTACTGGTTACACAGACAATATGTTGCTTACAAGTTTAAAAAAGCATTTGGCTGTAAGGAAGCAAAAAGATTCCAAACTGGTGTACTTGGAGTCCCAACCCTCTTAGAGCTCCACTCTAGGATGAGAGAGGGTCGCACATTGGAGTACTTGAAAGGTATCAAGGATGAAGGTGAATGCCGGACCTACGAGCTTTACGTTGCGGGCATGAGAATTATCTTCTCTGTTGACCCAGAAAATATTAAGGCACTTTTGGCCACTCAGTTCAATGACTTTGCTTTGGGCTCTAGACACAGCCACTTCTTGCCATTGCTCGGAGATGGTATCTTTACGTTGGACTCTCATGGATGGAAGAACTCCAGGGCTATGTTGCGGCCACAGTTTTCTAGAGAGCAAATCTCGCACGTGAAAAGTTTGGAGTCCCACATTCAGAGTCTTGGCAAGCACATCAGAAATCTGAATGGTGGTGTTTTCGATATCCAAGACTTGTTTTTCAAGTTCACTGTGGACACTGCAACTGAGATTCTTTTTGGTGAATCCGTATACTGTTTGAGAGATGGAACCATTGACGACTTGCCTCCTACTGGTGGTTTCACTGGCCGTGAGAAGTTCAATGAAGCATTCAATCACACCCAAAAGGTCTTGGCTGCTAGATCTTACAGTCAAAGTTTCTTCCGTCTTGTGGACTCTCCTTCGTTCAGAAAGTCTTGTAAGACCGTCCACGGATTTGCCAGATACTATGTTGAAAAAACTCTTTCCATGGATGAGGAGACCTTGCAAAAGAAGTCTGAGTCTGGATACACTTTCTTGTACGAGTTGGCTAAAACCACCAAAAATCCAAAGGTTTTGCAGGATCAATTGTTGAACATCATGGTGGCCGGTAGAGATACAACTGCAGGCTTGTTGTCTTTTACTATTTTCGAGTTGTCTAGAAACCCAGAGATTTTCGAGAAATTGAAGATCGAGGTCTACACCCACTTTGGCAAGGGTACGCAAGAAGACGTTGATGCTATCTCTTTCGAAGGCTTGAAGAAGTGTGAGTACTTGAAGTGGGTTCTTAATGAAGTATTGAGACTTTATCCTTCGGTGCCAGTGAACTTCAGAGATGCTACTAAAGACACCACCTTGCCTTCCGGAGGTGGACCAGATGGAAAGTCCCCAATCTTTGTTGCCAAAGGCACGACTATTGCTTACTCGGTTTACTGTACGCACAGAGACACAGAATACTACGGCAAGGACGCTGAAGAGTTCAAGCCAGAAAGATGGGGTTCGCTGCCCAAGTATGGATGGGCATATGTCCCATTTAATGGAGGTCCAAGAATCTGCTTGGGTCAGCAATTCGCTCTCACGGAAGCTTCTTACACCATTGTGAGATTGATCCAGATGTTCCCCAACTTGACATCTGCATACACGGGCTCATACCCCCCTCCTAAGATGTTGCATCTCACGTTGTCCATGTTCGATGGAGTTCCAGTGAAGATGACCTAGACACGACTATATTTATATAAAATCACAACCTCAACGAAGAATTATGACTACAAATAAACATTTCATAATAACATCATAGATCTTAGTATGTGTTTAAAAATATATGGAAAGGTTTAGGGTGAACTGTAAGGAGGATGCACAGTTTGGAAAGTAGTGCGGTATTGCAAATTTAGAGAAGAATGCAACCCCCTAGCTCTTTATCAAAAAAAAAATTAAACAATTTGAAAAAAATTTGCTCTTCAAACTCCAGACGTAAAAAAACTCAATCCAGAAAAAATATTCTAATTTTCATATAACCAAAAAATCCAAAGTGGCACCCCGGACTTTTGGTGTATTGTCGTGTATCCAGTAATATCACGAGCATTACTCAACGTGAAATTTCAATGCGATGAGACAAAGCATGTCCGAGACCAAGAAGCAAAAAACAAACCCCACCGAAATGAAGATTTGTACACATTCCGGATCCTTCCATGCTGACGAGAGTTTGGCCATCTATCTCTTGAGACTTTTACCCAAATTCAAGGACGCTCAGTTGACCAGATCCAGAAACCCCACCGACTGGGAAGCAAGCGACATCGTCGTCGATGTGGGAGGAAAATACGACCAAGGCCACAAATGGTTCGATCACCACCAGAGAGAATTCAACGAGAACTTCTCCTCCGACTTCCACACCAAGCTTTCCTCTGCCGGCTTGATCTACAAACACTTCGGAAAGGATATCATTGAGGAGGTGCTCAAGCTCAATAACCCAAGTGACGTCAACATGCTCTATGTGAAGGTGTACAAGGAGTTCATCGAAGCCATTGATGCTAACGACAATGGAATTAACAACTATCCTTCTGACGTGGAAAGAAAGTTCAACGACAAGAACTTAACCCTTCCATCTTTGGTTTCTCAGTTGAATCCTCGTTGGAACTCCGACCCAGTTGATAAAGATTACGACGAGGCTTTCGAGAAGGCCAGCGAGTTGATGGGTACTGCTTTTGTCAACTTGGTGAAAGGTTACGGTGAGTCGTGGTTGCCAGCAAGAGACATTGTTGAGACTGCGTTCAAGAAGAGATACGATGTACACCCATCGGGCGAAATCATCGTGTTGGGCAAGTTCTGCCCATGGAAGGAGCACCTATACTCGATTGAGAAGGAGAACAATGCTGCAGGCGAGATCAAGTTTGTGTTGTTCCAAGATTTTAGCTCCGCATGGAGAATCTCCACTGTGTCAGTGACTTCCTCAAGTTTCGAATTTAGATTCGGTCTTCCTGAAGAATGGCGCGGGGTAAGGGACGAGGAATTGTCTAAGCTCACTGGTGTGGACGGATGCATCTTCGTGCATGCTGCTGGGTTCATTGGTGGCTGCAAAACCGAAGAAGGTGTGTTGGCTCTTGCTAAGAAGTCTTTGGAGTCAAGAAAGTAAATAATTCATACGAATATTCATTATGTATTTTTATATCCTACAAAATTACTCTTGCAACAATGGTGCAGCCTCGGAGGAGCCGACAATGTTCTTTCTTGCAAGCGTGCCAGTTGCGACAGCAATAGAAAGAACGAACAAAAGGCCCGAGATGATGAAGCCGAAAATCCATTGCAATGCAAAGGCCTTGGTGAACAATTGACCCAATCCCAAGCCAAAAGCCAAGAACGAGGACGAGAGTCCCACACCCCAATCGTTGAAACCAAGAGTGAAGAATCCTGGAATCAAGAGCAAAAGCCATACAGTCATGTTGGCAATAACTCTACCCAAGAACTTGTGGACGTGGAACAAAACAGCACCGTTCCAGAAAATAGCAAAAAGCAACCACGACAATGGGAAGGCGGCTGTGGTGAAGTGAATCAAGGCCAAGTCACGCACTGGCTTGATTGCAAAAGTCTTGTGGGTCAAGTACAAAGCAAGGATGTTGAACAAGTTGATGACCAAAAGCACCACGGACCAGAAGTAGTGCTTTCTAACGAAAAGATTGGTCCATCCGAAAACAAGCAAGTTGAATGCAGTGAAGTGCCATCCCACTTTCTTGGTGAAGTCCAATCTGTTGGTGACACCAGAAGCATTGTCAACCACAGGAACAAAAATTTGGCTCACGAACAAAATTTGCATGAACATCAAGAAGGCCCAGAATACAATGGTCACAACGATGTTCAAGGTGAAAGGGGTGTCAGAGACATGGTGAGGGCTGTCATTGCTAAATGGTTGTCTACCAGCAAAGTATCTGATGGTGAAGTAAGCAGAGAGCACCCACGAGACAATTGTGGAAACTTTATGAGTAAGGAGACTGTCAGCCATTGCGAATTTCAAACAGTTAGTTTAAGATGGAAATTTTTTAAAACTAAACTGCTGCACATTATGCTCTACTTAAATAAAATATGCCGCAGCAAGCATTGAATCAAGCAACACCCCCCTTTCGAAAAAACGGAATGATCGCACTTCCGCACCGGAATTCGATACACATTAAATACGAAAAAAATGAATTTAGAGCACAAATCTAGGCCAAATTATAGATCTTGACACCACATTCTGCAGCGTCTCTAATTCTCCAGTTTTCTAACAGTTGCAGACTCGTCAAGTTGTATGCGGCGCATACTAAACAGCGCGGTGTGTACATAGTCCATAGTAAAGTAAGTACTGCAGAGCACGGCTTCTTAATTTCCGAATGACGATGTGTTGAATCTTTTAAAGACATGACATGCATAACTTCTCCTATGTTCACGCGGAAATAATTATAGGAGAATTCGAACATCAGTCACGCGTGAAACTTTATTACTGTACTGATGTCCGTACCTTCTCATTCAGTAGACGACTTCTCAGTCTGCAACATCTGTTACTGCCCCGATTTTAAAGTTTCATCTAGAATTCCTGTTTACCGTAGAGGCGGTTATAGCTAAGTATTTATTTACAAAATTTTACTTTTTTAGTTTGCTGTTTTTAAGTTGCGCCCTGAATTGTAATATTTTTCTACCTGATTTGTTACAAGACAAATGTAATGGAACACCGTGCTGAAACTTCCTCAGGGCGTGTCGGCGTACCACTTCGTTTTTTGATAGATAAGCACGAGGGCTGTTCCTGCATGAATTGGATTCCCTCATGCAACACGAACAAACAATTTCAAACCCCATATTGTTCCTGAAAACAATCCAAAATTTGTCACATATTCCGTCAAAACTAGCGGCTAAGAAAGTACATACATTTTTTTTTTTTTGATCTGGACTATAGCTTTGGATCAAAGGATTTTGACGAGAACGTGGTGTGCATCTCGAAAAACTGGTTTGGGCACGCCGAGCGCGTTCCCACGCTCGATGTTCTTGCGTGTTTTTTATTGACGTTCTCTATTGTCACCGATAATAAAGTCGAGATCTTTCTTCTTTCTATAGCTCACACTATTACCTTGGCGTTACTAGTGTATGGGAATTATTCTGGCGTACTTTATTGGGCAAGGACTATATCTTATAAAGAAAAAAATGGATAAGACAAACTACTCTCCACTTGGCGCTGCATCTTCAGTTGCAAACTCTGGACCCGTGTCCATTCTTTGTTACTGTTTGTCTTCTATTTTGATGACAGTCACAAACAAATATGTGCTTTCTGGTTACTCCTTTAACTTGAACTTCTTGCTTTTGGCTGTGCAGGCTGCTGTGTGTATTACCACAATCGGTACCTTGAAAAGTTTGAATGTCATTACTTACAGACAGTTCAACAAGGATGAGGCCAAGAAGTGGATGCCCATTGCTCTTTTGTTGGTTGTCATGATTTACACTTCTTCCAAGGCATTGAAGTACTTGTCGATCCCTGTGTACACTATCTTCAAGAACTTGACCATTATCTTGATTGCTTACGGTGAGGTCTTGTGGTTCGGCGGAAAGGTCACCCACATGGCTTTGGGCTCTTTCCTTTTGATGGTTTTCTCTTCTGTTCTTGCCACCTACGGTGACAGTGCTAGCACGAAGAGTGCCGCTGACATGTACACATTGTACTTGGGATACTTCTGGATGTTCACCAACTGTTTTGCATCTGCTGCCTTTGTCTTGATCATGAGAATTAGAATCAAGTTGACCAACTTCAAGGACTTTGACACCATGTACTACAACAACTTGTTGTCCATTCCTGTGTTGTTGGTGGCCACCTTCATTTTCGAGGACTGGTCCCCAGAGAACCTTGCCGCTAACTTCCCTGCCGAGAACAGAACTGCTACCATCCTTGCTATGGTTTTCTCTGGTGCTTCCTCTGTTGGTATCTCTTACTGTTCTGCTTGGTGTGTCAGAGTTACCTCCTCGACTACTTACTCCATGGTTGGTGCTTTGAACAAATTGCCAATTGCTTTGTCTGGATTGGTGTTCTTTGATGCTGCAGTTAACTTCTGGTCGGTGTCCTCCATCTTTGTTGGATTCGTTTCCGGTTTGGTTTACGCTGTTGCTAAGCAAAAGCAACTGAAGGAGGCTACTCAGCAATTGCCAACTTCAAAATAAGCTTTTGATCCCTGTCTCCACGCACAACTGTACCCTAGATAGAATTGCTATACAGATAATTTGCTCAATAGCAAAATTGAAATCAGTCCCCGTGAATTTTAATATTATTACTTGCTGTACACTGTAACTCGTCTCATAAGCCTTCGATTCGAGCGCACCTGCACACTGCAGCCCAGCTCTCATAAACTTGGAAAGCGCTCGAAAAAAGATCAAGCCAAGTATAAAGCAATTCTTAGATCCACAAGCTCTCATTTCCTCACCGTGAGAATCAAAGATGGCACAAAACAGCTTGGAGGCAATCCCTGTCTACTTACAAGAATCCCTCGATCCAAGGACGTCCAAACAAGCTGAGTCTAACTTGAAATCAATTGAAACACAACCTCACTTCGCAATCAATTTATTGAATGTTGTCGCTTCCACCAATCTACCTGCGGCAACAAGACTATCTGCATGTTTGTTTTTGAAAAATTTAGTCAAGAGAAGATGGGTCAATGAAGAAGGTCAGTATATGATGTTTGGCGAGGATGTGGAGTATATCAAGAGGGAAATCTTGAATGTCATGATCAAGTTGCCTAATAATTTGCAAGTGCAGTTGGGAGAGATGATTTCTATCATTGCAGAGCTGGATTTTCCACATAACTGGTCCAACTTAATTGATGATTTGGTGAACAAGTTTTCTGCTGAAGACTTCGTTTTGAACAGAGGCATCTTGCTTGTGGCCCACTCCATTTTCAAAAAGTGGCGCCCACTTTTCCGTTCTGATGAGCTTTTCCTCGAGATCAAGGAGGTTTTGGATAAATTTGCGGAACCTTTCTTGTCTTTGCTCACCAAAACAGACCAGTTGATCGATGAAGCTGCTGCCAAATCAGACGCCGTTTCCATGTCGATTTACTTGGAATGCTTGTTGATTGAAGTTCAGATTTACTTTGACTTGAACTGCCAGGATATTCCAGAGTTTTTTGAAGACAACATTACCATCGGAATGTCTATCATGCACAAGTACTTGTTATTTCAAACAACGTTGATTGGTGAGCCCGATGACGATGAGGACATTGAAGTGCTCATCAAGGTGAAGTCTGCCATTATTGAGTTGATTTCCTTGTATGTTACCAGATATGCCGAGGAGTTTGACCCATTGATTGAGACATTTATCAAATCGGTGTGGGAGTTGGTTAACACCAATATTACTAAGCAGCCCAAATACGACTTGTTGCTTGTCCGTGCCTTATCATACTTGACGTCGGTCACCCAAATTCCAAAGTACCGGCCTTTTTTTGATAGTGAGGAGGCTATCAAGGAGATCATCGAAAAAATCATTTTGCCTAATATCATGTTCAGAGAAGTTGATGAGGAGCAATTTGAAGAGGAACCTATCGCATATGTCAGGTCCGATTTAGAAGGCTCAGATTTTGACTCCAGACGGAAGTCGTCTACGGACTTCTTGAGAGAGTTGAAGGAGGTGAATACTGCGTTGGTAACGAACACAGTCATGTCCTACGTCAACCAATTCTTGTCTCATTCTGACTGGCGCAACAGAGATATTGCCATCTATTTGTTTACGTCATTGGCTGCTAAAGGGTCCGTGACTAATATTGGTGTGACATCGACCAACATGCTTGTGGATGTCGTCCTGTTCTTCTCCAACAACATTGCATCCTATTTGGTTGAAGGCGCATCCGCCGTTTTGAAAACTGATGCCATCAAGTACATCATGACTTTTAGAAACCAGTTGACGAAAGAACAATTACTTGCTACGCTTCCATTACTTGTCAAACACTTGAAAGATCAAAATGCTGTTGTTTTTACGTATGCAGCTATCACTGTTGACAAGTTGCTCTCCATGACCAGCTTCACAGATGCGTCGCATCAACTTGTCATTGACAAAAATGATATACTGCCCTACGTGAATGACTTGCTAAACAACTTGTTATCTCTTATCTTCTTGAACCCAGCACCTGAGAAGCTCTCCGAAAATGAATTTTTGATCAAAACTGTTATGAGATTGTTGGGAACTGCAGAGGATACTGTCAATGAGGAGTTCAAAGCAACTATAATACAGGAGCTTCTCAGGACTTTGAGCATTATTGCAAAAAATCCTGCCAATCCTAGATTCACACACTATGTGTTCGAAAGTTTGGGTCTTTTGATCAAATTTAACAATGGCCAACCTGCTGTCATCCATGGCTATATGTCCATGATCATGCCCCAACTTTTGGAGATTCTCAGCGAGGATGTGCAAGAGTTTGTTCCTTACACGTTCCAGATTCTTGCTTTCTTACTCGAAGAGTTCCCCTCGTCGGCACCATTGCCAGACGAATATTCGCAATTGATCAAACCCATCTTGTCACCTTCTGTCTGGGAGTATAGAGGAAACGTGCCAGGTGTGACAAGACTTCTTATTGCGATCATGAGACAGGATCCATCGACATTCACGAAAGGACCTCAAGGACTCACGCCTTTGTTGGGAGTGTTCCAAAAGCTCATTGCGTCTAGAGTCAATGACACCCATGGATTTGAGTTATTGGAAGAGATCATCTTGAACATTTCCCTCGACGCATTATCCTCATATTTGAGTCAGATCGCCGTCTTACTTTTGACAAGACTCAAAAACTCGAGGACAGAGAAGTTCATCAGAAAGTTTGTCATCTTCACCATGTCATTGAGTTGCATCCCACTCAACGAAGAATTGAGCCAAAAGACTGCAGGTCAAATCAGTGCAGACTTTGTCGTCAAGTTTATTGATTCCGTTCAGAATGGTGTTTTCCAGCAAATCTTCTCTAGCTTCATTTTGCCCACTTCTGAGTCTTTCAATAACTTACAAGAGAAGAAGATTAGCGTCTTGGGTCTCTCTCAGTTTGTGATATCTGATGCTTTCACCAAGGGCGACTACAAGGCGTTGTTGGTGCCTTCTGTTGAGCAATTGGCAACAAACATCAGTCTACTTGAGGGTGTTTCTAAGTCCACTACTACGGCCCAGAATACAATTGCAGGTGACTCTAACACAGTCAGTGTGGCGATCAATGAATTAGATTTGGAAAGTGCGGCATATGGCTCATCGTTCTCGAAGCTTGTGTCAATTCAGCTCAAGCCATTTGATCCTGTCACCGCCATCAGGAACGAGGACTTCAAGTCTATCAAAGCAAAAGCAGCATCAGATGTGACGAGCCTTGCTCCACTGGGTGTGTTGGGCCTGTTGAGTGCCCAGTCACAGCAGGTGTTTACCAACTTATGATGAAGTGGAGCACGCAGTTATACAAGTAAAAAGGCTTTGTCATTGGTAATAAAAAATACAAAACACTACTAAACAGAACGTAGTAGCAACTCTATTTAAATTTATACAGCATTAGAATGATAAATATTGCTTCGCAACTCACCTAGTTCGGAGTATTTATTAGGTTTTGGAAAATGTTTTCTTCCTTGACTTGTATGTTTTCGTCGGTTCCGGTTTTGGGCGAGCCGGGTATAGATGAGTCATTTACGGACTGGGAACCTGAGTATGAGTTCACGGATTCGTTCTCGGCCTTTACACCATCGCTTTTCTCACTTTCGTCATTGTTTTCAGTTAACTTTTTGGCTTTTTCCATTTCTGCAAGCTCAGCTGCAGTCAAGAATCTTCCACCTTGCCCTCTAGGACGTCTCATAGCATGCTTATGTCTGGATTCATGCAAATAAGGCTTCCGCGTACGGGCGATTTTAAGGGTTTCCTCCAATTTGGCACGAGCAATTCTTCGCTTCAAGATACGGTGGTATTGCTTTGCATTCACGTAGAATGGCTGTTCAATGGGTTTTTCTGTGGGTTGTGGTGGTATGATGTGAGAGTTTGAAGCCATCAGCAGTTGAGGACTACCACTGGTAGAGACCTGGCCGTGCTGTTCGGCTGCTCCATCACCAGGCAAGGGATTTTGATTGTAGTAGCCGTTACTCACTGGGTTATCTTGGGTCGAGTTGAAGGTGGATGTTGGTGCCGTGGAGTAGTATGGGGGTCTGTCATGTTGATCTATGGAGTTGTGCATTAGCTGATGCGAGGGCTGGCCGTTCAAATAATTCGATGGCACTGGCTCATGGTAGTATAAGTCTTGTTGGTGCTCCAGCAAGGAAGTCATGATTTACTTTAATGTTTTCGGGAATGTCATACAGCGTCTGCTGTGAGGATTTACTTTTCGTCTTTTGTTTTGAGTGGACTTAACCAAGAGTAGGTATTTGTGGGGTTTCTTGGGGTGGAGGCAAGGTCTAGACTGGAGATTTGTAGATGTGTTGGAATATATTAACTGGGAAGAAATAATGAATGTGACCTTGGAATGAGTGAGGTTACTGATGTTAGATTTTGTCGGGTTCTGCACGTACACTACAACCGATCTCGGCCCTACATTTTAAGTTCAAAGTTGCATGGTTCTTCACACAGAGCAACTTTTTGAACAAAGTTTATAGCCCGAGCATGAATGACCATCATATACATCCAAATGCCATTATTTCAAAGCTGCTCGGAATCTGCACGCTGAGATTTCTATGCCTAAGGTCTTAAGTCTCTACCCGAAAGTGCATTGGGTTCTGCATATACTGCCACACCGAGGAAAAGAAATAGCACTTCTGAAATCTGATCGCGCGCCATGTAGTAGGGCGAGGCCCTTTTTTCGTAAAAGGCCATGAAAGTCCTGCTTCTCATCTGATTCGGATTTATTTATTATTTTGGCCCACACCCGATATGCAGGGGACTCGTAGCTTTTAGATCTCAAAGATATGTTACATTTTTTACTTACGTTCTTGACGTTTATGACTTGAGTGCCTTCTCTGCAGAAAAATGCATGTATATGCAGTACGACTATCACGTGAACAACACCTCACTCAAGTCGGTACGGTACACTCAATCATATACCTCAAGGGAATGGCTTCTGGCAAGCAGTTGAAACTCACCGATATCTCAGTGGATGATCTTTTTAAGGACCACTCGATACACTATGTGAGGGGTCTCCATAATGAGTACAAGACCAGTGTCAAAAATGCCAAAGACGAGCTCCATTCTTTAGTGGGCCAAAAATACAGAGACTTGATCAGGATTGCAGAGGACATCGATGGGATGAGTAATATGTCTAAAACCATAAACCAGCAGATTGGTGAATTATCCTATAGTCAGTCGAAACACGTTGCGTTTGGTCAAAATAACCACTCCAGATTCAACTCAATGGTGAGATCCAGAAGGTCTCAGAATGCCCGAATCCAGTCTCAAAATACAATCTTGAACAACATCATCAACAACAAGCTTATTGGCTTTGACTTGAAAATCAAAACGAATGCTTTGAATAGCAGCTCGTACTTGATTTACATGGCTCAAGTGTATCATACTGTGTCATCTGTTTTCAACCAGAGTATCAGCTCCAGCCCTAGCTCCAACGAAACTCTTTCCACGCTCAAACAAAATTTCATAAGTTTCTTGGAAAGACGTCTTGCTCAAATTACCACAACTGATGCCAGCGGAAATTATCTTTGTGACAATCTCAAATCAGCTCTGGGATCACAGTGGATAGAGGGCGACGATGTTGAGTTCCTTGCAGATTCTTATGAGGACGAAATGATCGACAACAATTCTGATTCCGAGCAAGCTGATGGATACAAGACGGGCCACCATAGCTCCGACCCAATATTCAATTATTTGGCAGCTTACATCATAATGTCTCTGGACAACAGTGAGCTTCAAAGTATGGGCTCAATTGCTCAAAAATTTATATCCTTGAGGCTTGAGTACATTGAGAAACAGCTTGAATCTTGCATTTCACAGGCGCCTTCTTTTGCTAGCAACATAAGCTTCTCCTCACTCTTGAACTTCATCCAGTCAACTCAAACTTACTTGAACGAATATTTTACTTCGAGTGATACAAATGAACTTGTGTCTTTTCTCAGCTCCATTTCAATCTGGAAAGCTACAGAGTACATCGGCTTCCATAACTGGTTTACCAATCATGAGGTGAAGTTTGATATCGCCAGATACACAAGTTTCAGTTCTGAAAAAGCATCTCACGATAAGCATCTCGGCAATTTCGAGGTTCTTTTGAAAAAATACTTCGAAAAAATACTTGCGTTAGAAACGTCTGATGACGAAATATTCCTTTGTCACAGGGCAATGAGTTTGTTTTACAATTTTGTTTGCAGTGCGAGAAAATCAGAGGTTCTCGCTGAGTGGAATGGCTCTTCGTCTGTTGTCAAAGAATTCTGTCGCAACTCCAATTTGATTTCTAGTGTTTTCCAGCTTACGTTGCTGTACGTTGAATCAATTACTGTGAACCATCAAAAGTCGCTTCTGGATGTGCTTCTTTCAGAACAAAGCATACTATACGAAGCTAGAAAAGACAGGTTGTTTTCCCAAGAATTCGTTAGTCTGATAGATGCGGATGTCACCGATTATTACCGCAAGGTTCTTGACTTCTCATCGTTCAATGACACACATTCTGGTTCTGGAGGACATTCGGATGCTGCTTCGCGTTTGAAACACTGGTTTAATGTGGAAAACGACCTTTTGGAAACTAGCCTGAGCCTAACGTCTCCTCTCATTGAGAAAACTTTGAACACTTTGCAAAAGAGCTACCGCAATTCAATCGAGTTTGGACTGTGGGGCGATTTCAATGTTGAGCTGTTCAAGTCGAAGATTTCTGAGAATCGGAAAACTCTAGTTCTGAATTTGCTTTCTAATATTGAGAGTTGCATCACTTCGGTGACCCTGAAAATTCAACAGGCAGTCGTTGACAACGAAGACGGCAATGTGTTTCTTTGGTTACATCTTTCGCTGATTCTTGTATCCAACCTTGAAATTATTCCAGGCGCTGATGATTTGAAGTCAAACCTTAAAGCCAGCATTGTGAAAATATTTGTGAAATTGTTCAATGATCTTGAAACTTTCAAGAGCTCTGAAACTGTGGTCTTTGACCTATTGTTCAAGCCGGAAACGATGACTCCTGGCTTTGAAAGTGCTACTCTTCCAGTGAAACCTCATTTGATTGTTTACTCGGCAATGCAAAGGCTCTCTTCATCTTTGTTGCAGTCGCCAATATATAGCCAGGACAAGTTACTTGAACTTTACCTGAGTTCTGCCACGAAGGCTGATTTTGTTCAAACTAAAAATGAGTGGATATCTCAAACTCTCATCAAGGGCTGCTTGCAAAGCTTGAATGAATCTTTATCAAAAGGTGATCTTCGGGCTGAAAAATCACCAAGTGCTGCTTCATCTGCAGTGTCAGAAGATGAATTAAAAAGTAACATGGAGACCGAAGCAGCCGATAGTACTGAAAAGACGACGGAAGGGAGTGTTGATGAGACTCCAAAAGATACTGAGATTAGTACAGAGAAGAAGACAGAGGATGTCGCTCAGACCCAAAAAGGAGGTTTGTCCACGGAACAGTCAAGACAGCTTTTGGCAAACATCGTTTTCTTGATTTGTCTCACATCAGATGAGGAGATAACTACCAATAACCTGCTTTTGACGGACGCAGTTCTGAAGATCAATGAAATGAGTGAAGAGGCCATTGAAGGCTCTGCTTTGAGCATTATCACTCGTGGAGTCAGTAAGAATTACCTCTTCAGCAAGGAGATTTACCTCCCTCTACTGTTCAACTAGCCCATTCTTGAGACAATTTTAATTAATACAAATACACCTTCGAGTTTGAGTTGGTCAACTCCTTCAACGTATCGGTAGTTTCCGCAATGTTCCATACATTCTGCATCTTCTGGTCTAAGTAAGAGTTGTCAACAATGACAATCTTGATCTCCTCCTTCTTCAAGGCCGCATCTTCATGGTTTAAGACTTTTTGCAAACGGCCTGGTGTGCAGCATAACACTCTGGCCCATGTGCTTTTAACCAACTTCAAGTCCACATCAAGCTTATTCTTGTTGATTAATTTTAATGAAGAGCCAGGAATCTCTCTAAGAGCCCTGTGTATGTCACATGCACGCAATGCAGACATGGAGAGAATGGCTATAAATTTCCGTTCATCGTTGTTCTCCAATTCCTGTTTTGAGTCCTTTTTCTTACTCTTTTTATTCTTAACCAGAACCTTGGCTGGAAGCATATTGCTGAACTTGGATTCAATGAATTTTGGCAAGTTATCAAGGACTCTTGGCTCCGTAAAGTCTGCTGTAGAACGAATATCCGTCTTTTTGAAGTACAAATCGGCCAATTCCAAGGCGGAAAGGTCGGAGTTTTTCCTTCTTAGAGCATCATTAATGTAATCTGTGATAGCATCCACCGAGGCTTCAGTTGACAAACCCTTCTTTCTCTCCACATCCATCTGCATCTTGATCTTCTTCTTCTCCTGGAATTTCGATGGCTCTTGCAGTCTCTTCTTGTTCACCTTTTTTGGCACTTCTTCCTGGGGTGGGCTGGGGACGCTATCAGAGGCATTTTCGTGGTCACTTTCAGCCAGGCTGGCATCCACAACGGGATCCATGTCGTAGGCCAAACCGTCATCTAAGTCGTCAGCGTTCATTTTGTGAAGTACTAAATAGTCTTGGCTCTTCGATGGGGTATATGATTATCTGAGTAGAGCTACATGCATGCGATGCCCTTCAAATCGCGCTGCGCACTGTGATGACTTTAGCACCATTAGTGCAGAATCACCTACAGAATGAAGATGCCGATGCTCAAGTTCCACAGGGCATTCCAGCGAAGGAGTATATATTTGAATGCTGAGCTTAAGGCAAAACTTGAGGTCGCTCCTCGTCATCCGGTGATAGTTGTTGGTGCCGGTCATGCTGGTTGTGAGGCCGCTACAGCTTCGGCGAGAGCTGGGGCGAAAACCACCTTGGTGACGCCTGATCTCTCCAAAATTGGCACGGCCTCATGTAACCCTTCCATGGGTGGTGTGGGTAAAGGAACACTTCTTCGTGAAGTGGATGCTTTGGATGGAATAGCTCCCAGAATCACCGACAAGGCCGGTATTCATTTCAAGACTCTTAATGCCTCGAAGGGTGCAGCAGTGCATGGCCCCAGGGCGCAAATCGATCGCCAGATCTATTTGGAAGAGATGCAAAAAGTGATTCTCAACTATCCAAACCTCGAGGTGATGGAGGTTCTGGTTGAGGATGTAATCATAGAGGCAGACAAGAATCTGCACAGCCAAGATTTCGAGGGCAGGTTCCACGGAGCTGTGGCAGGAGTGATAACAAACGATGGCCGAGTCTTGCAATGTGATAAAGTAGTCATCACTACTGGTACATTTTTGGGAGGAGAGATTCACATCGGACTCAGGTCTTACCCCGCCGGACGTATTGGAGAAGATGCCACTTTTGGCCTCTCCAAGACATTGAATCATGCGGGCTTCCATCTTGGTAGACTTAAGACTGGAACTCCTCCAAGGTTTCTGAGCAAAACAATCGACTATACAAATCTAATACCTCAGCCTTCGGATTTCCCACCACGGCCCATGTCATACATGAACGATAAGGTTTCCTTGATTGATAACCTAGTCCAATGCCATCAGACGCAAACTACTCCAGAATTACATCAATTGATGAGCCAAAACTTTGACAAATCTATCCATATAAGGGAGACAGTCAAAGGTCCACGCTACTGCCCTTCGATCGAATCTAAGATTATCAAGTTTCCTAATAAAACTTCGCATGTTGTTTGGCTTGAGCCGGAAGGATTGGATACAGACCTAGTTTACCCTAATGGTATCTCCTGTACTATGCCAGAAGAAATTCAAGAGCAGATGGTAAAGATGATGCCTGGATGTGAAAACGTGAAGATGCTTCAGCCCGGTTACGGTGTGGAGTACGATTACGTGGACCCACGTGAACTCAAGCACTCTCTTGAAACTAAACTCGTGGATGGATTATACTTGGCGGGCCAAATCAATGGTACGACTGGATACGAAGAGGCGGCTGCACAAGGATGTGTTGCTGGAATCAACGCTGGACTCAGTCAAGTGGGAAAACCACCTTTGATTCTACAAAGGTTTGATGGTTATACGGGAGTCCTCATTGATGATCTTGTCACGAAGGGTATCGAAGAGCCCTATCGTATGTTTACCTCAAGATCTGAATTCAGGTTCTCAATTAGAGCAGACAATGCCGACCAAAGACTCACAGAAAAGGGCTACCATGCTGGTGTTGTTGGAAATGAGAGATACACCCGTTATTCGGCCGAGATCAAACAATTTGAGTCAGCCAAGGAACTGCTCAAATCCATTTCTATGTCTGGTGCTCGTTGGGCACCTATTCTTAGGGGAACTCATCATGTCAACAAAACTACCGTGGTCAATGCCTGGAAACTCTTGTCGTATAAAGACATGACATTTGCAGAGCTTTTACCCTACCTACAGAAATTGGAACTCGGACAGTTTGATTCGGACAATTTGTCACCCTGGGTCAAAGAGAGAATTGAGGTGGAAAGCAAATATGAGCCTTGGCTTAAAAAAGAGAAGGCTCAAGTGAGAGCTTATGAGGCAGATGAAAACCTTCTTTTGCCCACCAACTACATCTACACTATCGAGGATAAGGTGAAGATCTCGTATGAGGTGTGCCAACTCCTAAATACAATCCAACCAGCTACCATTGGTCAGGCTAGACGTATCCAAGGAGTTACTCCCGCTGCTATCTTCGAGTTGTACAAGTTAGTGAAGGGAAATGCGCTTGCTCAAGATGTGAAAGAACCTTGATCCATATAAATGCTTATCTGTATATAGAACATTCCATGAGAAATAAAATCATTATTATGGGCTCTATAAATAACCGTTATCCTGGTATAATTCTTTTGAATCCTCATCCTCCATCCAAGTTGGATCATCCTCAATATCCATTGTGCTTTCACGGTAACGAGCAGATTTCAACGCCGACGCCTGGAGACTATTATCCAATGATTGCAAGCATTCAAGAGGAAAGATGCTGCGAGAAGTTGCTGCGAAGTTCATGGAACCATCACTTTTCAGGTCGAACGATTGAATTCTGTTGAAGTACAACACCGCGTCCGAGATATTGATCTCATGTGAGTGCCTATGCTCAGCGTAGGCGGTCAAATCACACATGACATTCTCTAAGAATTCTTCCGACTTTTGAGCTATCAAGTTCAACAACGACGAATTGAACGCGCGTTTCCTTCGCTTGGGCGCTCTTTCGTCCTCTAGGTTTCCAGAAGATATGTTTTGCGCTATTGACGTAAACCCTTTCACCAAACTGTTTGGGAAAGATGTTGCGGATCTTTTCCTCTTTATTGTTGGAACTGAAAGTTTTATGGGAGTTTGCTGAGCAGCTGCATCGTGGGTGATAGGCAGATCTTCGGTAGGTAAATTGAAATCTTCGTTGGGCAGAAACGGGTCAAGTTGATCTAGATTATCATCGTCTATAGTGAAATGCCCTTGGATCATCTCTGTTTCATTGGGGTCTGACTTAGGCGGCTCACCAGCATCAGGGGTCTCCTCTAATGAATTAAATTCGTTCAACTCGCGTACCTCAAGGTTGTCATGATCATAAAATGGAATAGGGTCGTAGTTAGGAACATCAAGCTGATTAATCTTTTCGAAATAAATATTGTCGTAATTGTCGGGAGTGAAATTTCCCAAACTAATTTGTGAGCTTCGGGTAGTCTTGTGTTGCACTGTTTGGGGCGGTAGAAGTGTCTCTTTTTCACTCGACTCATTAGAAGAGTTAACGTCATTCATGGATCCAAATGCAACCGGCTCTGCCAACTTCATAGTCGAATCTGATGAAGGAACCTTGTTCCAAACGTCAGTGAGGCCCGAGAGAGTATTTTCTATAACAAATCTCGAGGTGTTAATGCTATCGTTCACAAGCTCGTGTTTTAGGACACTATCAGGGGAATCTAGGTCGAAGATTGAATGAGGTGGCTTCGAATGCTTGGTCTTCTTGCCTCTTAATGCTATGATTCGCTCTAGATATGATTTGAAATCTGGTTTAGCTGGTGGCTCACTTTTAGGTGGCACGCTCTCGTAATGCCCATGTGGCACCATTTCATCTGATGACATCAAGTCATTATCAGACGGTAGGGGCAATGAATAATCGAAGTCGTTGGTGGCCACATTTGGACTGATAGAATTAAGTCTGAATTGTTGATCGAGGGCTTTGAATACCTTATCACTTGGTTCCTCTGTGGGGTCCTGTTTCTCCCGCACCAACGCCTTGGACATATCTCGTAAGAAGTCCTTGGTGACCTTTCCAGCATATGCTGAGTCATATACAACACCGGTAGACGAACGACGTCTCCTTCGTATGCTTAGGTGACTGCTGAGTTTGCGGGTAGGAGTGTTTGGCCGAGACGAGACATTTGAGCCCTTTCTGGAACCATAAGTAGAATTATGACCTCCCGAGTGAGGCCTCCCAGCAGATTGGGGGTTGGAGTTTGGGGACGTGAAAAGTTTGGTGGAGTCTGGCCTGCGTAAGGAGATTTCACTAATAACGTCTGGTAGCTCATGAGGCGGTAGAGGGATGCCATAAACTTTAGATCTAGCAGGAGCAGTATAGTTTGAGAACTGATTGTCTTGCTTGGTGGGTTGATGAAGCGGCGTCGACGGAGTAGAATATGGCAACAGCATGATCCTGCAATTTGCCGCCTGACGAACGTCACGTAGAGTTTATAGGGAACGATGCGTTTGTTTTGGTTTGGTTGCGTGCACTGCATACGAAGGAATATCTGGGGTCAAGTACAATGCCCTTTCATTGTGCGGAAATAGTCTTATAGGCCGAAGCTCTTAATTATTATATTTTTAGATCGGCATTTGGTTTCAATACGCATACCCGAATAAACGTTTAATTTAGCATCAAGTAAATTACTACTGTATTGCGTGCTATTCTGTCTACGCTGTGCAGCCGCATTTACTTTTTCCTCACCTTCAAAGATACGCACCCAGCAACCTTGAGCTCTACTTTCTTCATGACTACTTTGAAGAAGGGCGATAGTCTATTGACTGCCCACGTGGCAGGGTGCTCAGCTTCGGCTGCAACGGCATTCCTCACATTTCCCCTTGATTTTCTCAAGGTTAATCAACAGCTCTCCAATCATACAAGCTTAGCAAAGCACAATGTCAATCAAAGTATTACAAGTATAGCGCATATGATGACTGGGTCCAGTGCCTTGGTTCTTGGAGCTGTGTTGAAGAACTTTGCCAGGATGTCTTCATATAATTGGGCCTCCAACTTTATGGCCATAGAAAACCTGGGTGACAATAGAAAGACTAGTGCCCCCAGAGTCGTTATTGCTGGAGCAATGTCCGGATTCATAGAAACGTTATTCATAGTACCTTTTGAAAGAATCAAAACCACCATGATACAGAATAGTTTATTGGTGGCCGAGAAAAAGGGCAACCCAAATCCAGCTGTTGATATTACAGCATCGAAGCTTGACAAGAATGCCAAGAGTCTCATTGTTGAGAAACAATACCTTTCACCACACGCCTATCTCACTTCGGATGTGATTCATCAAATCAAAAGCGGTAAGTCCTTCTCCAAATTCTCCCATCATGGAGGTCACCACCACCACATCAAGAAGCTCTCGAAGATAGATGCTCTTAAAGCGCAGTTCAACGCCAATCCTGCCATGACATTCCTCAAAACCGTGAAACAGATGTTCCAGCTTGAAGGTGTACATGCTTTCACTGCAGGAACAATGATCACCTTTACCAGACAAATTGGTACCTCTGCAGCGTGGTTCTCTACGTACAGTGCAACGCGTCAATTTATTGACCCACATGGCAGTACCAAAGAGCCATCGTGGTTTTCTCTCAGCATAGGCGGAACCCAGCAAGCATTTCTTTATATTATATCTGCCTTTGCAGCTGTTACTGTGACACAACCATTTGATGTGGTCAAGTCTCACATTCAGCTGAAAAACGGAAAACTACTCTACCACGACTCGCTTTCTACAGCTTATAAATTGGTGGCTAGAAAATGCTTCTTGCTGTTGTACGCTGGTGCATTCCCTAGAGGCTTTGTTATTGCCACTCATGGCTGTATCACTGCGTTGCTTTACAACTACTTTGAGAAGACTATTAATTTGCTCGACAATAAGTCTGTCTTCACAGACTCGTGATGTTCATAATTCTATATATATTGGAACGTATAGTTTCCCATTCTGAGCTTTCACTCCACTGTAAGATTTTGCAAGTAAACCTCCAGTATAACTTGGTTGGCTAAATGTTATTTCATGCTTCTTTAGGGTCATGCCATATACCAGGTGGCTCAGCACCGCGTTGAGTAAAACAGACCCCAAACCCAAACGTCTCCACTTTGGAGCCACCCAGATCCTGGAGATTCCCACCTTGGCATTCTTGTTCACCAGCTTGGGAACTACTTCCTGAGTGTCATGGTGCATCCACCGGGACTGCTTTGCAAGATCCAAGATGGCTTCAGTAGTACACACACCCACTAGCTTCTTGTCTATAATGGCCACAAATGCCTGGTCTTGTATTGGGGTATCTGAAGTACATTTCCATGTTGAGTTTTCCGGTGGTGCATTCAACTCTGTATTCACCATTTTCATCACTGTCTCTGTCTTCTCTATGAGTCTCTTGTTGTTCTTGGGAATTTTAAACACCTTGCACTGATGAGACTTTTTACTATGCAATAAACGTATTTCCTTGAGAGGTTCGAGCGATCCAGCTTCAAATTTCGGGCCATTGACAAAATTCGTGTGATATTTCGTATGCATTGCCTTATCGTCTTTGATGTGGGGATGGTAGCTCATTCCACACACCTTGCAAACCTGAGGCTTGGAAGTGAGGCCAAAGTTCAATACTCCTTGAATCATGGGTGTATTTCTGGGATTATATATTTCCCCTATTGAAGAGTTGAGTCATTGACCCTTCAGAAGATACGAGACAGACCAATATGAGCAGTGCGATTTTCATGTTTCAACCCGTGCGGCTCAAGCGTATGCTTTATACTTCACTGCAGGTGGCTCGCTAGCTCGCACCGTTTCTCCAGCTTTCGAAAAATAGTTCTCCACACTAAAATGGCCTCTTTATATGCAAATTTACTTCCAGTCAGCGGAAACTGGAAGCAGGTGATCACCAGCTACTTAACCGAGGATGTGCCCTCGTTCGACTATGGAGCGTTCGTGGTCGGCGATAAGGAGGAGACTGCGCTGTTGTATATAAAACAAGCAGGTTTGATTTGTGGAGTGCCCTTTGCGTCAGAAGTCTTCAAGCAGTGTGAATTGGAAGTCGAGTGGCACTATAAGGAAGGCGAATACATTGATGAAAAGACTTTGGCCAGTTCCAACGGCAAAATCGTGGTGGCTACGGTGAAAGGACCTGCCAATAAGATTCTCCTCAGTGAAAGAACTGCTTTGAACATCTTAGCCAGATCGTCTGGTGTAGCCACCCAATCCTACATCACTAAGAAATTGGCGGATGAAACTGGTTACACTGGCTTAATTGCAGGTACCAGAAAGACCACTCCAGGCCTTAGGCTCATTGAGAAGTACTCCATGTTGGTGGGCGGGGTGGATGCCCACAGATACGACTTGAGCTCAATGGTCATGCTCAAGGATAACCATGTCAAGTCCACCGGTAGCATAACTCAAGCAGTCCAGAGTGCTCGTAAAATTTGTGGCTTTGCTGTCAAAGTTGAGGTTGAGGTGAGCACTGAAACCGATGCTAAAGAGGCCATTGATGCAGGTGCAGATGTGATTATGTTGGACAACTTCTCCGGTTCCGAGTTGCAAACTGTTGCAAGAAGCTTGAAGCAGTTTTACAAGGGCTCTAACAAGACATTTTTGTTGGAGTGCTCGGGTGGTTTGACCCTACAGAATTTGAGCAGCTACTTGTGCAATGACATCGACATCTACTCCACATCTTCCATCCACCAAGGAACCGGAATTATCGATTACTCTTTGAAGATCAACTGAGTGTCAAGTCAATTGAACTCTACCCACCAATTAAAAGAAAAGAATTTATCGAATAGACGAAATGCTCTTCAACTCCAAACTCTCAAAGCCGGAGTTAAAGCCTATAACATCCGAAACGTAATTCCAAATCTTAATCGACTCATTATCGTAACTAGGGTCCTCCTCTTTAGGATCACCTTCTTCATCAATGGTTTGCTCGAAAGAGTTCATTCTGCCCGCATCATAGAGTTCCGTGCTGCGGTGATTAAGCAGAATTCCCGATAACTCTGAATGAGCTTCGTTGGTATGACTATGATACTCTAGGTCGAGTCTTGGGTTGGATGCGTCGATCGTATTGACACTTGACTTCTTGCCATAGCACCGTAAGGCCCGAATATGCGAGTCCTTTCCATCCTGATGGTTCGCTAGAATGATGATCTTGACAACAAAGCATTTCAACAATCCATCACCCCGCACGCCCTTGAATATTATATGCGACCATCCTATAGGCTTGTCGAAGGCCACAACACAGACCTCCGTCAAATCCCAGTTGGAGCCTCCGGCCATGATCTTGATCTTCAGCGGAGTGTAGGACTCATCCAATTGGTAGTTTGTGAATATGGAAATCCGTTCAAGGGATACTTTCTTGGAGAACTGGAGCATGATGGAGTGTGGGTGGTTCAACTGGTTGGATTCCGAATCGGGCTGCGGCTCCATGTTATTATC
Organism: [Candida] ipomoeae; assembly: GCA_002370145.1. Taxonomy (NCBI): domain Eukaryota; kingdom Fungi; phylum Ascomycota; class Pichiomycetes; order Serinales; family Metschnikowiaceae; genus Metschnikowia; species [Candida] ipomoeae. The sequence goes on along the minus strand of NKZK01000555.1, from coordinate 217,305 downwards.
GATACTGCCATCTGATTGCCAGTAAGTTTCTGGAGTATCATCTCGTAGCTGAGCAACCCCATGACCTTGCTTGAATGAAGATAGCTTCCATGTTGCCAAGGGAGACAAATCAAGTAACTGTAGGCTTTCGATCTCCTCAATGCCCTTTATGTAATAGAACTCCTGGACATGCTCTATAGAAGGTTGACCATTTCCTGGCGAGTTTGAGAGGTTGTTTCCATTTTCGGAATCGTTGTGCTCTTCCATATTTGGTGAACGGCTGTTATTTATTGGTAGCGCTTGTTGTGTATTATTAGTGGATGTTGTGTATTGCTCGTAGGTGCTGCTCTTGGTGCGCTGAGGATTGCATTTTGTCTACACATAGCTTTAAGTAGACGCGCTCCTGACGTAAGATAAGAGCAGACAATGCTTACACCAAGAAGCACTATTTTTTGGAACCAAACAATGAATCTACTTGACTTAGAAAAAATCATTCACTGAATTGTTATTTAAAGTGGTATCTCTTGTGACTCATCCTCTTTGTTCTTGGCTTCTTCGCTAGTGTTCTCTGGTTGAGACACTTTTGCGTCTAATTCTTCTTTGGTTTCACTTTCCTTCGTGTCGTCACTTACACTGAGAGCTTTCACAGCTTCCTCGGTGCTCTTGACCTCGTCTTTAGATTTTTGAGAAGTTTCCGTAGTCTTTTTCTGGTCTTTAGAATCTGTTGTGATGGAAGATACTGGATCGTCGATCAAAGTTTCCTTGTGCAACTCGGAAGGGCTGCTAACGTTGAAAAGGTTTGAGCCAGTTTTCGGAGTGGCACCGTTCAGTGCTGAATTGCTGTTTTGTGGCATGGATCTTCTCGAGATTCTTTGTGGAGTGAACTGAGTTTTGAAGCCATCAACTCGGCTGACACCATACCTCTTCAATGCACGACGCTTCAAGACTTCCATGTAAGAGAGCTTTCCAATTTGGTCTTTACCGAATTCGACTCCTCCACGATCCAAAAATGCAAGTTCTCCGTTGTCTTCATCTTCATCACCAATCATGTAGTCATCAATTCTCGAGGAGTCCAAGAATCCGTTGTCGTCGTAGGACTCAGACTTGTCGATCTGGTAGTTTCCATTCTCCAAATCAGTGACAAATTGAAAGATGAGCTCCTGGAAACTGGAAGCAATGACAATCTTGGTATCGAAATCACGTCCGTACAAGATCATTTGACCTCTGGTACCATTGGAACCAGGTGCCAAATCAAGCCCAATCAAGTTACCAAAGAGGTCTCTAGCAACAGGCACCCATCCACGGTGAACGTAGTATGGTTGGACAGCATCAGGAGGATACGATTTCTGGTGCATGAGGTAAGTATTCGAGAGTTTTTCACGTGTAGCTTGGGCAGAAGACGATGAGGCAGCGTCCTTGAGCTGCTGTTGTTGATGATGTAAAGATAGCTGCTGTCTTTCAACTCTCTCTGCAACCTTAGCCCAAAGAGAGTACTCCTCCATAATACTTTCGACGTCCAAAAGTGTCAAGCCCATGAGCAAGCCGGCTGGCTTTCCTCCACGGAACTGGCCATCGTGGATCTTGTAGAATTGTCTCACTTCCACGGGTAATGGCCCAATAGCCAAATCCTTCTCGAACTCGTTCAAGTCTGCGGATGAAGCTCCTGAGTTCAAACTGTCCTCCAACTCGGGGTACTCTTCCTCCAAGAATGAGACGATGCGCTCCCACAATGAGTCCATGCTGGGCAAAGGAGGCTGGCCATCTGTGCTCAAGTTCTGCATCTCTTGTCCCGAACTACCCGAAGCGAGATTTGTAGATGACGACCGCAAGCCAGGACGGTATCCGGCAATGTTGGAAGAACTGGTATTCCTCGAGCTTGAAGGCGAATGAGTCAGGGAGGAATTAAGCTCATGAAGCCTCGAAGAAGATGCTGCTGCATCTTGGTTCATAACTCCACCTGCTGTGGAGTTGCCGTAGGGCGACCCGTACAGGGCATAGTGATCCTCGGTAGTGACGGAATGCAAGAAAGCTTTCACTGAGTCCATAAACCCCATTATGTATTTAAATGAGTGGGACGTGATATGCGATATGTAAGGTTGGGAATTTAATGCCTATCTGGAGAAATATCGAAAAAGGACCGAGTGGCGGTGTATGGAATGAGAACTGCAGTCTCAGAAGTGTGTTTTCTTCACGCCCGCACCTTCTGGGATTTTTAAGGTTTCATGCAGGTTTGACATTACATTCGTGCGCCTTAAAAACTGATGTTGCTCTACACTGCAGCTTTGAAGGATAACAGTGCAGATATGAATTTCCAAGCTCCTCGATTGGGAATTGAGTTCCTGGTATTGGAACTCTTAACTCTTCGGAGACATATGCCTGACACTTCTCACATAATTTGACGAAGGTACATGCTGATCTTTAAATGCTGATCATTTTCCTAATCGGTGCTCTGGCAGTGCGAACTTCTGACGAGATTGTAGATGTGAGAGAACCTCGCTCGCGTAGTTCTTCGGAACATCAGTACATCCGGTTTCCCATACAACACACACCAAGGAAGATCCGGGGTTGGTGGTTTCTTTTCGGAGATATTTGTCTCTTTTTCGTTGAAGTGGATGGGCCGCACTTTTATAGTATCACACTGAGATTTATTTGCTTCAATTTAGAACCCTGTATTCGGAATAACGAGGAGAATTTGTGGTGGATTGGTCCTGGAAGTCGAGTCTCAGGTTTCAGTTAAGGTTTTTTTTTTTTGGTTTTTTTTATTTTTTTTTTCGTCATCCAATTACACGGATAGGTAGCATACACCTTTTATAGTCGGAATAATGTTTCAAATAGTGAAACCTAAAAAAGGGAAAATTCATCTTGTTCGTAAAGGTTCATTCTATTTTTTGTAGCTTGTTATTAACAGACTCTATCTATATGACTAAGAATCTAGGGACTACTAGAAAACTAAAGAACGTCGCAACCATCCATGTAGTATGCAATTAGTAGTGCAAGAATTGAATCAACTCATGAAGCTATTTATTAACTTTCTGTTTCAGTTGGAGGTGACCCAAGACGCTTGCGCCAAAAAAATCTTCTAGTTCGCTCTTGTGCCTTAAATCCAAGTTAGTGATGTATAAGGCTGCGCGAACAATGTCGTAGTTAATACTCTCCGACACCTTGGAGTCTTTCTTATAGTCCGGGTGGTTCAAAACAAGATGTCTAATGTAATGTGCTGCCGTGGGAACTTTTCCGCTGGCCCTGTCGCTAATTAATCTCAAGTAGAATTGAAGATTTGTTAGTTGTGATGCATATGTTTCTTTGCAGTGCTTGGTACTGTTAACAATGGCCTCCAGCAATAATTTGAAGGCAATGTACTTGATGATCATTCGTATCAAGCCTGGGAAAGATTCGGAGCCATTAATCACTTCATTGATGGTAAGCTTCACTTCATTTGCCTCTCCTTTGGGGCAGCCATTTGCTTTCTTCTTGGGACTTCCATGATAACCATTCAAGTATACTGCGTTGTTGCAGAACAAATCATTGCCATCATTGATAAAACGATCGAACCAGCTAAGATCGTAACCTGTGAACAGCTCAAGATCTATGTTCCACAATTTGGGGTTCTTGAACCAGAAACTGTCGTTGAGAACAGCGTCCACTTTGTGGGCTGTTTTCATATTTTCATCGATTTTCAGGATCGGGATATAAAAATCCGGCGCAAATTCTAATATGGCCTGACTTGCCAATGTGATAAACACAGAAAAGGCTGCATTTTCAAAATCGTTGAGTTGGATTTCCATGGGACGGAACTCCACACGCCAACCTGGTTTCAAAGCAGTTTTCTCGTCAGACATGCCCCCTGGGTAAAGTGCGGGGGGCTTGAAACGTAAGGTTTGCCAGTTTGTCAGTTGTATATTTTCAAAGTGGTCGTTGTCAACCTCATTGTCTTGATTCACTCTCTCACTGAAGATAACGAGGGGGTCTCTGACAAAGAGGTGAGCAAAATGTCTGGCCATGGGTTCATCGAAGTTCTTATCGGCGATAAGGTCATCGTAAACTTTCTTGTTGATTGGGGAGTAAATGTCATTATACTCCTTTCTAAAATATGACTTCTTCTTGGTGTACTCAGTATCGCCCAAGTAGGAGTCAATAGAGTCATACCGAGACTTGGGAAGCTTTTGGATAGGTTTTCCATCTTGCGTTTCCATGTAGGTGTCACCAAATTCGTTGGCAATTTTATCCCCATTGACGCCTCTGCCTCCTCCAAGTGCCTCAGTATGTTTCTTCAAGTCGTCCAGAACATCTAGACCTCCGAAGGAATCGTAACCAGGGAAGGGTTCTATATTTTCCTCCACGAAAGTTCGATCATCAACTGATCCACTGATCACGTTCCACCGGACATCTTGGTTCACCAAGTACCCTTTGAAAATAGGGGCTGCTGCAGTTAAAGCAAGCATGATTGGTGTAAGAGGTGCCAAACTATCATAAAGATAACGGCTCTGGGCAATATCGGAAGCTTGCATGGTAATTTGCAAGCAGGATGAACCCATTCCAAATCCCATGGAATCCATGTAAACATGGCCCGGCTTGGCAGCACCTAAGAAGGACTCCTTGTCAGATGCAAACAAGTCACGGTCAGGAATGGAGTCGTCTAGCAATTTAGTTTCAACATCTGGGTAAAACGGAAGGTTGATAGCCACCTTTCTGCCACGTCTCTCTCTGATATTAGCAGTCAACGTGGGGAATCGGGCGTGTCTATTAATGATTTCATCAGGAAGAAACAAAGACTGCGATGCAGGACCAATTGGTTTAGCCTTGGGAGATGTAAAGTCACCACATCCCATACGAGGATAAGAAGTGAGAGTCAACGGAATGATGTTCAGAGGTAATTGCGTCCGGGCCACCTCCCTTCTCACGGCCATATTCTTCTCCACATAGACGAAATCGCTGAACAACGTCCCGTCGTAGGGTTTCAAGGGTGTGGTTTCTATCATGAAGCGGCCATACTCTGGGTGGAAGCTTATGTTATTGTCAATGGCCTTTTTCATTATTTCAGGCTTCTCGGGGTCAGAGAAGTCGTTGAGGATGTGGTCCATATCAATGGCCAACTTCGCCGTTTTTGCGTCTTGATCAACTTTCACTAGCATGTATTCCACCTCGTCACCCCAGTAGAAGTGATCGTTCGTTCTAGCAGCATGTTGGCGGAAGATATTCTTCAACTGGGCAATTCCATTGAACCGCACATGTTCATTGTGCTTCTTAGCAGAGCTCCAATCGAGGGGAGTTCCAAGAGATAATAACCCCATAGATAGCCCTAGACAGTATGAGAGGAAGTGAACACCTAGGGTTCAGAATAAGTTTCAGGATGTGCCGACAAAAAACCCAAGTTCTCCCTCGTATACTTTAAGTTAGTGTGTTTCGGACTTCCTCAAGTTACTGTGCTACTGATAGGGCCTGCGATTCAAATTTTTCGTGCAGGTAGTGGTGTGCAGTATTGCTGTCGAGATTATTAATCAATTGTTTCCGCGTCAGCAGCTCGCATATGCCTGCATTGCAAATTTCCCGTGCGTTTGCAACATACAGTGTTTTTCAAAACTATTCGAACCAGCGCGACAAAATGATTCAAACCACACTAGCAAAATTAAACAAACCAATAATTCAAAAAGTTTCGTACCCCTTCGCACAGTCTTTCAAACCAAATGGACAAGTTGTTGTATACAGGATAACAAGGAAACCAGTTCAGTTCAGTCCGTTTTGACCCTTGATTGGTACTGCGAGACTCCCAAATGTAGTACATTTGAGGCAATCTTCCAGATTTAAGATTTCAGAATATTGAATTCTAATGAAAGTTGGTGTGAAACATTACGCCATTTGGTTTGAAAGACTGTGCGAAGGGGTACGAAACTTTTTGAATTATTGGTTTGTTTAATTTTGCTAGTGTGGTTTGAATCATTTTGTCGCGCTGGTTCGAAATATTTTGTCTTCTTTGTTCGAAACATTTTGCCGCGCTGGTTTTTGAATAGTTTTGAAAAACACTGTACTAGAGATTATGGCGAAGAAGTGTAACACTAGTTGAGGGATACCGTCGGGGGAGTGCCGTTGATTTCTCAAAGTTGAAAGGACTGATACCTCGAAGTCAATACGGTTTTTTTCTAGTAGCAAGCGTCGCAATGTAAATGTATTAATCAGGCAACATTTGCCGATTACTTAATTAAGTCCTTCAGTGTTGGACACCACACATGGCTCCTCGCCATCCTTCTTCTCTCTCAAGTCTCCGATAACAACAGCGTCTTCTCCTGCTGCCTTGAAGTCAGCCAACACTTCGTCAACGTTGCTCTTTTCAACAATGACCACCATACCAATACCAACGTTGAAGGTCTTCAACATGTCCGAGTGTGGCACGTTTCCTTGCTTACCAAACCACTTGAAAATCTCTGGAACTTCCCACTTGTTGAGGTCAACCTGCGCTTGCAAGTTCTTTGGCAATGCACGTGGGATGTTTTCCACTAAACCACCTCCGGTGATGTGGGCCATACCAAGAAGCAAGCCCTTCTTGATGGATGGAAGAAGTTGCTTCACGTAGATTCTGGTAGGAACTAGAAGCTCTTCACCGATTGTCTTTCCGGTCTTGCTCCATGGAGCAACGGACTGGTAGTCATATTCAGACTTCTCGATGATGTGACGCACCAATGAGAATCCATTCGAGTGCACACCATCAGACTTCAACCCAATCAAAACGTTACCTGCTTGCATGGCATCAATCTTTGGAAGAATCTGCTTCTTGCTAACAGCACCGACAGCGGTACCGTTGGTGTCATAGTGGCCTTCGTCATACATACCTGGCATCTCAGAAGTTTCACCTCCAACCAAAGCACATCCAGCGGTGATACATCCGTCAGCAACACCGGTCACGAATTTAGCAGCCACGTTGACATCAAGCTTACCAGTAGCAAAGTAGTCAAGGAAGATCAAAGGCTCGGCACCTTGAACGACCAAGTCGTTGACGTTCATGGCAACCAAGTCAATACCAACAGTGTCGTGGATGTCCATGATTTGAGCGATTCTCAACTTGGTACCAACACCATCAGTAGCAGCCACCAATAAGGTGTCAGCGCCATCGTAACCAGCAGCCTTCAAGTCGAAAAGACCTCCAAAGCCACCAATGTCCGAGTCGGCACCGCTTCTGGCCGTGGACTTCACCTTGGCCTTGATTTGGTCAACCAACAAGTTACCATTGTCAACAGAAACACCTGCTTCAGCATAAGTAGTTCCCTTTTGGGTGGTTTCGGCATCTCTGAAAGCTCTGTGTGCAATGTCTTTTCTGTTGTACTTCTTGTTGAAAGACACATGCTCGACACCGGCATATGCTTTATCCACAGACTCCCTAAGGGTCGATGCAGTTGCTGTAGAGGCAATAACTCTTCCTCCAGAGGTGACGATCTTGCCATCCTTTTCAGCAGTACCTGCGTGGAAGATGTAAGTGTCTTTAGGAGTCTCAGTAATGGTGATCTCATCACCCTTTCCATAAGACTCAGGGTAGCCACCAGCGGCCATCACAACAGTGGTAGAGAAGGTGTTTGGCTTCGTCTTCAAAGTGACAGAGTCGAGTCTGTGCTCTGCAGCAGCAAGCATGATTTGAGCCAAGTCACAGTCATCGGTCAACAATGGCAACACGGTTTGGGTTTCTGGGTCACCGAATCTGACGTTGTATTCCAAAACCTTAGGTTCCTTCAGAGGAGACAACATGATTCCTGTGAACAAGACACCGCACATTGGGAAACCATCCTTTCTCATACCATCGATAGTTGGCTTGATAACAAGCTCATCGATCTTGGCCAAGACACTAGGAGTAGCAATTGGAGCTGGAGCATAGGCACCCATTCCTCCGGTATTCAAACCAGTGTCATTGTCACCAATTCTCTTGTGGTCCTGAGCAGCAGGGAAGTTGAAGTACGAGTATCCATCAGTGATGGTCAAGATAGACAACTCATCACCCTCCAAGAATTCTTCAATGACAATCTCGTCACCAGCAGAACCGAAGTTCTTAGCAACCATGATTTCGTTCAAGCCGGCTAAAGCCTCTTCCTTGGTCTCTGGAATCAAAACACCCTTTCCAGCAGCGATACCATCGGCCTTCAAGACAATCTTATAGTCAACCAGCTCGATGTGCTTCTTGGCATCCTCCACGTTGGTGAAGTTTTGGAATCTGGCCGTTGGGATGTTGTGCTTGTCCATGAACACCTTCGAAACAGCCTTGGAGCCCTCCATCACAGCAGCCTTGGCCGAGGGACCAAACACTGGGATACCCACCTTGGTGAAGACAGAAGTAATACCATCCACAAGTGGTTGTTCAGGACCAGGGATCACCAAGTCAATAGACTTTTCAAGCGCAAACTTCTGCAAAGCATCAAAGTCCTTGGGGGATCCAGACAATTCAGGCACATTGACAACCTTGGAGCCAATGGTAGAAGTACCACCGTTTCCTGGGGCGACGTAGATCTTCTCCACGGACTTGGACTGGGCCAATCTCCAGGTGATTGCGTGCTCTCTGCCACCGTTACCAACCACGAGAATGTTCAAGGCAGACATGTTTTGAGTAAATTGGGGTTGATTCGTTTAGTGAGAAAGCGTGGGCTTCATCTAATCTTTTTTCGAGCTATTATTTTTTCTCAGCCAGGCACTCTCACTAATTTCTTTTTTGACTCCGATATATTGGTGCGATGCCAGTGAACTAGTTACCTGGACAAGAATCCACAATGAGAGCCTAATTTACGTTTCACTAGAACATAAGCCTTTGAACGATGCTCGTCATGCTGGTGAGTATTGAACTATATATATATACACGTAATCAGATAGCAACATCCCCCAGACCGATTATTCCCTCGAACTTATACAGCTCATCGCTGGGAAAACTCACATCCTCTCCATCCTTGGTGATGGGCGAATACAAGTAATATGACAACAATGCATTCACAACGGCTCTGGTCTTGGCTTCGTTCAATGAGGATCCCAAGCCTTCACCGAGTTTCTCGGCCCCACAGAATGCCCCCGCAACGTAGATTGCATGTGCAGACAATCTTCCTGTTTCTGCAATCAATCTGATCTCAAGAGGAGCGGTCAAGCCGAGTTTTTCGCATACCCTGCTCAACTCACGAGTTGGCTTGCTAAACTGGAACATCTCAGCCAAATTAAGTTTCCGCGATAAGATGTGGGTTTGGATGAACTCTTTGGTAGTCTCTTCGCCTGCATGGGTATAAAGACCACCGATGATGGCCCTAACAGCAGAGGCGTATGCGTCTTGTTCTCTTGACAAGTAAGTCATTGAGTTCTGGTCGAGTGAACTCAACTCTTCCTCAGACAACTCGTAAACTCCAGACTCCTGAGTTTGTTCCTTGTATTTATCGAGAATGAACCTCAATCTACCGTACTGTAATGTCTCTGGCTCGTTCGCAAGGTGCTTCTGCAACTTGGACGTCTTGTCGACCTCAATTCCCCAGCCTTTGCCAATCTTGGCCAAGACTTCGGAACCCATGTATGCATCGACTGCGGCGTTGTGCACAGCCATGGGGAGTCTAGGGTATTTCATTAGCAACTTTTCGCTAACGTAGTATGAAAGAAGGTTCTTGCCCAAGGTGTTGAGGCCGAAATTACTGGCCAACCCTCCGAACTTATCCAAGTTCAATGCTTGCGATAATGTGGAATAGGAGTAACTCTCAGGTAATCTGAGTCTTGCGTGTAATGCATTTAAAGGAGGCGACTGCTGTGCGGTGGATTCAGGCAATCTGTGTGTGAATATGCTGTGCTTGTATGAAGCATAGTTAGTGAGGGACTCGTATTTGGTGCCTAGCGATTTGTCTATTTCGGTGGAGTAGTAGGCGGCACGAAAGATGCGGGGCAGACTCGGCCACCTTGCTGCCAATAAGGCTGAACTTCTAGTCAACGCCCTCAACATTCCGCGTGTAATGTGTGTGTTGATTTGATGTTGTAGCTGTGCACCTCCAGAGTAGTGAGATACAAATTTTTCAAAATTGATGCGCGCACGATCCTGCTGCGTAACTTCCAGTTGCACCCGATCTTGCAATAACACCATACACTTAAAGAGAACAGGCAGGAAGTATTCATTTAGTAGTGTAAATAATTGGTTTGAATTTTATTGTTTAGAATAATTTGGTATAAAAAAAAAAATTCGCATTGCTCTCATAGAATTGTATTGGTGGTTCATGCCCACTTGCTTGGTCGACGATCTTAACTGTATACTATGCATTGATCGATCTTGTTGAACAAGCTGAATTTTTGAAAGGCGGAATATTTATTTTTAAAAATAAAACACCTGTTCAGTATAAAAAAAGCCAAGCAATTGTAATTATAGAAATTCAAAGTTTTAATAATTTTGGAAGTATAAAGTTTATATATTAGTACGTGCATTCATAAGAACTTGAGAGGCATTTATCACAATTGGTGCGAGGTTTTGGGAGATCATAAACCCAGTCGGTCATATAAAAAACCCCAGTAAAATTCCAGACCACAATTGACCTTTAAAATCAAGTTCTATCAAGTTCTCTCAAGTTCTTTCTGTGTGATTGATATTAGCAAATTTAGACACTTCACTCTTTGTCATCGACACTGGACATGTCCAAGATTTATTACCTTTAACTATGGCCGAGCGTTACATTGTGAGCCATCGCCTGGATCAATTAGTCACACAGGAAACGCTCGTTTTCGCACATGAAGCGACAATTTCAACCGGCCCCAATCATCATCTCAACACATGTCCTCACAAAAGAATATTCTAACTCCGTACATCAAGTCGCTCTTTCTACAGCCTCCCAATCTTATCCCTAATGATTTGGCTATAGTGCTAAGATCCATTTTTAAGGGGATCCCTTCCGACATCCAGATCTCTGCCTTCCTCACTGCCCTTCGAATGAGAGGCTTAGACCACCAGCCTGAATTCATAGCGGCTGCGGTGTCTACCATCTTGGAATTTTCCGATCTCATAGACCCCTCTCTTGTGGATCCTCGAGGTTATGTTGACATTGTTGGTACTGGTGGAGATGGCCAGAACACATTCAATGTATCCACCTCCGCGGCCATTGTTGGAGCTGGTATGGGTCTTAACGTTTGCAAACATGGTGGAAAGGCTTCTACTTCTGCTTCGGGATCAGGCGACCTTTTGAAGTGTCTTGGCATTGATTTGTCGGTGGTCAATCTGGAGACGACTCCTACCATCTTGAAGGATTCTGGATTCTGCTACCTTTTTGCTCCCTCTTTCCACTCTGGAATGGCCAAAGTGGCAGCAATTCGTGGCCAGCTTGGAATCCCTACGATCTTCAATATCTTGGGTCCCCTTTTGAACCCTATACCGATAAGGGCACGCATATTGGGTGTAAACTCCGAGGCATTGGGTGAATCGTACGCCAAAGCTGCTGCAGAACTAGCCAAAACTTCGGCCGTGCACGAAAGAACAATGGTTGTTTATGGAGAAATTGGGCTTGACGAAATATCGCCAATTGGACACACAAAGTGCTGGATTATTGAAAGTACGGGTGAAATCGTCACCATGACAATCTCCCCCAAGGACTTCAATTTACCGGAACACAGCTTGAATCTCGTGAAAAGTGGGACTCCGGAAGAAAATGCAGAGGTGTTGCTACACATCTTGCGTCAAGACCATCCTGCTTATAAGGTGAAGGAGTCTGGAAACCACCCTCTTGTCGACTACATTTTGTTGAATTCCGCTGCTCTCGCAGTGATTTCGAACATAACTGACACTTGGGAAAACGGTGTCATCTTGGCTAAAGAGGCCATTGTTTCGGGTAAAGCCTTCAAATCCTTAACCGATTTTCAAGAAGCTATTGCCAATGTGCGCGATAGGAGTTGAAACAGAGACACAATCAAAAGCAATAGTCAATAATTTAACCTTTTAATCTCAGTACATTCCCATAATTTTCGGTGCCATTCAGCACTATTTGCATCCACTCTCAGTGAAGCGGTGCGAAGAGCCGCGAGTAGGTCGCGCGCGCACCAATTAATCCCACCAACCAACTTCTTAGAAAATCAACTAGTAATCTGCGGTTCTGTTGACTTACAAGCATTAAATAAATATGGCACACTCACCTGCATTGAACATCTACGCCATTGGCGCTATGTCATCTGTCGTGGTGATCTATGCCGTCTTGAAGTCTCCATTGAAATACAAGTGGGCTGCCGAGAACAGACTTAGTCCTAAGGCTGATTTGGCCTGGAGAGAGGGCGCTCAGAAATGGCTTGATGCTAAGAACACCTAGATGGTTCTCTTGAAGGAACACCAACTATAACGCTGCCAGTGTTAATTATCCACGCATACTCATTTATATAACTTCAGGTCTATCCAATAAACATAAAAACGGTTAATAGGTGTAATGTCTTCAACCTATGTTGCAGATGTAGAGACAATAACTCGACATTCTATGGATTATCTAATTTGCTTTGAGACTAGAAAACGGTATAGTCCTGGCGAACTCGTCCCGGAGTTGGAGTTTTATGAGGTCGTTTTCTAGCTTAACAAAGCACCAGAGCCACCTTCTAAAGATTTCAAGTGCTTCTAGAGTTGCGAATCCCAACGACACGGAGTCATATCCGAATAGAAAATTTCCCACTTTGTTGGTGAAGCGTAAGTTCATTTCGGTCTCAAGCATCACGAACGCTTTGAAGACCCATATGAACCGGAGCAAGAAATCCGCAACTACCACAAAGTAATACCATGCCATCGATGTGCACACCAACTTGCTCTTGTCCCTCAACAAAGTGTACCTCTTATAATTGGCACCGAACAAAATGTCAAATGCCTCGAACCCCCAATCCATACGTATGTCCCACACAAACAGGTAAAGCGAACTCACCAAAGACACGAAATACCACCACTTGTCAAGGACCTTGAGATCGTCGACCAAAGTCTTGGAATTGGTGTTCTCAGCCATCTTGGATTTTATGTACAAGTTTATGATGATGGGGCCCAACAGAGTGGAGTATTTGAGCAAGTTGAATAGATGTTGTCTTTGACGGGTGGTTCTGTATTCGAACCAACACTGCTTGATTCTTAGAAGACTTGGGTAGGCGAGCACAATAGCCTCCACTGTTCTATTGTACGATGATGACATGAGGTATACCCAAAGGAAGGAGCAAAAGTCATTGATGACTTTGGAGTACGACATGAGACTATCGGATAGCAAAATGTCGTTGGACCTCATGGTGGCTGAGTTGATTCTCCCGAGTAGCACACGCTTGAAGGTAGCTCTCACTCTGTCTTGGCCCACAGAGCCCCTCTTGAAAAACACAACGTATAGGTTGGTCAATATCACCACCAAGGGTATAAGTGTTCTAAAATAATGTGTAATAGGCGTATCGGTCCCGAAAAAGCACGATGTCCAGTAGCCGGCCAAACCACACACATTGAAGACGGTGACAAGCCTAGCGGTGGCTCCCACGCCTTGGATCAATCGTAGGTTTTCTTGAAAGTCGGCATTGGCAATGGTAGCCATGGACCCGTCAATGGCGAGAACATCGGTTTCATCAACTGAGTACTTATGAGGAGAGTACGATAAGTTCAATAGAGCCAAGCAGTTGATCTGGAAGTAGTGATGGCAGATATACACCAACAGCCACCATAGATACACGCCGGTCGCAATGAACAAAGAGACCCGGAACGGCAAAGGTATAAGACTGTCGAAGGTCTTGTCGTCGGAGGTGCTCATGGTTGGGTGGGTGTAGACACGCCAGAAGTGGCTTCCAGGTGCGAAGTGTTCTGGGAGCGCGTCGATCAAAACAGGGCACCTACAGCGTGCTTCCCACACTCCGCCGGTCTTCACTATAAGTTAGCTTGAAGAACAGGGAGAGATAGGAAGGATACTTTTTTTTACAATCTGACACGAAGTTGGCTTCAGGCACATAAATGCGCAAATTTTTTTAATCAAAAAAATTCATCTTTAGCATGGAAAACATCATTAGCCAGTGTCAGAGAACTACATTTTGCAATAACAGCAAAAGAAATGCTGGACGTGCTAAAAACACTATATGTACGAAAAACACTGAATGTACAAAAAACACTGAATGTTAGTTAACGCCCTAGATTAATTCTTAGATGTCTATAATAGCTTCAGAATTTTCAGTGTTTATCGAAATCGGTCATAGTCCTGAAAAGGATCCTCCGTCTGGGGCGACATTCTGTCATCACGGTATTATAACATGGCGGATGGTCGAAACATACCTTGTGACCGCTTGCACTAAAGTATTGACTTCACCGTGTGGCAAACACAACATTTTAGTAGCATGCAATCTGCGTGGAGTAAAAAGAGTAGTACTTAGTTTCTCATCGAGCATCTGAAAAAAACAACCTCTACGTCTTGTTGTTACCCGGAGCCTCACCGCGAATTAGGCCTATACTCCACATGCCTATACTCCACATAGACTAAGCAGACGTTAGTAACGGACCAGTCATTTTATGAAGTAAAATAAAACGGCCAGGTCAAGCAAGGCCTCCATTAATTATGTGCTAGTCTCCATTAATTACGACTATTCTCCATTAATTATGTACTATTAAAAAACAATACGTATTAATGGGTGGTACTCTTTACCAATTGGTCGTTCGAATATCAATTCACGTCGTATACCCTATTATCTAAATTAATCCCTATTCCTGCTCTTCATCTTACTCAACTTCACCTTTCTGTTGTTTTCTTTTCTCTCCGTCTTGGTTAAGTATCTGAACTTTTTCTTCTTTTGTGTGGGCTTGGCTGGCTTGCTGACTCCACAGATGACTGCGTACTTCTTGGCCCGGTCAATGGAGTTCTCTAGGATCTCTTCTGATTTGGCCAAGTTGACATAATTCGATTGTGCTATACGGTCAAGTGAAGACGTGCCGACCTTAGCTAGGTATGGGTTTTCCACACTGTCGATGGTGACCATTGTCTCTTCATCCACCACTGCGTCTCCCATGGCCTCGGGATTATCGAGCTTGTAGGTCTCTTTCTTGTGTAAAATACCCTTGATAGGCTGCTCTTCTTCCTTCTCCTCTTGGTTGCTTTCGTTGTCATCATCGAACCCATTCCACTCTCCCTCCAAGTCCTCCTGCTTCAAGATCTCCGTGAGGTCAATACTCTTGGCTGCCTCCAACTCACGGAGTTTGTCCTGAAACTCTTGCTGCTGTTCTTCTCGGGCCTTCTTTCTGGCCTCCACACGGGCTAGCCTGTCCTGCTCCTCATGGAACTTTATTGCCTTTTTCTTCCTCTCCACTTTCCGCTTGTGGAATCCAGTCAAGAACTCCTTCCGGGAATCCTTGTCGAAGACAACCTCATCCACCCCAAACTTCTTTTCTTGCTTTTGACGGTACTTGTTTCCACCCGTAAGAATCTCCCGATTATTTCTGGTCGACATGATGAAGCTGGATGTATGAAAGTCCTGGTCTTTTCGCGATGAGCATCAAGGGTGAGGCTGGAGTACTCTGACCTAAAAAAAAGCGACTACACTAGAGTCTCACTTTACTGATACACAACACACCACCATCACACCCTCTACATAATATCATAGGCAGAATGGAGAATACCGATGAAATACACGCGTTCGTCGCGTCGCTCAATAACTCCATTGCAAACCTCAACGTCGCCTTGAAGCCGGCCCTCTTAGGGTCTCTTGAACAGAGCATAGAAAAGTGCAATCTGCCCCAGCAGAGAATCAAGTTATATCATGATCACTTGTATACAGTGATTTCAATCTTGTTTGCATACCTTAAAGTTATTGGTGTGAAGACCGAAACACATCCCATCATGAAGGAACTCAATAGAATCAAACAGTCCATGAAGAACTTCAAAGCACTTGAAGAGGAAATGAAACAGACCCACGAGAAATCGGAAACAAGTGCCGAAAAGGCTACGGAATTTCTACAGCAGACGCTTGGAACCGTTGGTGGCAAGGCTGCTCCAGATAGCTTGAAGGCTCCAGCAATTAGCTCGGTGAATTTTCAAGGTACTCATACCAAATTCGAAGACGAGCCAAGCCAGAAACCCAAGAGTGCTCCTCAGAAGCCTAAGGGTGCTCCACAGAAACCTAAGAGTGCTCCTCAAAGTATACAGAAGAAGAGCAAGACACTGAAAAAATTTAAGGCTAATAACAAAGTTCAGAAGCCAAAAACACGATAATCTACAACTTTTTTATGAACAATGCACATATATTGCGATGCTGGATTGAACTAGAGACTTGAAGAGATTTTGAAGAAGACATATGCAAACTTTTCAGACGAGACGCTAAGAAACTTTTCAGAAGAACTCGTGGAAGATGTGCTCTCCTTCATAAAGCGTCTTCACCACAAAGTAAGTCTCCATCAAAAGACTCGGAAACTTGGAGTTGAAATAATTGTAGAAGCCATGAGGAAGTGGACTCATTTCTAGCTGCAAGTCACTGGGCATATCATTGTAATGATGGTACTTGTTCCTCAAAGCTCTCAATAAATCCATCACCTTCTCCGTCTTGTACTTTCTGTACTTGCCCAAATTGTCGATGAAGTTGGAGTCGAACTTGCTCAACCAGTCTCCTTGATGAATTGCCAAGCCTTTAGACTCGAGGTAGAGGAGATTGTCACTTGGGGGGTCTCTCCTTTCGATCTCAAACCGGTCGCTGACCTTTAAGAGAAACTCGAGTTTCTTGTTGACTCCCCAGAAAAATGGATGCTTGAGAATAGAGACAGTACTTGGCCTAAGCTTGGGGTTTGAGTCTATCATGGTACCCACTAGGTGCTTGGCTTCAATGTAATCCTCTGGACAGTATTTTTCCATTCCCGTCAAGTTGTACTCCCCTTTGATAATGTTACCTTCACGCAAATACCTGTCTCCGAAAGGATGACGTCCTCCAGACAAGATGTAGAAGAAAACGCATCCAAGAGAAAAAATGTCAATGGCTTTGGTGAGTCGCTTTTCGAACCCATTCTCCGTAGTCTTTTCATTGCTTTGATTGGGAAGAGACGAGACTGGAGACACAGTATCGGGTGATATCTCTACTAAATCATGATGAAGAAGCAATTCTGGAGCCCTCCAACCTGAAGTGCCCGAGGCAGCGTTTTGGATGGTTGCACGGAACGAAGATTGACCATAGTCTAGTTTCTTGCACAAGCCAAAGTCTGAAATGAGCAACCGCACTGAACGAGACTGGTCGCTACTCTGTTTTCTGGTTGTTTCACCAACTAAAATGTTCTGAGGTTTTAAATCCCGGTGAACAATCTTCAAAGAATGTAAATAGTTTAATCCACTGACCAACTGTAACAAAACATCATTATGAGTTTTCTTCTTCATGTGCAAAAATCCAGGATACATCTGAGGCTTTTCGATGATTTCTTCCAAAGAACAAACACACAACTCCAAAGCAATGTATAAGAATTTTTCCTTTTCACTGGATTGGGAGCAGAAATACCGGATGACATTTGGATGGTCATCACTTTCTTGAAGAAGGCGTACTTCATGATTAGCAACATCATAAAAGTCCAATAACATTCGCTTCACAGCAACTGGTCGGTCTTCAAATGTGCCCTCATACACAACTGTTCCATGAGAGCCATAGCCCAAGATTCTGTGGGAGATGACCAAGTTGTTATCGATTTGCAACTTCTTGGATTGCTTGGCCGCCTTTGACCTTTGTTTCACTAGCGAAGTAGTTGAAATCATGTCTTCAGATAGATTATTGTCCTCTTCGTTATCATTGGGTGTCTGTGATTTAGGAGAATTTTCATCATTGTCATTTGCAGATTTCTTGACTTTGCTGCTTCTTTTACCTCCGCGTGCTCCTCTCTTCCGCTTCTTCTTTGAGATCGATGCTTGGTCTGGATTATCCAGAGTTTCATCACCAGAGTTATCCTGAATAAGAGATGACCCTGCGATCGATTTGGGATGAAGTAGGTCTTCAGAGTCAATAGCATCGCTTTCAGATATCCTGGTATCGTTCTTTTCATTAAGTTCGCTTTGGTTTGAGGGAGTCGAGTTTGCGGTTGACGAATCTGAGCCGGTCTGATTGGCTTTCTCCGAGATGGAGATCTCGCTGCTTTCAATCTCATGATGGGATGTTTCCTTATTGCCTCTTAAGAGGTGTCCTAACTTTCTAAAGGCAAAAAGGAAAATGATAAGAGTAGACATGACAAATAAATCCTCAGCAATACGACGGAACACCGAAATAGGCAGCCTGGATGAGTCGGGGTGGAGCATATTGAAAGAGCCTTCATATTTGACTGGTAAGTTTGTGTTGTAGCCTTTCTCTTGTGGTTTGACACTGCTTGCGCATTGGCGTTGTGAAGGATCTGCGTTCGTGGACTCAGGAAATATGATTCTGTCTAAGAAATTTGGGACCACAGCACCGGAAGGAGATGAAGATGAAGAAGGCTTAAATACGCTTGACTGAGAACCTCCGATTTGCTTTACATCCTTCGGTATGAATTTCGCAGACGGGCGGTACAGGTTAGCAAAGTTGAGTCTTTCCAAGCGATGCACACCACTCACAAAAGTGTCAGCACCTTCATCACGTAAGGATAGGTTTCGGAGCTGGTTCGCAGTCTCCTGGTCAATAATGCCAGCTTCATAGTTTTGAAGTGCAACTTGATATGGCGCCAATGGTGCAGACTTCAATAAAGTAGGGTAGTTGGCATAGCTCATGGCAAACCATTCGTTGCTATTTGCAGTCTTGTTGACAAAACACAAATCTTCGCCAGCTTTCTGGGAATTCGAAGTCGGAACCTGCTGCACATCGTTCAACTTCTGAAGAGGGTGAGGTAGAGAGACGTATTCATTGTGATTCCCTTTCTTCTTGAACACATCAAACATGTTCACGGCAAGGGAGGGCAAGCGACACACCCATGCGGGAGTACCCAGGGATTTCGAGAGCGCCAATAAGGATCTCTCGAAGAAAGGGGTGAGGTAGAGATCGTCAACCGAGTGGTCGTTTTGGGCCACTAAATCAGCGTCTATGTTGTTGGGACCCCAATGGGAGTACGTAACGTTCCACACGACGGTTGAGTTTAATTTGGAGTGGATGGTGAGCTCGTATGTTGTCTTTCCCAATTGGAGAGTACCTTGTGGGGCTCCGGAGTTATGCATTGGCTGGTGGTAAACATTAGACACCGGGCACTTTTCGTTATCGAAAGTAGAGCCATATTTGTTGATAACCTCGCCCGTGTTAACATCAATAGTAAACAAAGAAGTTTTGCGCAAGCCGGTGTAAATGTTGCTGTCATTATTCATGGAAAATGGCGACTCCGTAACCAAGTTTTTGATGGAGGTAGGGAGCTTGCTGAGGCCATATTCGGGGGTGAAGTAGTATAGCGAGCCATCTTGGTACGGTTCCACAAACCACTGGATGTTTCTCTCTTTTGAAGATACGTCTTCCGCATTGAAGGACTCCATAATCTTCACGAGAGGGTCATCTAGTGGGAGTGTCCATAAAAAACCACCGGTGGTCCTATCTACCCCATGCAAATTGCCATCAATATCACTGACTATGATGACGTTCAGTATATCATACTCACTCAACTGTCGGAGCTGGAGAGGCGAGATGACATCGTTTGTTATATCCCCACTCGAAGCAGGCCCGGCCACCTCATTTTGAGAATCCAAGTTGGACTCTGAAAACATGGCCGCGGTGACCACACCTAGTAGGAATATTAGGTAGCTCGAGAGTTGGCAAAACCTTAGCCGCATGGTGGTTGTGGCGCTTTGCTACTTCGGACTGAAAAATGGGCTGATGAGAGAACAGCTTCTGAACGGTAGCAGAAGCAAATGAATGCAAAGAGAATTGGGCAGGGAAATCGCCACTTCAATGAAGGAAGCCGTTGGCCAAAAAGGGAACGGGGGTGGAATTGAAGATGAATCGTCTGATTGGGGAAGGCAGGTCAGCGCTTTTTGAGGGTTGAGATTCCGAGGAACCGTGAGAACCAATGTCAAGCAAGGCAAAGAGGCTCTTATATGGGAGTGGAAGAAATGGAGTAAAAGGTAAAGGCTAATCAAAGCAGCTGCTGGATTCTGGGTCTGCAAACTTTAAAGGAAACGGCTATATTTTTTTTTTGAAGAAAATACGACTTGCACTGGAACTGCATATAGTGGAATGGGCCTCTGCAGAGAAACACGCAGGAGTGCTTATAGCTGCACCGGCGGGCACGTGATTGTCTTTTCACCGGTTCAGGCCTGGGGTATTGTGGATTCTTGACCGTGTCAAATTTCCAGATCAAGAAAGAGGGGAATTTTTTTTGTTGGGTGTGATGTGCTGCTCAGATTTGAAAATTCAGAGTGGTCATCGCTCTGGGCGAATAATGACTCCTTTCCTGAATACTACGAACAATAAACTGCGGTAACTTTTCACGCAACATTATAGTACGATTTGATGTGAACATGGTTCACCTTGTATGCATAAAATATCAATACATCCGCCTTTGTATGTAAGTACAAAGGGATATCCCTTGTTATGGGGGTTTCCTTTGTTTATGGGGGTTACCCTATTATCAAGTTGAGTTATATACTTTAGACGTCTTCAATTGTGAGTCCTAGGAGTAATTTGTAGACCCTGCATTATTCGGGGATTAGATGCTATACTGGCTATAATGTCACTGAAAAATTATACTTGTATTGACTTCCACGACAGGTTTTTTTCTCCATTCAACTATACATTGAGACTATACTCGAAAGGGACCTCCACCTATTGAAACATGAACAGGAAGACATTCTTCACATGCCAAAACCATACATGACATCTTCCCTATTCAGTGTTTCAAAAGGTGATTTTGCCTGGGATAAACTTCGCTTCCGTTTCTTTGACCTGCATGAAAGCATTCTCGTTAAACTCTCCACAATGCAAACTTAGTCTGTTCTATGACATTTCCTTGTAGGCCTCGTCGATCTTTTTCTTGGTGAGGCGCAATATCTCTTTGTATTGTTCTGACGGCATGCCTTCTGCGGAGTTATCATTAGATTTTTCCGTTTGTTCAAACTCTCCCGTTCGAGATAGGATCCATTGCCATAATTCGGCACTGCTGCTCATCCTCTCGTCTTTGTTTTGAAGCCGCGTTTCAGTTGTTGGCGTGAGGTAGTATCGGTTGTCATTGATTTTGACAGTCAGGGGTGATCCTGTCCCCAAAACAATATGGTTGCCTCTTGCATCAGTTAATTTTAACAATACATAAGAGTACAAGACCGAAAGTATCACAAGAAACAAGAAGCCAAGGCATTTGTCCCCCAAGACCCCAGAGCTGATGGGTAATGAGCTGCCAATACTCTCCGCAAGACTTGATAATTGCTCAACAATGGTCGGTGGCTGCTTTGGTTCATTGTTGGTGCTTGTATCGATTGGCGACTGTTGACTCACAGACTTTGACTTTTTCCTCTTTTTCTTTGAGCCAATTGATGCACCTGAACTTAAAGTATCACTGAGCACGTCTGCTAAGTCCTTCATAGAAGCTTTTTGTCCTTCCAAACTTCCTTTTTCGATTGCGCCTTTGATCCAAGACTTTGAACTCCATTCAATGCTTGTATAAACACTAAAGTTTGTTGTATTGTCTGCACCCCATGAAAAAAACTGTTTGGTTTTGACTTTGAATGATCCACCCAGCGGAACATCTGGTGTCTGGGTTATCTGCTCCACCTCGCAGTAGTTATCGAAATCGCACTCCAAAAGTGTTTCCGTGATAACACACTTTGTTTGTTTAGGTCCAATCAGCGATGTTAGAGGCTTGATATAGGTATAGTTTCTTTCCTTGTTTTCCGAGTTGAGCTCCGTAATGTTGTCCTTTTTGATATCAAAATTTTTCAGCAGCTCCAAGATCTTCACGAAAGTCGAATTGTCCGGGCCATAGAGTAGAGAGAAAACCACTCCTAGTGGTGCTTTGAATGTTTGATCCATTATATGCACATGCTCTTTGGGGTATGTAGGATTGGTGGGTTTGTGTGTTGCTGGGCCAGGGTTCTGGAATCCTTTGAATAATCCAACCTTTGTGTTGGTTTTTTCTTGAGCAGCTGGAGAATTGTCCTCGTCACCGTCAGATTTTTTTGTTGGCTCTTCTTCTTTGGAGGCAATGCTGACGGAGTCTGTATCCTTCTCCCCTTCTGAAGTTTTGTTAGTATTCCTCCGTTTGCTCTTGATTTTTTTGATGAAGCTGAGTTCGTGACCGCTATCTGAGGCTGACAGACTTTCGTCGTCCAGGTCTGCGTCCAGCTCATTTATGCAACTCTCATGAGAGGACGGATGACTTTCCAGCAGTTCAATTGGACGTAGATCATCTTTCTTTTGCAACCTTGCAGGGTTGTCAATGTGATTATTCCGAAGGGCGTTGTGCCAGGTCTTTGTAATCAAGCTGAAAGCATTATCTCTGGAAAGGAAAGAGGCGAACACGTATGTCTGATAGAGGGTTTTGATGATCATTCCGTTCGGGAAAACAACGGCGGTAGACTTCTTCTCTATTTGAATCACCTCTTGGATCGGGATAGTTAAGTTGGTTACCCAGCCAAGGATATTGGAGTTGAAGCAGATGAGATTCTTCGTCAAGTAGAGTTTACCATGCACTAAAATATCTTTTGAAAGTGCACAAGAGAACTCGGCCAAGAGTTCCTCATTTGAAGAAACATTCTTGAAAGTGTTCCGGAATTCCTTTCTCTTCTTGGAGTTGGGCTCACCGAAATTCGAAGAGTCAACAACATTTTCGATTTCTATACCTGAGAAATTGTCCGGATCAAATTCATTGTATTCGGCATCTGCAGTGGCCAAAGTATGTTCGGAGCCTGCATTGAGTTGGTAAAACAAATGCTTCTTACGGACGACCTTGTTATCGTTGGAACCCGAAACAGTAAGCTTTTGCAGGCTATTCTCGGTGTTGCTCCTTTCAGAATGAGTCCTACGAGGCTTCAAATCCATGCGAGAGGCTTTGTCTTCGAAATGCAGAAGGCTGAGGTCACCATTTCCAAGGGTATTCATGGGAGAATCGTGGATAGGTTCGAAATGAACATTGGACGCCTGCAATCGGTGGGAGTCTGGCTCATCAACGCTATGGACAGGGCTAATACCATGCAGAGGCAAGTTCGGTTCGGACGGATGCACCGGGCCACGAAGCTCCTTAAGCAGAGTCTCAGAGTTTCCAGCCCCCGAAATCACCGAGCTATCTCGTTTGGGGCTGATGATATTGGCGGCGTTATGAGCAGCAGACATTATGGAGCCAAGGAGTCCATGTGACTCTTGGTGGCGAGGTAACACTGCATCATCAGAAGCTGAAGTTTTCAGCTTGGTGACTTTGGGGAAAGGATGTACTGCACGGCTCAGGCCGTTTTGCCGTTCGCTTTCTTGGGAATGGGACTCAACCGGCCGGGTGTCATCGTTGCGAGACATCAGGGGCAAAAAGTGGGGGTCTTCCAGCAGAAGGGTTTTGGCTATGAATGGAAAGCTGTAAATTGAACAGTGGGAACTGCCGACAAATATACAATTGGAGGATGGGGTGACGTGGAAGATATAGAGTTAATTTCCCAGCAAAAGCAAGCCCGCAGTGCTCGGCTGTAAATGATCGTTTACGCGATTTAGTATGCATGCGATACTTGACAACGCACTGGACTTGCTACGGGGGAAGGCCTTGCCCCTTTTACGATCTGATTTTAGAAGTGAGGGGTATTTAAGAGGGTGGGGTAAATTTTGTTTTAAGACAAGGTTTTTTTTGGGGGGAGAGGGAGAAAAGACCCCTATGTTGGGCCTTGGTATTTTTAGTGGCCCGTAAGGGATTAGCAGGGTTGCAACCGTTTCGGCCGGTGGTTATATGCATGCTACAATCGCGGAGTAGAGGATTATGTCCAAATGTAGCCAGTAAGTATAACAAGCACTACTACATATGCAGAATGAAACAAAGAGTGTACTTTTAGAGACCGCAGTCAGGTTCGAAATAATTTAAAAGGAAACGAGAGAATGAACAATTGCAATGCTCTTGCATTTAGCCAAAGAGGGCACTCAAGGAGCTCTTGACCAGTTGCTCTTGTTCGAACTTGGCATCGTAGTCAACAGAAAACACACTGAGCGCAGTCTTGCACTTTTTGTTCTCCAAGAGCCACGACTCAGAGGGCAATGAACAGTCGCCAAAAACACATTCGGAGATGGCATCATAATTGGACTGGGCCCATTGAGGCAAGCCAGTGGTGGAGTTGAACTCAATGTTGGGTGCAACGGAGTCTGGGCCAGACAAGCGGGTGAAAACGTACTCGGGGTCAGTGCAGTCTTCTCCGACGGGAGGGAAGTTGACGTTGATACCGGTAGTGATTGGCAACAAGTTAGGACGGTTCTCGAAGGTTTTGAACAAAGCATTCACAAGATCAACGACCTTTCTGCTCAAAATGTTGGCTCCGAAGTTTTTGTCGTCAGCATGGGACTCGTCATCCTTGAAGAAAGAGTTGTTGGTCATGGATCCCGAAAAGGCAATTGCTGGCAAGCCACGGTACACTGCATTGTATGTGGCACCAATTGTACCTGAAAGGGAGTACATACCAGGAGAAAGGTTGGTGCCCTCATTTGGACCGGCCACCACCAAGTCAACCAGCTTGTTGTCAAAGTGCTTAGGAATCACATAGTTGAGACCGAAAGCCACACAGGCTGCTGGTGTACCATTAAAGTACCAGACATTCAAATCATCCTCTTCGTGTCCCCAAGAAGGAGATCCTGCAGGAGGGTAATTGAACTCTCCACCTTTGGTCAAGTTCTGGGTGGTTGGAAGTTGGAACTGACCTCCGAAACCGGATCTTTGCAGCACTGGTGCAACCATAATGACCTGATGGCCCGCGACCTTCAAGTCTCTGTATGCGGCTCTGATATTAGTAGCAGCCCATCCATCATCATTGGTGAGAAGAATGGTCTTGTTGCTGGAGTCCGAGCTGTCCTTGCTGACGGGAGCAGCGATAACGCTTGCAATGGTGGAGATAACAGAGAAGATTGTTGCGGCCTTCATCTTGCAAAAGGTCTAAGAGATCAAAGAAGAAGTCTAGAGATGGGTATTGATGTTATCGAAAAACAATAAACATGGGCAGACAATGGACTTGCCTTTATACTAGAGGTGCCATCTCTTCATTACGGTTCGTAATTCCGGAACAAGCAGCCATTTGGCCAAAGTGAGTTAATTTCCGCTTCCATTCCTGCACGCAGGTGAATGCAAAATTTAGATATCGAATGAGGTTAACAACGTGGACGCAACGTGGGTGCGGATGGCTCTACCCGGCATCAAGTTGCATCCAATATGAGCGAATACTCCCCTCAATTATCCCGGTAATAGGGGCGATCTTCCCCTTATGTGCACATTGCTTCGTATATCGCAGTGTGAAATTATTAGACGGAATGTGAAGGTATAGTCAATAAGTCACTCTTTGACTACATTGACTACATTGCCTCTTTGACTACATTGCCTATTTGACTACATTTTGGCACGTATACTTAGTAATGAGTGGGAATTTTCGAGCTATGTCATGTTTTGAATTTTTCCTTGCACTCGATAATAATTTATGAAACACCCATGCTCCATACTTTTTACATTATACCCCACAAATGACCAGGCCTCTCATTAAAGGCATGATACTGCATGGCGAGACTGAATGAACAATTAAAAACCCCACGTTTCCTCGAGGATTGTAATAAAATAGTGCTCGTGTGACCAGATTACCCAAACCACCAAAACTCAAATTTCTCAATCTGAAAATTTTCACATACACATTTCTTTCACATACTTCAACACTGTATGTTCAACGGCTCATGCCAGTGGTGTACGGGTCACCCGCGCGAACAACCTCGGGTGCTAGTGTGGGCTCGTGAGGGAGTCAAGACGTGGAGCGCCTGGTGACCCGCACCAACGTCTTTCCCCCATTCCGATAATAAGCAGCACTCTAATCACGCCCAGAGTATGCCTTTCTTCCCGTCGTTAGCGGCCTTTTTCCGGCGCCACAAAAAGAAAATCATCTTCACGTCTGCTGCGGCGGTATCCGGTTATCTTGTATTCTATCAGCTTGTAATCAAGAGGTTTCGGAATTTCCAGAATGCCTTGAAGCAGGAACTACACGTCAAGGAACAGATCAAGCGAAGGTTTGTCCAGACACAAACAGACTGTTACTTGACGGTGTTGGTTCTATTGCCGGTGCTCACCCAGCCGTTGATGAGCTACTTGCCCACTGAAACCATCACCTCTGCACTCAAGAGGAAAAAGAGCCCCACACGGGACGCCAGCGAGTCTCTCACCACCGAGAACTTGATGGCCCACTCGGGCGAAAACTCCCCCTCGGTGTCTGCAGAGCTCCTGACGTACTTATCGAAGTCGAAGTTGGAGTTGTGGAACGACCTTAAAATCAAATCCATCACCCGAGTGCTTGGGCTTATTCATGCCATGTCGGGTTTGCTTTTGTTGACCAGATTGCAGCTCAATATCTTGGCCCGTAGATCTTACTTAGAGCTGGCCATCATTCTTGCTGGTGGTTCGCTGCCTTCCAACCCTCAGAACTCGTACGAGTACTTCATTGAGCAGAGTTATTTATCTTTGAGTTGGTGGTTGCTTCACCATGGATGGAGACGCATGGCTAATAAGCTTGAGAGATTGGTGGAGATCAAGTTCAGCGAATTGAACCCAAAAACAGAGCTTTCCGTCGAAACTTTCCGTCAAATCTTGATTGAGGTCACCATGGACTACGCTGACACCGGATCATCCATCTTCCACCTGATCTTCCCTGTGGAGTACGACAATTTGATTGAGACCTTGATCAGCACCAACCCTGAACTTGTATCAGAACTTGAAAATAAGCAGCTGAACTTGGTCAAGCTCATCAATGAAACCAACTATATTCTTGTCAATGAATTCACCGCAGAGGTATTCACGGCGTTGGTGGTTAATGGGGTGGACACATTGTGCATGCATATACTGGCAATTGTCAACCCAGACAATAACCCAGGCCAGGTGAGCAAGTTGGCGACGTACTTGGCGCAGTTGTCTGTACAGTCGAATGTATTGATAGACCCTCACAACTTTGGCGACGAGAGCGAAACTGCTGGGAACCCCTACATTAACAACATCAACAACGTGGAGAAACTAGATGAGTTCAGTGCCAGTATCTACTCTAACTTTGACTAATTATGGTCTTGGAAAATAGCAACGTAATGGACAATGACGAAACACTAGATTTATAATTAAGACCGTAGAAGTGAACTTAGGGTCAACTCGAGTACCATAAATGTACGGGTCCTCTATGCTACATTGGCCTCGGGTCGGATACTGGAACACCAAGTGTGGTGCGACAAAATTTTGTGAGATTAGATTCTGAGTGTCGCGAATCTACACCTCAGGCTCACTCTATTACTACACGATTACAAAGCAACACCAGCAACACCATGCCCAAAGTAGTCATCATTTCGTCCGATGACGAGAAATTCCCAGTGGATGTTGAGGCCGCAAGCAAGTCTGTGTTGATCAAAAATATGATTGCTGACTTGAAGCCCGACTTGGACGACGACGATGATGAGGATTTCGAGATCCCCACACCAAACGTTAGAGCCAATGTCTTGAGCAAGGTCTTGGAGTGGTGTGAACATCACAAGAGCACAGTTTTCCCCGACGACGATGACGAGGATGCAAGGAAATCGGCCCCAGTGCACTCGTGGGACCGGAACTTCTTGAAAGTGGACCAGGAAATGTTGTACGAAATCATCTTGGCAGCAAACTACTTGAACATCAGGCCATTGTTGGATGCTGGATGCAAGATCATTGCTGAGATGATTAAGCACAAGTCGCCAGAGGAATTGAGAAAGACGTTCAATATCGTCAATGACTTCAGTCCTGAGGAGGAGGCTGCTATCAGGAAGGAGAACGAGTGGGCAGAAGATAGATAGATTTGATGCATTAAAAGCATCAAAAGCATTTGCTGACATGCCTTGGCTGTAACTGTTGAGCCCTCTAATGTATAGTTTGACTGTTGAGCCCTAAGATATATAGTTTGTGACTGTTGAGTCCTATGATATATAGTTTGTGATTATTTGAAATTCACGTGGTTTACTTGACTGGTTTTTACGGGGCGCATCATTACGGTGACTTGGAAAAGTCTTGGAGAGAAATCGTGGGAGTATCAATAGATGAGTGCACTTCATTGCTTCCAATGCGATGTGGCTATGGTCTTTCTATTATAACGACATTCTCCCATGACGCAACTTATGCTCAAGTATATTCACAATATATTTTTTTTTTTCAAAAGAAAACTCATACTATCCTAATCTACTATCTGAACCCAAACTTAACCCTATGGGCCTGTGTATTACTCCCACATCCTGTACCCGTATCGTGAGCTCCAAACTTAGGCTATTTAGCAGACATCTTGCGCGGACTTTGCCAGATTGGCATATGTTCAAGTGGGCTGCTCATGCAGGCCCCAATGCGGTAGTGCGACTTTCCCACCAGAACAAATTACTTTTGCAATCTTCAGGCAGTATATTGGATTTTAATGGTTCATAACACTAGAGACAGTACCGCTTACCCCGAAATATTAAATAATGCCGAACAGAGAAACAGAACAGCTCAGACCGGCATATTGTCCGATGCAGACGACTCTTCATCTCAGCCGTCCTTCGACCCGGGGATAGTTCCTCAGCTACCACTGATGTCTGTGCAACAACTCAACATGTTGGAAGGTCAAATCAACCAAGAATTTACGACGTTGGCACACGAGTACCTCAAGGCTAGAATCTCTCGTTTGAACTATATCATCGAACATCTCGACTCAAATATCGAAAACTCCAGGGCCAGCGATAGCCGGTGGTCGCTGTTCTACAATCTGCAAGTCCAGGCCGTGAACGATCTCAACCACATTACCGAAAATTTAATTTTCGACGGCCTGAAGTCTTCCTCCAAGCAGGTGTTGGCTTCTCCTCACGAACTCGAAACGAAAATAAACTTACTCATAACCTCCATGGAACTGCCTCTAGAATATGACGAATTGTTCAATGGCGACAACAAAACACTTCCGTTCCACGAGTATTTTGCCGAGATTATCGATCATCACAAGGTGCAACTCTCGGCTTTACTGAGCTTGGACGGCTACCATTCCCGTTATGTGGAAAGTATCACGGAAAAAAATAAAACCCTCACGTGGAAGAGCTGCAAGCTAGATATCTTGGACCACAAGGAGGAGCTCATAAATAAAACTCGCGAGGAACTACGAAACTTGAACGACGAGTTCTATTCTATTACGCCTCTGATATCCCTAGCTCGGTCAGACAAGCTGTACTACAGGTCGAATGTGCCCGTTATGAATATGAAGGAGCCGGAGCCGGGCTCTCAATTGCGCCTCGAAGTTGGAAACATCGACACATTTTACGATATTGATAACGTCTATTACAAGAAGAATCAGCTTGAGATTTCTGATACAAAACGTGCGGTCCAAGCCAGAGACCAACAATTCGAGGAATCCAGCAATAGCCACCACATCCCACAGCTTGAAAGTGTGGTGGTCAAGCTAGACGGCTGTCTGGGTTTATCTGCCGAAGAAGCCGAGTCGGATCTTTTAACGCTCAGAGCACATCTGGGCCTGAAACCTGGCTCGAGAACAAAACCCTCTACCCGATCCCAAGACTCACAAATATCACCTGAGCAAAATACCACTAACCAACTGCTGGAACCTTCTACGAGCAACAGTGACCAAGAGTACAAGAAGTTACTAGACTTAAACAGGAAGCCTTCGCGTATCAAGCTCGAGACGAGGATTCATTAACCATCGGCATCATCATATTCTTAACATATAAGCATGACATTGTTGTGTTTGCGGTGGCTGTATCATTTCATCTGCAATTCACTTCTACTTCCATTGTATACAATATCCCCAACTAATGACAATGAATCGATGCCTAAGATCGTTCAACCAAAATACTTGCGTTTGAGAGACCGGCAGTCTTGATGTTCTGGTCCATGCACTCTGTAAGTTTTGATTTACCTGCGCACGAAAGATTAAACTCCTCATTTAGGGGAATTCCGTAAGCTGACTCCTCTCCGTTCTGAAAAACAAACTTAAGCCATTGGTAGATGTCTCTAACTGTATCGTCTTCTGGGGAGAATTTGTGGATAAGCCTCTTGCCGTTTGGAAATCTAAACTGGACCCTAGTGCTTGGCCCAGAAGTAGGCTCCGCGTGGTCTTTGGCAGCCAACTTGTCGAACGGATTCAGCTCTGCACCAGTATCCGTTTCAATAGCGGATTCTGTTTGACCACTTGCACCATGCTTTGCGGATGTCTCGCCCATTGACTGCTTCATGGCATACTCGAGTTGTTGCTCTTCAGTAAGTGCATTAGGATCGAACTTGACTTCGTGCTCAACCATGGGGTTACTGGAGGTGGGTAGTAGCGAGAACTTCTCCAAAAAGATTTGAACGTCGGCAATCCACTCATCAACATCAGGGACCATGCCGTCTGTCCAGGTGAAAACACGCTCACCAGTCATAGGATCCAAGATGGAAATGTGCGGACACAGGTTTATGGAGTAAAAGTTCAGATAATTAGCACCATGGGGAGAGTCACGTTGGTATTGGAGTAGAAGAAAGTTTTCACGGACGACTTCCTTCACTTCAGCGTTGGACCAAAAGTCTCTGTTGAGTACCTGGCACTGGAATTCCGAGGGATCTTGAATATTGACAAGAAGCCATTTCTTGCGTTCTCGGCCCAAGACTTTTGCCGAATCAAGATCCTTCCGGACAATCAAATCAAACGGTGGTTTAAAAAGCTCTGCCAATCTTCTTTGCGTGGATGTTAGTTCATTGAGGCGATTGCGGTGTGCCTGGCTTCTCCGACTTAGGCGTTCAACAGGCCGACCAGATGCATCGAGTTCCACCACGCCATCGTCATCTTTGTCGTCATCCAGACCAATTTCGACAATATCATCATCACTAGACTCATCATCATATGCGTCCTGATAATCCTCGTCGTATCTCTGGTTGAAAATACCCACTCTTCCTGATCCAAAAATGGCAGCATCGTTGTTGACTCCCATCCCATAAGGGTTGTAATCGCCAAGTAAAGTATCGTGGCGATGGACATTTGCGTCCGCTTCTCTGACCTCGTTGTCCTGATACGCTTCTTGTTGTAATTTCTGTGCTAGCTCCTCGTCATTGCCAGACGTAGCTGGTGGCGGGCCATTTGTGTCGGACTCTAAAAATAATTGAACAGCGTACTCTACATTGCCACCACTGATATCCAAGAACCGCCTGGCCTGCTCAGAATCTTCCGTGGAAGTGAATGCCAAAAATGTGGCTATGTCTTCATCCATTGTGAGGAAGGAATTGTCTTTGGTTGGTATAACGCTAAGGTGTGGATTGCTGATGGAGCCGCAAATGTTGTGTCTACATACATTCCGATCCAGAGGTTGCACTGCGCAACACCCTGAACTGCATCAAAGACTCCATCAACCTCGAGGAGTCAGTACCCACAATTTGAGCCCGTCTAAAAAAAGAAGGTTTCAGTTTTTGGGTACCTTCGTTGTATACAGGTCAAGTAGTATTTATAGACTAGACGAATCACGCTCAATTGTACCATTGTCAACTTTTTATAGCCGTATTGTAGAAGGTCCTGGATTGCGAAATGTGCAGTCACTTAGAGAAGCGGCTCGCACTAACGGCCATTTGTTCTCAAATTCCGGATCACCGAAAACCCGTACCCCGAAGCTTTCCCCATTACCAGACGCCCGACTGTACACCAGAGCCCATCCTGATACAAAACACCACGCAAAAAAATAACTGTTGTAGGTCTTATCAGTCAAACTGAGTAAACCACTCGTGACGCATAGCTGGATCATCAAACTTTTCTGAACAACGCTTAAGACGGGGTCTTTTTACCTTCTTTGGCTCCTTTTGTTGATCAGATTGTACCGGGCCCGCAAACGCATCTGCTGGCTGCTAAACGACTTGAATAAGAGTCGACTCGAATCTTTTGGATCAAAAAGAATTGGATTGCTCTAACCCTCTGCTGACTTCTTTCCAACTATCTTTTAAAGCTATTTTTAATGACCATTTAACGAACCACATTAGCATTTGAACCATTTCCTATTCCTTTGCATTGGGCCATCCAAACTCAAACCCATATTTTTTTTGCATCTTGATAGCTGGATCTTCATCTATCACTTAATATCGGACTATACTTTCATAGTCTTTGAGTGCATCCCCTATTCTCACTATTGGCCAGATCTATTATCTGATCCAACCCATGAAATCCCTGAACATGAGGGCTTATCACGATTATGAAAATGGTGGGATGCTTCATAACAGATACGTCAAAGTCCATGACATATCTGAGGGTTCTTACGGCTTAGTCTCATTGGCTAAAGACACCGCTAATAACAATACACTTGTTGCCGTGAAGTACCTATACCCAGCGAACTACGAGAAGAAACAGCTGTTTCAATCTATCTTAGATAAAACTGCAAGAGCTGCGTCTTCTCCCGCAAAACTTCGCTCAAAGAGATCTTCTGAGAAGGCTGCTGATGGGAGTAATGGTTCCACTAATGAAATCGCTATCCATAAGATTTTGGGGCATCATCCCCACATACCTGATTTGATTGATAGCTTCGACTCTTGCTTAGTGCTCGAATATTGCTCTAAAGGTGATTTGTATGAGGCAATGCAAGACGACCAAGGCCCCACTACCTCTCAGGATATAAAAGATGTCTTCTCCCAAATCATTGATGCCATTTCCTACTGTCATTCGAAGTCCATCTTCCACAGGGACTTGAAGCCTGAAAACATTCTTATTGCAGAGGATTGGACCATCAAGGTGTGTGATTGGGGACTCGCAACTACAGAACGCATCATCACCAATCCAGCTGAATTTGATATAGGCTCAGAGAGATACATGGCACCTGAGTTATTTGATCCAGAGTTGGAATTCTATGATGCATCTAAAGTGGATGTCTGGTCGCTCGGTATCATCTTGTTGACCTTAGTGTTCCAGAAAAATCCCTTCCAAGTCGCCAACTACTCCGACAAGAGATTTCTACAATTCTCTGCTAACAGAGAGGCGTTGTTTGACTTTTTCAGCTCAATGACTAATGAAATGTTCGGTGCTCTTCGGTTTTGTTTAAACTTGGATCCATCTAATCGTGATCTCTCGGGATTCCGTGATGAGTTGCAAAGCATTCACTACTTCACAATTGATGAAGAATACATAGCAACGCACAGTGACGAGGAATGTGACGATGAAGATGATCTCAACTTCGGTCGCGAGGCTGAAGAACTTACATTCATTGCTGACCACCCAGACATCGTCATCCAAGATGAAATGTTTGATTTCGACAAGGATACCAAAGAGACTGTACTCAATGAAAAGGCTCAAAAGCTGGATGAGAAGAGACCCTCTTTCTCTACGCCAGAGCCCTCATCTGAGAAAACCGAACACCTAATCATACCTAAGACCGGTCATAGATATACGACTCAAGGTGACACCGAGAACGATGATCACGAAGAAGAAATTCCTTACAATCGGCGTGCAGATGCGTTGCTTTCCCCAAGCACCCAGGCAAGGCCTATTCCAATTGGCGGAGGGAAGCAAATCAGAAACACAAGAAAGCCATTCGGTGTTGCATCATACAACAAATACAATACGTTTTCTTCGGCCAAAAGCGGACAGAACCATCATTCACACGGGGGCAAGTTCAATCGGGAAGACTTCTTTACACCTCGGAGTATTTTCTCCCATTACATGGATAAGTATGGAGAGCAGAGAGATCACAAGGAATACTCCCGAAATGAGAAAAAGAGAAGGCGCAGACCAGGAAGACAGTCATGGAAGAAACGTAGTGGCTGGTCCCGTGCTCCCCATAATAATCAACCTGTGCATAATGACGACACAAGTTCCAAGGTTGTACATACTAGCAGAAGGAGAAGGCAATCAAGGATGTCTATGCCCAGCAACGGGAATACGCTTCCAATTTTTTCTCCTCGGAATGGCAATTATTTTGGGGGCAGTGGGTCATCCCCCGGAACTATGGCGGATCGCTCGAAAAGTGGACAGAAATATAAGCCACCGTTCTTGCGGTCTCCTCCAGGAAGTCGCAAATCTCCTGCGGTCCATGGCCTCTCAGAAGGTATCGACCAATTACAGCTTAATGACAATGAAGTATTCCTATTAGAGGATGATATGAATGGCAGCATTGATCAGCAAAATTGTCGAAAGATGCTATTTGAAAATCGTGAATTTGGTACTGCCTTTGAACCTCGTGAGTCCAGGTTTGGTGAACCCCACGCCAGTCACAGACGTTATCTGACGGGAAAACCCGACTTAAATAGTCGCACGTCGGGAAAATATGTGCCGCCTTTTAGAAGAGGTTCATATGGGGGCGTGAGTGTTGTGACGGAAAAGAGGCGTTCTTTTCAGCCCAGCGAATCTGCGTTTCCTATCATTCAACAAGCCATCGAGGACGATGAGGCTTCGAAAAGTGTGCCTGGGGACTCATGGCTTCTCCGCAAAGATTGGAAGGCTTTGAAATAAACCCTCGCGCAGCAGACCTCACCATGTTTTGATGATGAAACTCGCTTCATACCTAGCTATTTTGATGCATATAAACCCTAATTCAATCCAATTAAGTAATGTGGGAGTATTGCTTGAGTATTGTGGTAGTTTTAGGCGAGCTTTTTCACCGTCAAAACCTAGCCCGGAATTTGTTTCGGCTGAGCTTGTCGTGAAAATTTACTTGCACAGTTCGCGTATACTTGAACCGAGGTCATGCAACGCGCAGCTCCGCCCCACTAAAAATACCTATAGCATCAATAAACTTTACCCGGGTCGATAAGAGCAGGATTAGCAGGCCGAAGCCCCTTTATGTTACGAGCCAATGTTTCTCGCGAATTTAGTGCACGTCGTTTTCCTTGGCATCGTAATTTCCCCTCTTGTTCAGGGGCATACCCCTATCTCCAGCACACGAACAAATCAAGCGAAACACGTCGAGTACCTGCATATTCTCATTTCGACACTGGAAATCGCCACACATGAACCACGTAAACTAGAGCAAATTATAAGAACGATTTATTTTGATTTGCCCGAGTCTAATTTCGGCCTGATTTTTCGTGGTCAGGTGAGTATTCTTGCACAGCTAGGTATTATTGCTGCCGGCCTCCAATTGTCAAGACGGATTATTCGCGCACAGCCCTGCGTCTTCCCCATCTGCATAAAAACAATCATGTCAAGACGCACCCGGCTAAAGCTTTGCTTCTGAGAAAAAAAATACGTTGAGGACCACATTAACATCACAAGACATTTCTTTTTTTTCCATACCAGAATCCCTCCGCAAAAAAAAAAATACCTATGCAATTTTAAATAAATATTATCGCACATCCAGATACTTTCACATCTTACGGAACGGTTGGTACACCATGTGTATCCCAAAGTTCTACCGCAGGAAGTTCTTTCTTGTCGTGGTCATATTGTGCCTATTACTTTCCTTTGCAAACACACTCTTGAGCAAAATCCCCGATCTGCATTTGGATAACTTGGCACTAGATCTTCATAAGGCTTCTGCTTTCAACCCCAGGTCCATCACTCATTCATTTTATGCATACATACTATCCCAGGATAAGACCAGCGCACATGCTGGCGCCGTACACCCCATGGGGGACTCAGAAGGTATCTACTTCCACTGGGACAACTGGGTGGACTTGTCGCCCGGACAAAACGTGCTAGGTGGGGTGCGGAAAGCTGATGCTTCAGGACTGTGCGGAGCTCCGTTGAAGAAGTTTTCACTGGTCAATCCTTATTTCATGGAGTCGTTCCAGAAGAAAGTGCATCGTGGAATGGCCAATTTGTACTGTGTCAAGGATATCCCGGCCAGAATCTATGCTGCTACTGATACTGGCTTTGTTGAAGTTCCCGTAGCCAAGAAGCATAGGGTTCATCCAAGTGCCCTTCTTTCAGGTGTTGGCAAAGAAACTTTGGTCAAAAGCATGGAGGGTGTGCAAGACATGACTAGCTCCTCCAATTCCGTGGTACAGTTCCACCCCTATAAACCTTTACGGAAAAGCATAAATGTTGATCCCCAGGACTTTGTCTTCAATTTGGACTACGAAATCTTGAATCTCAAAGAGGCACTCAGGAGGGGCAACTTGCTGGACTCAGACATTTCCCATTTGGACTTTCTTGAAAAGGCAAATCGCCTAGTGGAAACTTCAGACAGATTCTTCAAATACCCATGGATTTATACCGATGTTGTTGCCGGCCGGTCCCACCATCTGCTCTTTCCTTTCTTCAAGCGCTACATATCCACTAGAGAACGCCAGAGCATCATCCAGCATATGGTCAGAACCTGGTTCAAATTTGCAGAGACGGCAGACGTTGTGACGTGGGTCAACTGGGGTTCTCTCCTTGGCTGGGCCTTCAATGGTGTCAATATGCCTTGGGACACCGATGTGGATATCCAGATACCCATCGCACAACTTGATAGGCTAGCTCGGGATTACAACTCTACACTCATTTTGGAGAACCCTCGCGACGGAAACGCAAAATACCTCTTGGAGATCTCTCCGACCTATGTCCGGCAGGGTAATGGCCGCAACTTCATTGACGCTAGATTCATCGAAATCAATTCAGGTCTTTACATTGACATCAGTGCCTTGGCACATACCGGAGATGTGCCCCCCGCGAACCTTTTTGACGGTCTTAAGAATGGAGACAAACAAAAGGCAATCCCCGTGCATTGCAAGAATTGGAACTGGCATTTGCTCCAGGAAATCTTGCCCATCAGACACACATACTTTGAGGACTCATCAGTTTACATTCCTCACAATGTGCTGTCCATTATGAGCCGCAAATACGGCCCCTCTTCTTATACCACAGCATTACTGTTCGCAAACCACCACTATCGCGAAGACCTCCTGCTTTGGGTTCCTCAGGAAGAGGATATCTCCGGGTGCACCATTGATCCTAAGACCGGCACTTTGCTGCTAGCCTGCAAATCAAACTGGATCAAGGACGAGTTCAAGATCGTGCGTGAAGCTGCTCTACGCCATCATAAGCTCAACAAGGGTGTTGACACCACAGTCCCATACTCTATCTCTGACTACGAAGAGTTAAACTTGACCCGGAAGGATCCATGGGACTACTTTGACGATATCGCGGAGTTGCGGGTCGACAATGGCGACTGGTACAGCACGTAATTCACAAGCCAAGGAATTGCCACCGTGAGACCATCTCTCTTCATTATGCATTTTAACAGTCATTTTAACAATAAGCTTTAACAATAAACTCATTTTAACAATACATAGTTTTTTTTTTTTTTTTCAGTTGGGTATTTTGCTATACTCTTGGTGTCCACTGATCTGGAATTTTTGATGTTTCACTTATAGCTAATGAGGCTCTCAAAGAAATTGAGGAATTCAATATCCTGGTCTAAGTATATACAAGTTTCATTGAATGTAGAAGCTTAGCACCGTAACTCGCGTATCATTTCCCCGGTATACCATTTAATTGCGCGTTTCTGTTGAAGTACATGTACTTCCTCATTGACTGTCTATGTTCATTGTTGTGATGAATGTAACCCACAAGCAGGCATAGAAGTCCATGGCGGACTTAGAGAGTGCGGTCGTTTTGACGGCACACGAGACGGCACCCCAGCTTACGAACGCCGTTACCGAGGTCGGTGAATGCTGGTCACCAGGCATATAAATTAAGGACAAGCGAGTCATATCAGGATTAAACCAGTGATTATTTCTATGTAAGTTACAAAACACTATACCAAGGGAAACTCTAATTTCTGCTAGAAAACCCTATTTTTCTATTATTATCTTTGCTTCTACCCCTCGAAAAAATTACCATTTGCTTTTTCTGTTTGACTTGGTAAACCGGACACACCGAACAAGTGGGACAAACCGGGTAAATTTATTTTCTAATAAATGGTTCCGTGGTCTAGTAGGTTATGGCATCTGCTTAACACGCAGAACGTCCCCAGTTCGATCCTGGGCGGAATCATTTTTTTGGATTCGCGCGCTCGGGCTGAATATTCTTGCTGTCCATGTTTTTCCGAGCATATCGGGTATTAACGGAGCAATTTCAGCATTTAACATACGTGAATAAAGCAGAGTTCTCCGCCTACAGCAGTAAACTGCATTGCACAAAGAGCTTGTTCCAGGGCCTCCTGCGCAGGAGATCAGCATCTTTATTTTTAATATTTTATCCCAAGGAAAATGTCACGTTTGCTTTTTAATCCCCCACAGTTTGCCTAACACTTTATTGCGCACGTGATCCAGACAGAGTCAGTCAAACCATTCCCTACAGCTTCCCCATTATGACATTGAAATGTACACAAGAAAGGGGTAGTTTAACTATTTCAATTCGGCAAACTAAGTAGATTTACATATGTCTCAGTAAAAATTGCTTGTAATCTGGGCCCAAATTCTTAATCATAGCGTTCCGGGCTGGTGGTGGGAATGGTGCACTGATGTGCGCTTACGAAAAGGTTTCTCCAATTTATAGGGTAAATTTGCTCCACAATCTTAATACAAGAATCACACCATCTGCGAATTAAGTATCAAGCACCACTTTTCTCATACACACAGATTGCTGTGATCCATTTATTGATTTCCATTCAGCATCGCTCCCGGCCTTCGTCCACTGATTCCACCAACTACACATTGGGGAACCTTCAACCGCTCAGAAGTAGGACGGGCTCGATCACATCCTTTAATAAGTCAGCAACTCTGCTTCAAGCCTAGGTTTAAACCCCATACGTGTTTGAGACACTTCTGTCTTAAAAAAGGTACTATCTTACCCTCTGTTCTTCCTATTGCCAAGTGGCCGTCAGGATACTTGTCAGTGACCCCGCAGTTCGAGCAAGCAACACGCTTTACGGCCATCGTTGACTA
Source organism: [Candida] ipomoeae (assembly GCA_002370145.1). Taxonomy (NCBI): domain Eukaryota; kingdom Fungi; phylum Ascomycota; class Pichiomycetes; order Serinales; family Metschnikowiaceae; genus Metschnikowia; species [Candida] ipomoeae. Next base: position 178,475 of record NKZK01000555.1, on the reverse strand, counting down.
AGCAGAAGCATCTGATAAAATTAACTAGCCATCTCTTAATAGCATGTCTGCCAACTCGGGAGAAGTGTTTGCCGGAGGTGCAACAACATCGCAGCATGTCGATGCAGAAGATGACGATCATTTTCAAAACACCACCTTCAAGTTGAAAAGAACACGTTCTCTTGGTCTATTAGACGAGTTCATTGATTCTGAGCAACAGGAGAAGAATATCGAAAAGAAGAATGAGGAGAGGCAGGAAAGTCAGGGCTCCTCTGATACCGCTCATGACACTCCATCGGCTGACAAGCAAACCTCCTCTAGCCTGGAGGTCAGCCCAGCACCTGAAACAGAAAGTGATGGAACTCCGCTTTCTCCAAGCATTGCTTCCAACCCTCCATATGTCGGGCCTCTGGACGTCGCTCTTCATGACGACACTGACTTGGCCGCAGAGCCTTCTCGTCATGTGGATTATTTGTCTCATCAATGGGATGTAAGCGACATTTCCAAGTCTTGGAGGTATATTATCCTGAGGAGGAAAAATGTCGCCAATGCTGCTCGTTTAGAAAATGCCAGTTGGAGAACGTGGGCTCAAAGACGATTTAACTTGAAAACAATCAGCCCCGAAGCCGTCAACTGGCTGAAAGAGAGTGACGTCACGTGGCTTTATGGGCCTATTGTTGATGACGATGATCATGAAAATGAAGGGAAGTCTGCTAACGCAGATTCCAGCTGTTTCAATACCGAAAGCAACTTGGTTGCTGGTGATATTTCCATTGCCAGAAAGACACACAGGCCCAAGCCCATCTTAAAGAAGAGAACCGTTCAAGACATGATGATCAGTCACCTGAATCTCTTGAAGTTAGAAATTGCCTCTGCGCGAGCCGATAAGGAGCAGACTCGGAGAGAGGACGCTGCTGCTCAAGCCAGAAAAGACGCAGCAGAAAAATATGGCTCTTCGGAGAAACCTCCAGAGTACTTCGATTACAATGCCATCTCTGCAAAGCTTAATTCTCAGTATAAGAATTTCTCTCAGCAGAACTCAGCCAACAACAGCTCAGTGAACATCGCGGGGATGGGGAAGTCGGAAGTTCCTAGTGGTAAGTTATCTTCCGAGCTTCAAAAACTCTCCTTACAAGATCAAGAGGCCGATTCTGAAGGAGGAGCTGTTGCAAAGCAAGACCGTCATATTCATTTCAACGACGAAGTCCAGCAATGTATTGCATACGATTCTTACTATGCGGACGATGATGAAGACGAGTACGACGAAGAAGATTATGAATACGACGGCGACGATAGCTATTTATACGAAGATGGCGACAATCTTGACGACAAGAATGATGATGACTCCAATGATGACGACGATGATGAAGAAGGAGGATTCTTCTTGAATGTTCGCTCTTCCTCTACGGCTCAAATGCAAGGTCCTTATCCTGGCTTGTCATCGTCGGCGCTGAACAAAAACTCTTCGAAGGTACTCGAGAATGACGAGAGCTCAAATGCCACCTCTGCTTCTGTTTCTCAGAGTATCAAGACAATTCACCCACTTCCTCCGACGACATTGAATTATGGCTCGGATGAAGAAAGTGATGATTACAATCCTTACACTTCCAGCATATCTCACAACGTCAACAGCAATTCAAGACGAGGTTACGATTACTACTATGATTACAATACTGTTTACGAGGTGGATCCAAACCATGCTATCTATGGTGACAACTCGAAAAGCAAAACACCTGATGTTGTTGATGTTCCCGAAAACATGACTTTGGGATCGAATTTTGACTATGAGATCATTGAGAATGCCGATAGCTTCGGGTATGATAATGATCAAAATGTCACTTCACCAAACGAATCATTCGGCAATGACGATTCCTCTGGAACCAACAAAGAAAAGATTCCTATTTCTTCCTTAGATGACTCTGCAGCTTCCAAAGGTAAGCCTAACCCTTTCTCTTTGGATGCATTCGATGATACCGATAGCTCAGATTCCGAAGAGGAGATGGGACTTTCTATAAGTGCAAGAAACTCAAGTCAATCGTTGGCACAACTGGTTTTTGGACAACCTTTGACTAAGGCAGACTCTGGAGAACAACATTTTCCCGAGATGCCAGATGAGCCTATGCCAGACGCAAACCACATTTCCTCCATCAACCCCAACTATTCTTCAAAATCGCTATCAAAGCAACCACATTCTTCAAACTCGCTCTCGGACCAATTCTTTAGTGGTGGAATGACGAAGGCCAGCGACGAAAATAAGGATCTCAGTCGACTGTTCTTCGATATTGAGCATTCAAATAATTCCCCATTGAGTACTCCTACAGAGCACACGCCAGGTCAAGGCACATATCAGGGTACGCAATCGCCCCCAGTTCAGGCGAAGTCTTCAGCTGTTCCTCCACATATCACATCAGCCAATGCTTTCCTGGGTATCAGAAGCCAACCAGCAAGCAAAAAGTCATTTATATTCAATTCTGAAAGTGAATCAGAGGATGATTTCGATGAAGAAGACCCCCTAGCACCCAGACATAGTGAAGGTAACAATCCTACAAGCTATCTGTCGTTATCTAAAGTTGCTGGGGAAAGTGGTATTGCCGTACCAAATACTGATCACGAAGACAATCAGAAGTCGAAAAAGGGCCTGGCTATGACGAACTTTCTAGGCAGCTGGAACAAAAGCAACTCGAGCCAGTGAGAATATAGCGCCGAGAAAAATTATATATTCTACATAGATGCCGTACAGGTGGTAAATGGAATATTCATATTTTAGGAATGTCTCTTCCAGCCTTGAATGTAACCGGTAGATAAGTGCCTCATGGACTCCAAGATGCGCAGCAGTGCCTTGACGCACTTTCAAGCATTGCTCTTAAACCACAGAGTCACCATCACCCAACACCCGTACACCCAAATCTCGACTACCTTACTAGCGCTTGCCCCAACATGCTTAACCTTCCCGCCATGCTAGGAAACCTCGCTCGATTTATGTTACTCGCTGCATTCTCCTTTTCACTACCGTCGTACTCTGGAAATTCAAAACATGAAAGTCCAGGTGATAAATGTGAACTAGTCGGTACCTTCTCATTACTAACGCAGGCGTTATTAGGTCTCTTATGCTTACTGTCCTTGATAGTCAAGCGCTTCTACGAACACCCAATCAGGCGAACCTGGAAAGTGTGGATGTATGACGTTTCCAAGCAAGTCATTGGTGCTCTGGGTGTGCACGTGTTTAACCTCTTGCTATCAATTTTAAAGACTTCACCAACTCCATTGGAGGACGATAGGCCTTCTTGTGATGGTGGCGACGATTGCTCAGGAGACCCTTGTGACTGGTACTTTCTTAGTATTGTTCTCGACTGCACAATAGGGGTTTATATTCTCTACCTTGTGCTTAAGTGGACAGGGCATGTTGCCAAGAATTACTTCAAAATCACTCAAATTGAAAGCGGTGAGTACGGCAGGGATCCCCACTACCCGTCATTCAGGGCTTTCTTGAAGCAACTTGCTCTTTATTTTGGATCTCTTATGATCACAAAGTTCTTGCTCTACGGATTTGTTGAGTGCTTTGAAAGCCAGCTCATCTGGATCACCAGCCATCTTCTATTATCATGGTTGGATGAATACCCCAATGAGTTGGAGATATTCATTGTCATGTTTTTGGTCCCAATACTTTTAAACTCGCTCCAACTTATTTTGGTTGATAACATCATTCAGGACCATACTGTTTATGAGATCAACTCAAAGGCTCAAAGTGAGAACCTCCGAAATGCCGGATATGAGGCAGAGGTTAATAATCTCATGAGTAAAAATAATCTGGGCGTTCCTTCCAAATATTACTCCATCTCCCAAGATGAATGAAACTACAGGAAAAAGAATCACTACTCTAAATAGTTTAATGCCATGACGATTAATGAGTTCTCTATGTACATGCAATTTGGTCTAACAGTGTACTGTTAAACCGTTGGGCCACTGAACGTCTTGGTCGATCATTTTTGGGTGGTGGCATTTACCTTGTCTCGAAGCCGTAGCCTTTCATACACTGCTTGTATTTCTCGATGATATCATTGCACTTTCCACCCTCTTGGCCGTTGAACAAAAGACACTCGTCTCTTTCTTTTTTCTCGTCAAGGCAAACGCAACAAGGCTTGGGTTTATTTTCCTTCGTGGCTTCAGGCATCTTATTGTGTAGTATTGTTGCGTTGGGAATTACTAATGTGCTCTCGGTGTGCCACAGGGCAATATGCACACCCACAATAATGTGCCCAACTATTTGCTCTCTGCACTGAACAGTGAGCCAACTCCGGACATGTCTCCAAATGAGAGTATTTATATTGAATAGCATAACCTCAGGTATTTTTTTGTTGCCTAAAAAGCATACTAAGACATGGTTTTTTTGCCACCAAAACAATCGTAATAATGTAAAGAATATGTGGAAGCTTGCAGAAGTTGAAGTGTTATATTGAGTTACAATTTATTCATGTTTCACTTGCAGAAGATTTTCCCATTATAATTTTCGTCTCAACGGTTATGCATTTCAATAGGTACCGTTTAGTAGTTCGCAATTTTCGTGAGGTATACCAGAGATACTCGTTAAAGGTATATAGCCACAATAAATCGAAAAGTCATTTAATGCTTCAAAATAGAACATAAAAAGGTTTTCTGAAGAAGAAGCAACTAAAATTAACAGTTATGTAAATCAAAACTGTGGGTTAGTGTCCATGCAGATCAACGTGAAGTAAGTCAACGTTAGCGAGAGTATTAGTACCTGCATACCTCTAGCGAACACACAAGCGCTATCAACTCGTTATCATCAACAACATACATCTTACAAACCAATGGACGACGAAGAAGCAAGTCTAAACCTAGAAAGACTCTCCTTGGATACATTGGGCAACATTAATGAGGATGTCACAATTGCCTCTGAATTTTCGACCGACTCACGAAATAGAAGGTCCGAGTCTATTTTCTCGGGCTTGAGAACCAGCCTAGATGGCACTTCAAACAACGGCAACGGCTTCCAAATATTGCGACTGCTTTCTGGACAAGACGACGCCAGTTTTTCTTCCTCTGCTGATGCTCTTGGGCCTAACTCCATCCATGACCTCACGTTGGCCCTTGACGCAGCTCGGATTAAGCAGAACAGAGCGCTCAAGACTCTGGTTAAGATCAATGGGGGAATGAATGTTATCAATAATTTGACAAAACCTTCCACGAGAGACATTCCGCCTATACAGCTCCAGTCTTTAAGCAATAAGATCAGCAATACCGAATATACGGAAGCCCTTTTGGATGCTTCTGAGGAAGACTATAAGTCTTTCGAGCAAAGCTACGGAGGCTTGACAGCCGATGTTTTAATAAGCCACTCACAGGCATATGAGCTTGATGACTCAAATCTGAATCGAAAGCTAGAACCTGAACACCTGATTCCCAAAGTGTTCGAGGATGCTGAATTCAGACTTGATAACCCACGTGTATTCCGAGAAGTGATGGAAGGCTCACATCTTTTTCCAGAATCGGAATCTACAGATGAAAATCTTGTTTCTAATAACTCAGAGGTGCAAGAAAAACTCTCATCATATTTGGATCAAGTGGAGGTACAACTCATTCAAGAAATTGCTAAAACGTCCGAAAACTTCTTCAATACGTTAGGCGATATTGAAAGCATCAAGTTAGAATCAAAAAGCTGCGTTTCCCATATTGCTGAGATCAAGCATAAGTTGAACTTGCTCGAGACTAATCAGGCCCAAAGGGGCCTTGAAATTCTAGACTTGATTGACGAAAGAAGGAACGTAAACCATTTCGAGTCTACACTTCTTCAATTGAAAGAGATCAAGAAAGCCTTGAAAAATGCGCAAGAGCTCTACGACAAAGAAAACAGTTTGGAATGTCTAAACTGGATAGGCATTTTCGAGAATCTTATCAAAGGGATGGATCGCGAGGATTACGCAGACCCAGATACGATTTCGGACTATCCCAAACTTGAGTATCCTTTGATCAATCTCCAGGATCTCCCCGCATTATATTCTCTCAAGTCAGAGTCCAGAAATCTCAAATCCACATGCAGCAAGAGATACATCTCGGACTTCTCAGATCTTCTTATCTCAGATCTCCGTCAGCATTGCAACTCTGTGCCTACTAGCGACACGATGAACCGCATTGTTGCTTCCGTTGACCGGCTGAAGAATTACGATGTATCTGCAACAAACAAGCTGTATAAAGAGGTCAGCTCGGACCTCAAATCCTTTTTGCAGGTATACATCAGAAATCTAGCAAAGTCAGGCCTTGTGGTGGAATCATATTCAAAATATCAAACTTTGATAGTATCAGAGATAAAATCAATCATTAGAGCTGGCTTGCCTAAGAGCAGTTATCCAGGCCAGAATGCACCAGATAACTTGGAACTCAGTGCACCTGCAAGCGAGTCTGGAACCCCAGCACCCCACCAAGACGAGACTAAACCAAGTCTGACTCATAACAATACTTTATCCGAAAGTATCAAGAATCTTGGGAACAAGGAGTTCAATACGATGATACGAAACATATACGCTAATTTATCTGAGTGCTTCCGCAGATTAACCGCTCATCAGAAGATTCTTCTCGACCTTTCTTTGACTAGTCTTTCACAAGAAAGCTCTCATCAATTGGACGTTATGTCTCTCGATATCAGTGTTGCAATCAACAAGGCAATTGAGATCACCCAAATCCGGTTGGTGAAGATTCTCAATGTTCGTCTGGAGCAATTGGCCGATTCATCAATTCTGGAGTATCTCTCTATGTATCTGAATTCTTCGGCATACCTCCTGGAATGTGAGCTCATCAACCCAGGCTACAATGTGTCTGGTCCAGGCAGCTCTTTAAACGAGTGGGTAAAAAATCATGTGGAGTACTTTGTACACAAATTCCATTCCAATTCAGTGAAACACTTGGCTTCAATTTGTGGCACCGAAACCTGGAAAGAATATTCAGGTGAGCTGATGAACCAAACGCAAGCGTTGATCAATGTCGTGATTGATTACGGAAGATTTTTCGAAACAGGTGCAGGCTTCAACGGCGATGAATGGAAAAATAAACTTCTCAACATATACGAAAGTGATACCACTGGAGGTAACACCGACACAGCTGCTGTGCTTTCGCTGGAAGAACTTACAAGGTTGTCCATAGAAGGTGAACAATACTTTGTTCCTCAACTAATTGTCGAGGTGGTCCAGTGCATTGTCGGTTATCTCCAACTCGCAACTATTTTCACCAGCAGGAAAAATGGCTTGGAGCAAAATATCTTGACCTATCTCAAGGTTTTGAACTCAAGAATTTCTCAGGCCATTCTCAATGCTGGCGCAACCAGAACAGCTGGACTTAGGCATATAACCACAAAGCATCTTGCGTTGTGCATCCAAACTGTGGACTTTTTAATGGCCTTCCTGAACAAGCTAGAAGCAATCTTCCCACAATCTCAAGCTGAAAACGATCAATCAAAGGACACTGGAGATGTCACCACATTCACCAAAGTCATTAGCAACTTCAGAGATCACAAGAACGAATTGTTCATCAAATTAGTCTCCATAATGCGTGACAGGACACTTATGCATTGCAAATCTATCACTACGCTTGACATAAGTGAGCCTTTGAAGTCTCCTCAGCAATGTCACCAATACATGGAGATTCTTGTGAAGGAAACTTTAACCGTTGCCAAAGTCCTCGGAAGGTATCTTCATGCGGAAGATTGCCAAAACATAATGAGCCAGATTTTCGGGAACTACGAGAAACTCTTGACCAAGTGCTACTGTGAGGACTTACCTAAATTAAAGGATCTCAACGAGAAACATTCATTGCTCAAAGACATTGATTACTTCAGAGTGAGGCTTGCTGATGTTAGTGGATATGGAGAATCCGGACAACGCATCTGGGAGAGTGTGAATGAAATCGTGACTGAGGAGGATGCCAGAATGAATGCTATTATGCAGACAAATTCGAAGGTAGAGGCACCAGGAGTGGCTCTGGTCAAGTCTGTACCGGTCGACAAGGCCCCTGAAAAAGAAGCTACCGAAAAAGAGGCGGCTGAAAAGAAGACAGCCGAAATCGAAGCCACTACAAAAGAAGCGTCCGGAAACGAAGCCGAGAAAGGAGCGTCCGAGAAAGAAGCGTCCGAGAAAGAAAAACTGGAGCTGAAGAAACCAGAAGAAGAAAAAGATGCAGAGGCGGAAGTTGCAGTAGAAGCACATAATGAGCCAGCAATTGAACCTATAAGCAGCGAAGCAAAGGCTGAAGGGGAGCTGGGTGCAAACGAGTCTGAAGATAAGTAAGTTTAATGACAGCAATATGCATTTATTATAAACTAGAGGATGGCCGAAGCAAAAACTTTCCGTCTTTCTTCTTGTGCGCTTCTTCTTCAGTAACAATACAATCGATCAAGTTGTGTGGCGCAACATCGAAGGCTGGGTTCCAAACAGAGATATTTGGCGTGGCAATTCCCACGGTACATTTTTCGCCAACGCTTCCGTTGTCTTGAATCAAAGGACCCTTCAAAGTAACAAGCTCTGAACTTGGTCTTTCTTCTATAATGATTTCATCACCAGACTCCGTATTAAGATCAATTGTTGTATTTGGTGCAGCCACCATGAAGTGAATCTCCTTGTGTTCCCAATTAAATTGATCCGCAATAACAGCCAATTGATGAGTTCCAATTTTATTTGCAGAATCTCCGTTTTTGACAATTCTATCAGCACCAGTCACGATGAACTTGACGGGCCCCGAGTTACCTTTGATGGATCTATTCTTACTCAATGACAGGATCAAAGAAGTCACCATGTTGTCACATACTAGAGTGAAGGGAATTTGGTCGTGCTTCAACTCATATGTGGTGAGCTTGGCCCCTTGATTATAGGGTCTAGTCTCCAAAGGATAGACCTGTTCCAACCAAAAAGGCTTGTTGGAGACACCTTTTGCCAAACTCTCGTGTGCAGACCTAATAACACCAAGAGCTGTGCCGTATCCAGAGGTTGCCAAGGATCCCGTGTTACATACGGTCATAATCGAGAATGGACCAGTAAAGTTTTCTGCTTCCAAAACTTCAATGATATAATCAAGCCCATTCTTTCCAATTTTGTAATTGTTGAGCTTGTCATCATCATACAAGCGAATTGAGTAGTCCAACAAAGAGTCCAATACTTTATTATCAACGAGACTCAGAGTGTAGAACTGCTGGAGAAGCAAGGATTTGACTTCCGTACAAGCGTTTGAGAGGTTAACAGCAGTAGGACGTGAAGTCACCAAGTAGTCGATTCGATCGATCAAGTCCTTGACAGAGCGCTCATTGCTGAGGGTTTGGGACACCTCTACAGCTATAGCGAAAGCACCGACAATTGCAATTGCAGGAGCACCTCTGACTTTCATGGTTTTGATGGCATCATAGGCATCATCAATTGATTTGATGTCGATATACGTAGAGACGAATGGGAGTTGCAATTGATCCAAGATTTGGAGGGATACATCCTCGCGGGAGAATTTAATGGCCTCCAAGGTTGGTTGAGTCATAATGTTATTCTCTGAAGTGAATTGATTGTGGCATTAAAAATCTTGATTACGTACTATAGTTACACACAGGATCTTGAGATCCCCACGTTCTTGTTGCGCATTACCACGAGCGTCTTGGGACCGTTTTGGAACAGTAAGTTAAGCTGGATTCACTTGATAATTCAAGTGTGGAATTAAAGTGGCCATACTATAACAGTAATGCAAAAATAATGTCACTGCATAAAAGCTTTTTTATAAGAATAGCCGCTCCTGATAACAAAACTTGCGTTTCCTGAACTGCAACCGTTTAAACTTGCATGAAGAAGTCATCCAATTGTCACATAAATTTAGACACCAGCCCTCCTTCTCAATGACCTCTGCACCTGAAAACACGTGTTTGTATGCTTAATTTGTATCACATTTATTGTCTTGCATATTATCCATGCAGCACGAGTAGTTGCCAGGAATCTGGCACATTGACAATTCTCGTGGCACCTAGAATATGAGTCTTCTTACGCCGTCCACATCGAACTCCCCAGATATCTCATTCCACCTACACCCGAGTAACTTTTGCCCTGTTATCGGGCACCTTCCACCTTTATCAATATCAATGGTAGCTTTTGCTGCGGACAGCAGTTCCTTGTCGACTTTTTCTGACGACTCCCCTGTTTCATCTTCATCCAGACTCTCGTCATCACTTGCCGAATCGTAATTTTCTTGCTTTTTAAGATCTTTCCGCTGATGAACTATTTTATGTGAATCACGAAGATAATTGTAAATGCAAGTGTAGCAAAAAACGTATCCAGTTTCAATGATGGCGGGGTTCAGAATTTGTTCTTTGCAAAGAGGGCAGTTACTGCCAGATTTGTACAACGAGATTTTCTTCTGGGCGAGAGAAGGCATTTTCTTGAGAATGGAGGGAGGCGGAATCGATTCTTCTAAAGCATTTCTCAGTGACTTAACAACCTTTTGCGCAAAGTCAGAACTATTCCACCATTCTAGAAACTTAAGACTGAAAATAGCCAATGGGAAAAACGTTCCGAGGAGGAACTTCACGGACCTCAAAGAGGGCCTGACGAATATTTTCAAGATATACTTCAACAACTTCTCAGTTGAATTTGGGGGCCTGGTTCTATTGGGTGCTGGCTTCTTGCTTTTTAGTTGTGGCTCATTCCTGGAGTAGTCATACTGGTTGAGACGCGAGTAATTCATCTTGAACAACAACATCAATAGCGAAGGAGATTTGGTGGCGCCGCTCATGAAAGCTAGAGTGGTTGCAAGATTGGATAGACGCCAGAAACTCTGGACATAAGGGTAAAGTTTGAAGAACAAGTTCTGGAGCCAGACCTTGCGTCGTTCTGACGCGGTAGCATTGGGTCCACATTGGAGTTGATTTGTTATCAGCTTCGAGTAGAGAAGTTCATATTGATAATTGCACTTTTCCTGCAAGTAGGAAATACCCGTGATTTCAAAGATTGAAACTGCTGTTTGAGTGGCTGACAAGTTTCTCCTCTCCTCTATTAGCGAAGGAACTAATTGAGTGAGTTTGCTAGAGTTATACTTTGTCTTGGAGAGTGGAGTTTGACTCACTCTTTTCAAGCCGTAGAAGTTCTCTGTAAAGCTTCCATGCCAATACTTAAAGAAATACCACTCAACAGTGGATCTCATCAACAAGTTGAGCTCATCAAAGTTGTTGGTGAGCTTGAGTAAATAGCCTGGGTACCTCTGGGCGTAGTGGACCAATACATATCGAAGAGATGGAGATAAAAGCTGCTCGAGCTGATTAGAAGATATTAGCTCAAATAACGTCGGGGTCTCGGAGTCGAGCTTGGAAGCGTCTAAAGACGAGTAGTACTCCATGATCTGCAGCTTCGTAGTGTGAGAGTCTGGTTCCCCACATGTCAGACTGAGCCGCGGGAACGAAACGGTCGTGCGATTCACAGAACCTTCTAAAAACTGTTCTTTTTTTAAATAGCTGCCATTTTTATTTACTTATAGTTGTATTTTTAAATCATTGGTATTTAAAAATTCACCATTGTTTATATTTTACATCCTTATGCTCCTCCCTCTAGACGTGGGCTTGGTTACGTGAGATCGTGGGGGCTGCGAAAACAGGTCGAGGTGCATACATCTTATTCATCATGGAGAACTTCGAGTCCTTGAATGCTATTGTTGACGAATTCAAGATCAAACAGTCCACTTTGTCGATATTCTGTATTGATTCATTCTACAGGCTTGGAAAAGAATTTAGCATAGTTCCGTCGTTATCTACACACAATCTTAACCATCGGCCAATTGACATCAAGTTTGACTCTAAAGATGATGCATTCTGCTCAATATTCCTGGATTGTTATCAAAGCCCCGATACCTCGGCTCAGCTGTGGCCAGTAATGGAAAACAAAGACCAGAAATTAAAGTTTGAGTCGGATATATTGAGCAGCGATTTCGACGATGAATTGTTGCAGCCCATTCTAACGAGTACCACTTCAGATTAGGGCACATTCATTTGGATACATGCGAAGATAGAGAATCCTCAAGAGTGGAGGACATGTGTACATTCAAAGTGAATGAGATTCTTTAAAATGAAAACAAAAGTTCTTTACAACGAAGCTACAGCTTCTGCAGCCTGATTTTAGACCAACTTCCCAAGCGGCTGTGATCGGCTGAAACGGGTGTCGAATTTGAAATTGGGCTTCACATGGATCTCCCAAGTTCCAAGGTCAAACACCTTGTAATCCCCAATGGCAAAGGTAACTCCTGCTTCTGAAGTGGATGTGCTTTCTCCAGCACTCTTTAACCAGAATTGGGTTTGGGTCAGCTTTGCTTTACTGTGCAACGGCTTGCCATCTGCATGGAGTTCATATGGCCTCCAGCCTAGTCTATGAAGCATCGACTCCGCAATGATATTCTCTAGAGGGAGAAAACCATAGTAGTACCCGTAGAACAAGACCATGATCATCTCATTCTTGATGATCTCACTGTCGGGTGTTGACTGCTTTTCTAACGAGTCAAGCTCATCGAGGAATCTTTCATACAGGTTGCCTGCCCGGATGCGGTTCCAATAATTTTGTAGCTTACCTAAAAACAAAGGTGGCTTGAATGAATGGAGACCGTGACCTGCAAGATTACTCGGAAGGTAAGGTTTTCTTATATGACCTGAAAATGGGCTAGCATGTTTCGGTTTTATAAGAAGTTTTCCCAGCTGACTGATTTTGTTTTCAGAGGCGAAGGAGACTGCAAATTCTTGGATTCCTGGAGGTGATCTGAGCAAAGAGGAATCACAGAATAAGCCCAATTCCACAGGTGAGAGTTCCGAATTCTTCAATACTTCGACATATGGCGAGAATTCGTTGCTTTGATTTAATAGCGAAAGCAACTCAGATGACGTTGTTTCTTCGTTCTTAGTCTTTGTAGCTGGTTGCGATTTGACAGGCTCAGTTTGTGCAGACAGCAGCTCTTTTTCAGTGCTTGTAGATTTGGCAGGAACCTTTTCATTCATCAGGCCATTTGAATTATCGCTAGTTTGCCCGTTTCCAGCCGCAGCAATAGACCACTTCAATGCTCCAACTGGCTTGGAAGGAGTTGAAGCCGGCTTCAAAGTGGTAATGAAAGCAGGACTTGATGAATCAACAACGGGTTGCTTTCCTGCCAGCTTTCCTGCCAGCTTTCTTTTTGGAGTTGATGCTTGAACAGAATTCTTAGACGGCGTAGCAACATTATCAGAAGTAGACGGCAATGAGCTGGGAGGCGTAGATGAATGCTTATGCTTCGAGTGCTCCTCAACAGATGGCTCAGGAGTCTTGTGATTTTCTAAAACAGTTGAAGTATCAACCGTATCATAATCTGTATCGACGTTTCCAAAATGGTCTTCCGCTATGTTCGATAAAGAGGTGTTCTTCAATTGGTTTTCCTTAGTTTCTTTCAAGATTTGATCGTAAAGAGTATCATCATCAATGAAGTCAGGCTCTTGATTGGAATCGAGGTAGAAGTTCAAATCCTCTTGAATCTCCCAGATCGAGTCAGCTGAAAGCCTATTTCGTTTAAGGTAGCCAATCACAGTCTCGATATTCTCAAGGTGAAACTCATTCCGCGACCTGAAGCCGTCTATTTCCTGCTTGCGATCTTCAATAGACAGCACATTGTTCTTTCTGACTTTCTTATGCGAAAGCTTTTCATATTCCTCGTCTAGCTCGTCATTCTGTGTAGTGAGTGTCTCTGTAACCTCAGAGAGATAGTTGATGGCTTCTTTGGCGTCAGCTGAAAGATCATGATCATTGCCGTCTAAAGCAGCTAGCATAATAGATTGATTAGAGAAAGACTTCATCTTGGAGTGTTTCTCCACGTCTTTATAACACTCCATAGCCTCCTCAACAAGCCGCCTATGCTCTTGCAATTTCTGCGGCGCTATCGTAGCCTCCAAAGAATCATTCCCCTGCCAATTTTTGATTTGGTCACGGAACTTCTGGAGTTTCTTTATCTCCTTCTTCAAATCACTCTCTAGCTTCTCCCTTTGGGAGTCATTAGTCGAGGATTCATGACGAGAAAAGTAGTAGTTGAAGAGATCTAGTCCCTCATGGATTTTTTTGAATACTGTTTCGACTTCTCTAGAATTTCATTAGTACGTTGAGCCGTGGAAGGGATTTTCGAACATTGGCAGAACAAATGCCCCAATGCTTCAAGTTTGGCGATACATACTTTTGTAGTTTTCGATTAGACATAGTAGCAATGGATATTTATTAGATTTGTGGGCAAGGTAGCAGGTCCATTTCTTGTGATTACACTAAGATACTTAAAATATTTTTCTTTTTTTTCCGCTCAAATGGTAGCTCTTGAGGAAATTATCACGTGCGCCTAACTCGCGTTCCACTTATACTTTCCAGATCGTCTACCTTGCTTACACTTACAGGTTGCTTCCTTGGTTCGTTATATTGAATGGATGCTACCACAATGGCATAGCACTTGGTTTACAATTCATCGTGATCTTCGCCATCGGAGTCGAGGCCAAATTCATGGTCCTTCTCTTCTGCAGCACCAGCACCGCCGTAAACCTTCTCTCCAATCTTCGCGCTCACAGTAGTAAGCTTCTCTTTTTGTTCGTTGAATTCTTCAGCAGTTGCGGTGTCGTAGTTGTCCTCCAAGAACTCGTTGACCTCATTGATAATGTCGAGCATTTCTTGCTTGTCATCGGCATCCAACTTGTCAGCGTATTCTTCACCGGTCAAACTTTGCTTCAAGGCAGACACCATGTTCTCCAAAGAGTGTCTAGCCTCGATTTTAGCCTTGATTTCAGCATCTTGAGCGGCGTACTTCTCAGCCTCTTCAACCATTCTCTCGATGTCCTCCTTGGACAGTCTAGATTCGTTGCTGCTGATGGTGATGGACTTAGACTTTCCAGTACCCTTGTCAAGAGCCTCAACCTTCAAGATACCGTTGGCGTCCAAAGCAAAAGTGACCTCAATTTGTGGGACACCCTTTGGAGCAGGTGGAATTCCAGTCAACTCGAACTTACCCAACTTGTTATTGTCCTTGACCAAAGCTCTCTCACCCTCGAAGACTTGAATCAAGACAGTTGGTTGGTTGTCAGCGGCAGTGGAGAAGATTTGAGACTTCTTGGTAGGAATGGCAGTGTTTCTGTTGATCAAGTTGGTCATAACACCACCTGCAGTCTCAATACCAAGGGTCAATGGGTTAACGTCCAACAAGACAATGTCATCAACACCCTCCTCACCAGAAAGAACACCAGCTTGAACAGCAGCACCGTAAGCAACTGCCTCATCAGGGTGAATACCCTTAGAGACCTTCTTGCCATCGAAAAATTCTTCAATCAATTCTTGAATCTTTGGAATTCTGGTAGAACCACCAACCAAGACAATGTCATCAATATCTGGCTTCTTGAGTTTAGCATCTTCCAAAACTTTACTCACTGGCTTCAAGGTCTTCTTGAAAGCTTCAATGTTCAATTCCTCGAACTTAGCTCTGGAGATAGGCTCAGAAAAGTCAATACCGTCAACAAAAGAGTCAATTTCAACTCTGGTAGAGATTTGAGAAGACAAAGTTCTCTTGGCCTTCTCAGCTTCTCTCTTCAACTTGGCAATAGCCTTAGGGTTAGAGTTGACATCAATACCATGCTTCTTCTTGAACAACTTGGCGAAGTGCTTCACAAGGGCGTAGTCGAAATCTTCACCACCCAAGTGAGTGTCACCAGCAGTGGCCAAAACCTCGAAAACACCACCCTCAATGGACAACAAGGAAACATCGAAGGTTCCTCCACCCAAGTCGTAGACAATGATTTGCTTCTCGCCATCAGTCTTGTCTAATCCATAGGCAATGGCAGCAGCGGTTGGTTCGTTGACAATTCTCAAGACGTTCAAACCGGCAATAGTACCAGCGTTCTTAGTAGCTTGTCTTTGAGCGTCGTTGAAGTAAGCTGGGACAGTGACAACTGCGTGAGTGACTTTCTTACCCAAGTACTCCTCGGCGATAGATCTCATCTTACGCAAAATCATACCAGAGATTTCTTCTGGGGTGAAAATCTTTTGTTCACCGCTGACAGTAACTTGAACAACAGGCATGTTACCCTTCTTGACAATCTTGTAAGGCATGTGTTTAGCCTCCTTCTTGACAATAGGGTGAGAGTATTCCAAACCAATCAATCTCTTAATGTCGAATATAGTGTTGTTAACATTGGATGGGGCTTGATTCTTTGCAGCGTCACCAATCAATCTTTCCTCCTCAGTAAAAGCCACGTAAGAAGGCGTGATACGGTTACCTTGGTCATTGGCCAAAATTTCGACCTTACCGTTCTTCATGACACCCACACAAGAGTAAGTGGTACCCAAATCGATACCGATCACGGTACCGTAGTCGTCAGTGGCGGCTTCGTCAGAGTCAGCCATTACCAAACCGTTGTTGGTGGACAAGAATGGCAAAATCACACATAAAACAAGTAGAAGAAATGAGAAACCAGAAACCCAGAGCTTGCTGGAAGGGGACCTCGACGTCATATTTCAATCTGTAATTTTCTGGGGAAATTCAGTGCGCAGCGAGTTTGTGAATATTTATACCTCGCACCGAACAGCGCGTTGGAAACGTGAAGAACTTCTTTTGGGGTGTGTATGCACTACTATGTAATGACGTGGCAATGCTGAGGCCACGCACGCCAACTACACTCAAATAATTACGTGTCAGAAACTGCGTTGGCAGAATTGAAAATGCCACTTTGTGCAAATTTGCCTACGCATGCGCCACCTAAAACTTGCCACCTAGCTTTTCCAAATGTAGTCAAAGATTAACAAATTCAATTGTTTAAAATTGATTCACACCACACAGTTCCTGCTCTAAACTTCAGATTTGAGGAAGGCTTAACATGGGTCCCCTTGCAAGCTGCGCGCTTGGTGCTTGCTAAAAAAAAAGTCTACTTATATTACGATTGTTGAACATTTCCCCAGACATCTCATGATGTACTCGGAAATGTGCCTCATGCAAGCGCGGACGTGTATCTAAAGATCAATCCAGCACGTCATATAACCTAATTTACACAGCCTAAATTGATATTTTTCAGAAAAAAAATATTCCTGGCAATGCCGAGAAAAACCGCCAACGGACAATCGCTTCTTGCATAAAGACGCATTGGATGTATTGTCCAGTAGATTTTGTGGTCATGCAACTGGGCGATCCTTCATTGTAGGTATCCATAACGGCCAAGCCCACACCCGTACATTCTATGACTTCTCTCCCCTGCGCGCTCACCCACACCCCATCCAATCCTCCTTCGGAACCACATTCCACTGCTATAACTTAATTCACTTACAGGGAATCGAAGTTGGAAAATAAACGTTTGCATCAAATTTATTGAAGTCTGCTCACACCATATACCAGCTCGAGTCCTCATTGATAAACTCCTGTTCCAGCCTTATTCATAATGTCCTCCTATGCTACTGAGGAGTTGAATCAGTTGCAGAAGGAGATTCTGCAAGCCAACCCCACTGATATCTTGCAATTCTGTGCCAATTACTTCAACACGAAGTTGGCTGCTCAAAGAGCTCAATTGTGGCAATCTCAAGTCAAGGCCAAGGCTGCTGGCATCGAATTGTTCCCCAATGTTGATACAGTTGCTTTCGACAATAAGGGCAATGGTGTGATCCCCAGCAATCGCCAACCCTCTTTTAAGTCGCCTTTTGGTGACAATGATCCTCATTCAGACCACTCTAAAGACTCTCTTGTACATGACTCTAACCAAAAGTCATCTCTGGGTGCCGGACTTTTTGGCTCTCATGCTGTTGGAAAGACATCCGATAAGAAGGAGAGAGCCGACCCGGATGATCCTTCGTTTGTGGCACCACACCCAAAATCTGATCAGAAAGCTGTACCAAATCTTCCCAAGACATTCAATGCAAACAGAAGGGTTTCGGTATCTGCCGAGGCTATGAACCCGGACGAATTCAAGTCCGACTCATGGAAGCCTCCAGTCAATAACTTAACCCCAGAGAAGATGAGAGACTTATCAAAGACTTTGTCGCTGAACATCTTGTTTCGGCAATTGGACGCTTACTCCAAATCCACCGTCTTGTCTGCTTTGATCAAGAAAGATTTCCCCGCATCAACTAAAATTATCACCCAAGGTGGTGAAGGAGACTACTTCTACATTGTGGAGTCTGGTGCCGTTGATTTCTACGTCAACGGAACCAAAGTCAAGACCTCGGGTGACGGGTCCTTTTTTGGTGAATTGGCATTGATGCACAACTCACCAAGAGCTGCCACTGTTATTGCTGCCGTTGACACTACTTGTTGGGCCTTGGATAGAGTCACTTTCCGTCGTATATTGTTAGAGGGAACTTTCGACCGCAGAATTATGTACGAGGTTTTCTTGAAGGATGTCAAGGTGTTGGCCGGTTTGACTCCTCAGGAGAGATCCAAATTGGCAAGTGCCTTGAGCACAGAGGTTTACCATGCTGGCGACAAGATCGTCGTCGAGGGTGAGACTGGAGACAAGTTCTATTTGATCGAAAGTGGTGCGTGTGTTATTTCCAAAGAAGGTGTAGGAAAAATTGCTACCATTGGCAAAGGCAAGTACTTTGGAGAAGTGGCATTGTTGAACGATTTGCCTAGACAAGCTACCGTCACTGCCATCGATACCGTGATTGTTGCTACATTGGACAAGTCCGGATTCACACGTTTGCTTGGCCCTGCCCTCGAGGTCTTAAGAAAGCAAGACCCTACGGCTCTTCAATAGCTGTTTTAGAATAAATTCCGAATTTCAGTAGCGCACTGTACGGAAACTGCGGAATTCATTTTTCGCGTACTCGTTTACTTATTTCTTCATAATAAAACATGCTTCCTTTCCTCGAATTGCTTCCTCCAACGACCGCCAGAGGTGGCTACTTGCCCCACTGGCTCCTTTTCATCTCTGCGGTCTCAGTCTTCAACTCCATTCAAAATTACTTGATCAAAGACCTCACTCTCACCAGAAAAGTGTATTCACGTGCCCCACTCTCCGAAGTTACCAACTTAAGTGCACGGACATTTGGAACATGGACCTTTTTGACCTCTGTGGTAAGATTCTACGGTGCTTACAACTTAATTGGCAACGAGGCAATGTACAATCTTTGCATGTGGACATTTGCAATTGCCGGAGCCCACTTTGTTAGCGAGTGGCTCATCTTTAAGAACTGCAAGCTCGACAAGGGCTTGGCTGGGCCATTGATAATTGCTTCTTCCAGCTTGTTCTGGATGTACAACCAAAAGAGCTTTTACTTGGGAGTATTGTAAGTTTATGGCGAATCATGGACGAGACCCAACACCTTGCAGTATGCAGGCCCAAGTCCAAGAAATGAAATGGCGATTCCGAAGAATTAATAATATTAACTGGACCTTTTACATAAATGCATGCATTTGAAAAAAAAAAGGTTCTACAACCAGCTCGTAAATGGAGATCTTGCACCCCACTTTGCCTGCACGTGGACTCGAAAAACATATCGATCGCGCAGAGTACTCTGTAGCACCTCCAACTATGGCTATTGAATTGGACGCGCCTTTGGTCGATGACAACCAAGTCTACAAGGATCTCTTCGGAGGTACCATGGGTGGTATTGGCCAGGTCTTGGTGGGCCAACCGTTTGACACCGTGAAGGTCAGATTACAGTCGGCCCCAGAGGGAACCTATAGCGGAGCTGGAGATGTCATCAAGAAATTGATTGCCAACGAAGGGTTCGGAGGTTTTTACAAAGGAACATTGACGCCGCTTGTTGGAGTCGGAGCCTGTGTTTCCGTTCAATTTTCGGTGAATGAATTCATGAAACGTTATTATGATGGAAAATTACATGGCCAGCCATTGTCACTCGTTCAATTTTTCAACTCCGGTGCTGTGGCCGGATTTGCCAACGGATTCTTGGCTTCTCCAATCGAGCACATTCGTATTAGATTGCAGACCCAAAGTTCTGGAACAAAGGCTTTTGCTGGCCCCATCGATTGTGCCAAGCAGGTTTATAATGCGGGTGGTCTTACGCATGGTATTTTCAGAGGTTTGGCACCAACGCTTGTTAGAGAGAGTGTGGGTATGGGTATTTATTTTGCAACTTACGAGGCCTTGATCAACAGGGAGTTGGCCAATAAGATCTACAAGACAAGAACTGAGATTCCAGGCTGGAAGCTCTGTATGTTCGGTGGTTTATCCGGATACTCACTTTGGATTACCATTTACCCCGTGGACATTATCAAATCCAAATTGCAAACAGACTCATTGTCAAAGCCAAACTACAAGGGCTCGCTTGAAGTTGCTCGGGATGTCTTCAAGAAGGCTGGCATTAAGGGCTTCTACAAAGGATTTGTGCCAACAATCTTGAGAGCCGCCCCTGCCAACGGTGCCACATTTGCAATTTTCGAATTGACAATGCGCTTAATTAATTAACTTATATATTCATCATACACTTTTCACCGCGAAAACTCTATTAGTCTATTAGTATACCTGCCGGACTCACGTTCAATCATCACTAGTCATTATATTCTGCTTCCTTTTCTGTAGCCTGGTCTCTTCCCATTTAGTTTGAAACCCACTGCTATCATTTGCAATCGCCTCCAAATCGATTTCAGCCGCATAGTCTTGGGGATCGATTACTTTGATGAACTCCATGAAGTCCATCGCATATTCCCCATTGAGTTCAGTAAAGTCCATGCCTAGCAACTCGGCCTTTTCATAGTACGAAATATCATTCCTAGTAGAAACGGCCTCGGTGTCTTGGATACCCCGATGCAAGTTGCGTTCCCTCCGGTTGAAGTCTTTGTCAATCCTCAAGTGCATGCCCGGTATAAGATCAATGAGATACAAGAAGGCCAAACTCACAACAAAGACATATGCTGATGTAACGACACATCCTAGAACCTGATATCCAAGTTGAACCCAATTTCTGACTATCCAGCCTCCATGCGAACCATAGGAGTCATCTGCAAATATCCCCACTAGTAGTGAGCCCACAATCCCACAAACTCCATGCACTGCAAAGATATCAAGAGCATCATCGATTTTGAAGAAGTACTTGAGGCGAGTGGCCAAATTTCCACTGATGCCTCCAATAACACCAAATACAATACATTTCCAGAACGTACCACTCTGAGTGACAAATCCTCCCGCAGGAGTGTAGACTACTAAGCCTGCCATCAAGCCGGAGCTCAAAGATATTATGGATGGCTTCCTTTTTCTGGCAAGTGTATGCGCTTCAGAAAGAGTAATTTGGGTACCTTCCAAGCTTCTGTTCTGCGGTTCAATATTTTCATTCGATCCCTCATGTTCAAGAGGAGTCGCTGAGAAGTAGAAATCAATGGCTGCCCAAACAAGACCTGCAGTAGAAGCACACAAGATTGTCCCGCAATATAAGTAAACAGATGTCACGGTAAAGCTAAAGTCACAGCCGGCTAGAAAGCCGCACCAACCGCAGAGGAGGAAATAGATTCCGATCACGGCGAAAGAGTTATTGGAGCTCTTGTAGTTGTGAAGAAGTTTTGAATTCCGAGACCCCAAGTAGTAGGAGTAGGCGAGGGCAGTGAAGCCACTGACAATGTGAACACAGTTTCCTCCGGCAAAATCTAGCACAGGCACCGAGTCGAGTTGGGTGGAAAGCCAGCCGTTTCGGTTCCAGATCCAATAGGTGACAGGATTATAGATCATCGCAGACCATAGGAATAGAAATAAAAACATTGGAATTATTCTGCCTCTTTCTGCCACACAAGCAGGAAAAGTGAGAGTTGCACATGACACCTTCATTAAACCATTGAACATGAAGTGTATTATGGCGAGAATATCTCCTCTGGGAGTGGAATAGATCAAGTCCGCAGGATCTTTCAAGTGACGCAATACCACAAAGTCCAAGCTTCCGATAAACTTATTGTTGGAATTAGCATAGCACAAGGAGTAGCCCCATATGAACCAATCTAGTGTGATGAAAGCACCAATGAATATGAAGGTGGATAGTAAGGTGAATGATGAACGACGCTGGGTGAGCCCCGAGTAGAACATGGACACCCCAAGCGGCACTAGTAGCATTAATAGGGTGCAAAGCAAGAGATATAGCGTGTTAACTGCAGTGCCTATATTAAAGCTTTCCGACAGGAAGCTGTTTGAGGAAGACATCGGGCCTTGGTGGGTGTGCGTGATGGGCAGATTAAATTTAGCGAAGCGTTGATTCCGGGGTGCGATTAAAGAAAACAAACTTTCGCTGCACATGACGCACTGCGCTAGTGAGATGGCCTCCAGCAATAATCGTTGAAACATTGGGTGCAAAAATCGGGAAGTTCATCTCCCCTTTCAAGTCTATCAACTCGTCTTTTCATCAACACGCAACCAACACACTTTTTGTAATTTTATTCTTTGGGGTATGCTGCCACGTTGTAGCCATTTTCCACCATGCCACTAACCTCACCATCACTATAAGTGGTCCTGAATGTGGATGAATTCGAGGGGTATGAGTGATTGTAGTTTGCATGATAAACCACCACTGGGGGCAAGTAGTCATCCCACACATCATATTGTGGATTCAGAGAACTCTCTTCATCGGTAGTTTCTTCATCAGTAATTTCTGCTTCTAGGAGATCGTCCATGTACGGGAAGTCCGCGAGGTCGCAGCCAAAAAAAACTGGCCGTTGACCGAGCTTTTGGTTCATATAAGTCTCTTGGTCTGGAACACTAGGGAAAATGCTTCGAAGACGCTCGCCGTCATCGAACAAGGAGACACTAAGTTTCGAGTCCCGAGACTGAAAACGCTGAGCAGTGCGTAATAAAGAGGTGCCGTTGGGGAAGTTATTATCATCAGCGGAAGCGTCGAAAGCGAAGATGACCTCGACTTCTCTGCTCCTAACAAGAAGCGGCTGGAATGGAATGTTCTGACCATCGTCACCACCATCCACTATAAATAGACTGCTTTGGTCCGTGACGGAACGCCCCCGACCCTCAGAAGCATGGACCTGGTAGAATGGGTTCGGGGAAAAGACCGCGTATTCGGGGTGTAGAATGGTTTCAGAGTCCTTCTCGCTCAGGAGACCAAAGATAGTCAACACCAGCGAGAGAAAAGATAGCGAAGTCTCCTCAGCCTTGACAATAGCTCGGTAGACGTAGTGGAAGAAGGTATTGAACAAGCTCGATGATGTTCCGATGACCAAGGCGAAGTTATCATAACCCGACACGCATAGTGAGTATCTCTCGTTCTTCGTCTTCATCGAAGGAAATCCATTCACCAAACTCGTTCCAAGGTATTTCAAGTCAACAAAAGAGTTCAAGTAACCATCCCAGGACCCAAATTCAAAAGGGTTGAACTCAAACACATGCGAGTCGGGGCTCTCCTCGTGTGTGCCAGGCAACCTCTCGACGGAGCCGAAAATAGGAAATGGCTGCGAAAAGTTGCGGAATGATTCTAATGTGGTCACCGAAGATAATGTCATGTTGATCAAGCGTTTTCCTTCGGGAAACACTTTCTTGGAGACCGCCCTGCCCCAATAGTCTGTAAGAGAAACCCTAAAGCCATTGTTCTTCTTATCCCTCACTTCTATGTTCAAGTCACGGTAGAAATTGAGCACCCTATGAGCCACGTTCGATGCCACTCTCTGAGGCTCTCTGGCCGTCGTTGAAGCTTTCGTGAAGAAGGCCTGCAAAACTGCAGACACAAACTTGCCGGATCTGAGAATAATCGGTTGGTCTTGTTCTTGAGACTCACCTTCTTCACTGCCATGGTCTATTTGGTCTTTCAACTGAGAAAGGGGCAAATCATCAAACCCTTCAATGAGAGGGCTATTGAAGGCCTGGCTACATATCGCATTGTAAATGGGTTCTCCATCATTCAATAAGTTGTTGGCCACTAGCCACAGTCCCCCTGAGTTCCCTGCAATATAGCTTGCACTTTGATAGATTCCACCCAAATTGTCTTCAGCCCCAGGAGTTCTCAGGTCATAAGCGCTCAAAACGCCTGCACCACTCAACATGGCTCTGTATCCTCCACCAGATACCGCTATGCCTATCTTGACTACACCAAACGGCAAAAGGTCGTCTACGTTGTCGAAATCCAAACGACGCATCAAGCTTAAGAAGTCTTTTCGGGCATAGTGATCTCGGACAGAGACATATTCCTTTTCGGCCTCGCTTATGGACTAGACGTTAGTATGTGTCGAAAGAGGTTTATTGGGAGTAATATCATACGTTATTGGCGTATCGCACAAATGATCTTGTCTCACACACTGAGTAGTATGAAGAGTACGAGTTTGTGGACACCTTGAAAGGTTCATTACAAATTCCATCAGCAGCTAAAAAGTACCTTGAGTCAACTGGGGAAACAATAGTGAAACACAACGATAGGGAACCTATGGCAAGCACATTTAATAAGGCCCGCCTCATTTTATCGTGTGGTGCAAAACCTGATTCCTAAGTCATTTTTCGCAGTGTTGCATCCTGCATCATGAGTATCGAATACACCATCTATTATATCAACATATAGCTATGAATTACAAGTAAATAGTACTGAAGCTCTCAGATTTTGACAATAAGCAATCAAAGGCAAGCAAGCTTAGAAGTCTTCGTCGGAGGAGACGTAAGCGTCACCCAACAACTTCTTCTTGGCCATTCTCTCCTTCTTCTTCTTTCTCAACTCAGCAGAAGACAACTTAGTCTTTTTCTTAGCGCTGGCAATCTTGTTACCCATGGCATCGAACTTGTCTTCCTCGTCCTCCTTCTTCTCGATTCTTGGACCAGCACCTTGACCTTGAACCCAGTTGTGACCGGATGGGGACATCTTACCGTCCAAGACGGCCCAGACTTCCTCAGTCAAACCCTTGGTGAACTCAGCGGAATGGGTAATGATAACAATACCACCCTCGAAAGACTTCAAGGCCTTGGACAAAGCACCCAAAGAGTCTCTGTCCAAGTAGTTGGTTGGTTCATCCAAAACAATCAAGTGAGGTCTTTGCCATGTGCATGCAGCCAAGACCAACTTGACCTTTTGACCACCAGACAAACCTCTGATTCTAGAATGAGAGACCAATTCAGGGTCCAATCCCAACATGGTACAGTGGTCCTCGATCTCCTTTCTGGTCAATGGTCTGAATTGACCGGAAGCCAAAGCCTCCTTCATGTCAACCTCAGCCACCAACTTGGCGTGGGTCTCGATCAACTCACCTCTTGGCAACCAAGCGTTGTCAACAGACATCATTGGAACCCATCTCTCGTTCTTCATACCGATGTTCTCACCCAAGTTGAAAGAACACTCGTACTCATAAGAGTTCTTGAACTTTCTTCTGGAGTGGATACCAGCAATTCTTCTTGGGGTACCCTCGATCTTGAAGATCTTGTTCATGGATTGCTCATCGTCCTCGTTGATGACTCTGTTAGCTCTGTCCATGGTCTCTCTGTCCTCACCGGTTTGGAATCTCCATTGAATGTACTCAGATGGAGTCTTGTCCAAATGGCTATCAATGTGAGCGAAAGCATGTTGCTTAATGTATGCAATACGACAGTTCTCGTGGACGTAGACCTCACCGGTAGTTGGCAACAATTCACCGGTCAAGACATTGATCAAAGTGGACTTACCAGCACCGTTAGGACCAATAACAGCAATTCTAGAAGACAAAGAACATTGGAAGTTAATGTCAGAGACTTGTGGCTTAGAAGTACCTGGGTATTGGAAGGACATGTTAGAGACCTTGACAATAGCCTTTTGCTTGGTCTTAACACCCTCCAAGAAACCTGGCTCTGGGAACTTGAACTCCATGTCGGAGGCACCCAACTCGTAGTAAGATTGAGCAGATGGGCACTTCTTGACGAACTCAGACAAGTTACCCTTGTACTTTCTCAACTTGAAACCTTCGTAGTGGATAATGTACTCAGTGACATTGTCCAAGAAACCGGAGTCGTGGGACACAATGATGGAAGTAATACCACAGGTCTTCAAGTAGTTGACCAACCAAGCAACGTTGACTGTATCCAAATGGTTAGTTGGCTCATCCAACAACAAGATGTCGGCGTTCTTCAACACAGCTCTGGCCAAAGCCAACTTCATCTTCCAACCACCGGAAAGAGAACCAATTGGCATCTTGATCATCTCCTCAGAGAACTTGAACTCTCTCAACTTGTTCTCAACGGTCTCCTTGTCCAAACCGACCATACCGTCTTGGATGACGAAGTCGACAACTGGAAGGTCAGCGTCAGCACTGTCAATGTCGTGCTCGACGTAGACGGTTCTACATTCCTCTTGGGATGGGAAACCCTCGACTTGACCGTTGGCAATAGCTCTCATCAAGGTGGACTTACCAGCACCGTTAGGACCACACAAACCGTATCTTCTGTTTCTCTTCAATCTGAATTGAGTCTTGTTCAACAAGATCTTAGCACCGTAGGCCAAAGAGAACTCACAGTTACACAAGTCCTCTCCATCGTCCTCCTCGTCCTCGAAAGCAGGTGGCTCTGGGATGTTGTCAAGGGCTCTCTTTCTGAACTCCTCAATAACCTCCTTAGCCTCAGCCTCGTGCAAGAAGATGGTGGCGAATGGCAAGATGTTGTGCAACCAAGATTCAGGTTGAATGTCTCTCTCGTCAATCAAGTCACCGGCAATAGCGGCAATGTAGTTCAAGGCAGTGTCGAATCTTGGAGCAATCTTCTTGTCGGCAATCAACTCCTTGAAGACACCCAAAGTGACAGGGATGTCACCAGCGGTGGAGACCTCTGGGATCTTGTCGTCTTCACCGACGGCACCGACTCTCTTAAGAGTGTTCAAAGCACGTTGGGTAACACCACGGGCTTCTGGGTCGGCAATGGTGCTGAAGTTAGCCTTCAAGGCTGGCAACAAAGTGGACAAGAAAGGAGCAACAACTTGAGGGTCGTCGACCAACTTACACATGTTGTCAACAATGACAGCAGCCTTTCTCTTGATGGCAGTGTCACGCTCAGCCAAACCTCTGGACAACAATGGGGCCATGATGGACAAAGTAGCCATGGTGACCTCAGAGACGAAAGTGGTAGCACCCAAAGCGTGGACGGTCTCAGGAACCTCAGTTGGTCTAGCGATACATTCAATCAACTTAGGGATAAACTTCTCGATATCCTTGTTGTCAATGGTCTCGGTGGCCTTGGTCATGGTGGCTTGAGCAGCATCCTTGACCTCCTTCTTGGTGTCCCACATAGCCTCAGACAAAGCTGGAATCAACTCAGGCATTCTCAAGGCAACTTGGGCGTTGGCGGTGTCAACCAATTGGGAGACAGCCTTCAAGATGGAAACCTTCTCAGTCCACTTGTTGGTGGAAGACAAGTTAGCCATCAAGTCTGGCAACACAGCCTTGATGGCGGTTGGGGTGATGGCAGAGGCAACAGCGAGCAAAGCGTTGTCAGCAGCAACGGCAACCTCCTTGTTCTTGTCACCAGTCTTGGTGGCAACATCCTTAGCCAAAGCAACAATGTATGGCTCGACAGATGGGGTCATACCGTTGACGGAGGCGACGTGGCTGTAAGCAATCAAAGCAGCAGTGGAAGTCTCAGCGGACTTGCTCTTGATTTGAGCAGCGAAGTCCTTGAAGAACTCAGCAGGAACATCGTGTTCAATAATAGAAGAGTTCAAGAAAGAAGACACATTGGCAGCAGCCTCTTCCTTGTTGTCAGCAACTTGCAATTTGCTCAACAACTCGGAGAGGACTTCACCGGAGTATTTAGTTTCACTAGAAGACATCTTTCCTTGCTATCCGAAGAAAAAAAAAAGCGAAAGGAAATCCTTAAATGGATACGCAGATATACAGAAAAATTTTCAAACGGCCTGTGTGCAGGTGCGGCCAAGTTTCTTTTGTTATAACTACGTGTAATTGTGAGCATGCTCATCGCCAGGAGGCAATGATTGCAGCTTCAGCCGGGCAGTGCAAGGAAATTTTTGAACCCCTCGAGTCAATAGACTATAAATGTATTTTCATAAGGCTAACTTAAATTGGTTTACTAAAAATTTACTGGTGTTTATTGGCTATTGAAACGTGGCATCTCGCTTCATCGCACTTTCCTCATCGCAGCACATGGCATTACCCGCCTCTGATGCGCAAGCCTCTGCTCTAATCAGCATGCACCATGGTTACCAGGCACGGACAAAAATTCCCCAATTTAAAATTCGATAAGTGAATTCTTGAGATGCATCAGGACCAATTTGATAACGGCACGAAGTTTTCTCGACTATATCTCCTGAACTCCCATTCGACGCAGCCAATGGCATTGCTTGGAATGTACCACTACACGAGCTACTTGAATAGGCGCGGTCATGCACTGCGACACTGCCATGCCAACAGGGTTTCATCTTCAGGTGAAACCAAAGCGACTCAGGCATGCGACACGTGAATTTGACTCTTGTAGTAGCATTTCTCAGTAGATTCGAGTATCTCTTTCATCTCTGAGACTTTTTAGCATCTTTTCTAAATCCCAGTAGATCTCTTGAATATCTAGTATCTTAAATCTTATATTCATTAGGTATAACCTCATCAAACTTCTTCGCCAGATGACAGCTCTATTCTGACTCCGTGAAGCATGCTGACATTTGGCCAAATAACTCAAAGCGACATCCAAGCATCTCTATATACATATCGACCACGCTCTCAGCTCTCTTGAAGGATCTTCTGCACCTTGGCCTTGTCGTCCGACTCAGGCAGTGCCTGTTTCTCCTTCGTAGACTCCTCCACTTTCTTCTTCTCCTGCGCCTTTGTAGCTTGCGCTTCTTTTTCTTGTTTGAACTTGTTATTGATGGAACTGTCGCCATCTCTCATGGCTCTCACATCATTGCCACTCTTGTCGCCTTCCGAGGGGCTCTTCTTACGCCCGTCAATCACAAGGTCTGCATCGTTGCCTACATTGGGAGCTTCGTTCACAATGCCTCCTTTAGGTGCCTCCAAGACCCCGTGGCCAAGCTCACCCTTGGAATTCTTGGCCTTGTTCAATGCCAAATCGAGTTTGTCCAATGGCTTATCTTCACCCTTACCAGAATCCACGAACTGGCCAACGTTTCCCAAATTTTTATCCGAACTTCCGTCGTTTCCGGATGATATAATCTCGTAAGAGACTTCTGTGTGCGGTTTCAACTCCTGGCCGACCATGTACACGCAGAGCCCAAAAAAGAATAGCATCAACACGTATCCCATCATTTTGCGGGAATTCGTAAGGAAGATCTGCCTCGGCATCTTCTCATAAGCAGACCCTCGCTTGTTTGGTTTCATGTAGTATGGTCTGGGTAAACCACTGTTGGTGTATGATCCCTGCATTGTGGGGCTGAGGTGTCCAGATTCCGACTCTGGCAGTAGCAGAAATGATGGCGAAGAGAAGTTTGAAAAAGCAAAGTTTCCGGGCCTTTTTATGCGAGTTAATTTTTAAAGTTTTTATATTCAGAACCCGCAACTCTTGGTGACTGAATGGGGGGTACTTGATGTGGAGAGACTGACGTGCATTGAAAACAAGTGGGCGACCGCTCCAAGAATCTCGCGGTGTATGCACACCTTGGCCGAAAGCCCACTCATAACAACTGGGCCAAGAAACCGAAGAATTCCAGAGAGGTCAGTCCAAATTGTGCGTTTTTCATATTAGATTTTTTTGATTCATCTCTTTTTTTATTTAAGCTCTTATCTTCACTATTTATTTTTAGTAGCTTAATAGCGTATTTTTAATGTGGCATTAAAGTGAGAGGGCCCCTTGGACTTGGTTTAAGTTTCCCTGGAAAAATACCCGGGGAAAAGCAAAATGTGCGAAGTATACTAATTTTAAATATTAAGTGTACTGATCTAATATGAAATTGACCGATCTATAATATTAACGACTATTTTATATAGATTAATAATCACAGGCTGTATTTATTTTACTTGGTGAATTATCAAACTTTAAGAAGTCGAAATGCTTGGTCAGACTACCCAGCCCATGAGATACTTCTATCGCACCGCGACTTTGGGTGCAAACTCATACAAGAGTACCATGCTTTTCCCTGTGATCTGGGCAATTTTCTTAGCAGCCGTCTTTGACACGCCGCCAGCCTGTTTCTTGGGCTGTATCAATGATATAAGCCGCTTTTGTCCCGACAAACAAGCCGACGTGGAGTGTATTTGCCATCTCAACGAGGCTGTGGACCAATGTGTAGTACAATACTGCCATGGTATACACCAGCTCAGTGCAAGAGACCATTTTGCCGGGACCTGTTCAGAATATGAATTTGAATTCGAAAGAAGCGATAGGCAGCAATGGCCGGTGATTGACCCCTTGCAGCCTTTGACTCATGATGATAACTCTGGCGACCACTCCGACGACAATTCCGACGACAATTCCGAGGAGAATTCAGGCGATGATAACTCAGACTCAAACAATTCACAAGACCTCAGTGACTGCAAAAGTGACCCGGATAGTGAAGACATCAGCAAACAAGTCTTGCAAAGCTGCATGGAGTTTATCCTGAAGCTGTCCGGAAAAGCCAAACACAAATCCGTAAGACACTCTTCACTGAGAAATAGCGACGAGGGTTCTGGTGGAGTGTCCCATGGTTATTCAGGATCATCTACCAGGAAGCGGAGACCCAGAAGAAAGGGCCAAAGAGGTAGAAGGCCCAGTAAGTTTGGGTATGGAAACTGAGCATATCGCCAAAGAAAAGTAACCAGGAGGCCTACTTTTTTATTAATCTGGAAGCGAAGCCAAAACACTAGGCTCTGCGAAGATCTTCACCACTTCTTTGCGGGGAACACTCACCAAGCCCAAGTCTCTGGTGTGCCGAAGCGAAGGGTTCAACTTATCTTGGGAGGTTTCACTGACGTCACACATAAGCAAATTTCCGAAAGGATCCACAACCGAGAGCACTCCCTGCAAGGTCCTGCCATCCACAGTCTCGATGATCAATTCCGAACCCACCACGTTTTGCATGTCTGGCAGTTGGGAAAAGTGTTAGACCTGAAAGCTTAGTGCGCGCTTTGAGACGTCTAGGGCTCGCCATGGCTTCATCGTGCTCCAAGGAAGTACACCAGATGGCGTATAAACAACAATCAGGTAAGTATTGCTACAAAACGTTGCTCATAGCCCAGTTGCTGAGAATGGCAACCCAATGGAATTTCGAATTATTTATTTCATAGTCACATTGACTCTTGGCCTAGTTACACCACGGTCGCATTGTCTGGCGTAGTTACCCGGCCCGTGGGTGGTAGTATAAAAGCGCACCCATTCCCGCCTCTCCATTTCTCTACAGTTAGTCGCAGCTCCGAGCTCCATCAAACTTGGCAAGAAGTAACACCATTTTGCTGAGCGGGGCAAGTATTCGGGCAAAAGCGCAGATAGACGCACGTTGCTGGGCGCCTGACGTTGACTTCTACATGGAGCGTTAGGAATCAGTTGAGGCTACATTTCACTCAGTAAAATCTCACTTGACAAAATCTCACTTGACATAAATTTATTCTCATTCTCACTGACTTTGACGTAAATTTCACTGCGCACCCACGTAGAATTTATGCCGTACTTTCCAGTGCAGGTGACAGTGCAGTGACTCTTGTTGTATCAATACGTCTTGTACCTTTTTTGTTGAAACATTTTAACTTCTGGTTCAAGCAAACGTCGAGTGAATGTTTCCCGAATCCGAGCTTGAAACTATAGTGGCTGAATATGGCTCGTATTTCCCTCTGATCAAGCTCACCGGCCAGCCTGCCCACGGCATAGAGCTACACACAATAGAAGGCGACACTCTCCACATCAAGGTGTCTAGTTCGGGTTGGAACGTTGTTAACTCGCCACAAATCTACGAGACATTCGAGGCACTCATGAACACTAAATCCCCGGGGTTTCAACGCAAGTTTGCTGATGACCTCTTCTCCAGACTACAACAACTTGACCGAGAAAAAAGCTAGAAATTGACAGAAAGTAGCCAAGATTTGATAAAAGCAGTTAAGGCTTAAAGAATAAGTAAATATACTATGACTATTTATAACTATGTACATGCAATCAAACGTCGGTTTCCAGTTGCTTCTTCTGCTTTCTCAAGAGCATCTCAAGATCACCCACATCGTACTTCGAGTTCCGGATGTAGTAATGCTTGTTTCTGGGCATGTATCTCTCGGGCTTCTGGATGAGCTCAATGAGCTTGATGTTGGGGCTGAAGAGCGGAACCCGGATTTCACATCCCAACTTGGTGATTCTGTTTCTCACCAAAATGTTGGTGCCGAGGTTGTTTTGCCCTCTCTTGATACCCAAAACTTTTCCAATGACCTCTGTTCTGTCGAGATACGAGACTCTGATCAAATCTCCTGCTCTCAATCGGTTGGGTCCGCTGACCAAAGCAGTTCTCTTGCCTGTAGGATCATGCTTCTTGAGAAGTTGTTGGTGTAAGTACTCGGTGACACTTTGTCCATTTCTCCTCTTGGGGAGTGGCTCGAAAACGGGCTTGGTGTATTTGGTATTGAGGGATCTGGTAACATTGAGAACACGCTCTGGATTTACCATCCGTTTGAGGGAGGAAGCTAGGCTGAACATGTTGGCGTTGAAACCCTCAGTGATTTTTTTTTTGAAAACCTCTCTCGGTAATCCTGCACATAAACACACATACTTTCCCATACTTTCCATCTCTATATACGTGAAATATAAACCAAAATTTACAATCCAGGCCTTTTTCGTTATGCAATATATTATACAGTTTCTGCTCTTAAGATCACTGCTCTTAAGATCACTGCTCTTAAAATCAGAAACGGGGACGTCTTTGGCGCGCCGTAAACTTGGAGTCGTGGGCCACGTTCCGGCCTCTTCTTCTCATGGTTTCCTTCTTTCTATTTATGTAGTCCTTCCTAGACTCCAACTTCTTCTTCATCTTGCTGCTCAATTTCTTGACTGCTGGAGCCTCCATCTCGGCCCCGGCCAAGTTAAGGTTTCTATCTGCTTGTCCTGCAGTGAGAACCAAGTAATGCTTCTTATTTCTCTTGGAGTCTGGGTCATCCATAATAAGACCACCGGCAAAACCGGCCACCTTGGCGCACTCCATGATGGCCTGGGTTTGGTTGTCATTCATAGGGTAGAACTGCGCCACGAACTTGCCTCCTCTCTTTAGAGAAGCATACAAGGAATTAAAGAATCTCAAGAGTCTCTTCTTTGGATCGGCGTTTTTTGTATCTGCGTTACACAACCACTGAATCACCGAAATGGAGATGGCGGCATCGAAGGTACCGGCCCTGAAAGGCACTCCACTACCTATATCTGCGAGGAACAAGTCACCTTCGACCTCCCGGTCCAATGCAGATGCCAACATGCTGGGAGCAATATCCATGCCGACCCAGTTGTAACCCTCTTCAGTAAGAATCTCTCCCGAAAGTCCCGATCCACATCCCACATCAAGAATGAAATGTGGCTCATCCTTATTTAGATTTAAAAGCTCCAAGGATCGAAGGGTCATCTTGGCCTGGATATGCTGCACACGGTTGGAGGATGTATATTTGAAGGATTCTCTATCATTATAGAACACCTCTGGAGGGGCGATTTCTTCGGGTCTAGACATAGCGGCGTGGAGAAGGTGTTGGTGATTCCATTATAGCTCAGTGAGATGAGTATCGAAAAAACGCGTGTGCAGGAACACACTATATCACCACCATGAAGCTTTGATAAAGAACAAATAAATTTGAATAAAGGTATTTGGACATGAATTCTAAATTATCTATTCGAAATCAATTTCACTATCATGACTTACACTTTTTTGGCAGTTGTAATATTTTTAACCTATACAATTGCGCTTGCTCACTACTGCTCAGAAGACTAAGTAGAGCAGAGCGATTATAGAAGGCCCTGTAACAAACCCAAACCAGAAGATCACGTTTCCAAGAGTCTTTCGTTCACGCATGAATGGCGCCCGGTTAATAATAACTAGAGGGATTTGGCTCATTTGGAAGAGAAACAAGAATCCTCTGACTCGCCCAAATATAATGTACATGACGATTTCATGCACTACACTTGAGATAAGGAAGGTCACCATAGCTGCAGAACTCTTGGACATGGAAAATGCACTGATCGAGGAATGGTAAACGTGTCTTAGAAGGAATACATGAACAGGCTTATTCCAGTACCGTGCAAAATCTGCCCAGTCAATGCAGGACCACCATGGGCCGTAGAAGTCACGATCAGCGTATCTGCTTATCTCAGCAATTCCATTCAAAATCACATCCCAGATAATGTAGAAAGTAAACAAGTACTCCATGGCCAAAGGAGGAATTAAGTTGACTAGCGTAAACAAACCCAAAGTCACACGGTCCTGGGAGGAGAGATCCTGATTTCTGGAGTTGTTGCATCTTATAACTAGAGGATAAATCGACTCCTCTGCCACAATAAGCATCAAGAAAATCACACCAAAAAGTGCACTGACTTTCTCAAAAAAGTATTTCCAGCGGATGGTGCTGGTTCGACGGAACACTAACGCATACAGAAGCGTAGGGAACATAGTGTACTGGAAAAAGTCCCTCAAGTTTATATTAGAAGGAAATTTCACCAAAGAGGCACACAAACCGTCAGAGTCCATTTCTAAAATAGCATTGTCCTTTGCCTTATCCAAAGCCATTGACTGGTGGAGTAACTCAAACTTGCAGAAAGCAATGGAGTCAACAATCAATGCTTTGGTGGCGTTCAACTCGTATCCTTCAGGAAGTACGACCGAATTTTCATTCAATTGATTGAGAAATCCCTCGGAAAATTGGAGCTCCCTCAATGTTCTCCACAAATAACCATTATAGAAAGCATAGGAATGCATTTTCATCAATAACACGAACATGTGGAGTACCAAGAACACTCGTCCTATCCATTGATCCTTTGTAACGTACTCAGAAGCAATGTAGATCCAAAAGATTGTAAAAATGACTTCGTATACTGAGGTAATCGCTCTACCAGCCTTCCTCCACTCAAACACTTCCTTGCGGCAAAGCAATTGTACGATATACACGAAGTAAATCGACAAGTACATGAATAGATCAGTAAGAGCAATCCTCACTAATCCCGTAGTGAATATTTTGTAGACAGGTCCATTGTAAATCGCAGGACGGTTGTCGTAATGGGCATTTATCAAGTACTTAAGGATAAAGAAGCCCACGCCTAGCCAGAAGAGGATAAAGAAGCCGAAGAACAGCGAATTCTTAAAGGAAGGATCATCAAAAATGGTATGGAGCGTAGGCAAGGATTCAATGTCGGTGAAGTTAGACTTGAACTTGACATTAGCTTTCTTGTGGCGTTTCGTTCTTTCCTTCGTCTGGTGTTCAATCTGCCTGAACGTCCATTCAACAGTATTAGGGTCTAGTTCCAGCACATCTAGAGACCGCAAGGAAGTGGTGCTTCGTAGCGCCGAGGACTTGATTCCATTGGACTTGGGTTTCTCTGATACCGCACTTTCATCGCTAGATATCTCGGCTACATCTTCGACTCCCGATTCGAAGGGCCGGCGGGTTTCTTTTTTTGGAATGCGTTTGAGCTTTTTCTCTGAGTAATTGGCGGATGTCATTGAGCCACTTTTTGTGATTGATAAGGAATTAAATGTTGGGGTCAGGAAAATAAGGTCTTTGGGTTGCAATGAGAAACTTACGATCGGCACCATGGTAGCCCGATGCGAGCATGCAGTCTGCATAATCAGTTATTGCTATCTGCGTGCCGGGTCTACCGACAATGGTGGATTTTGAATGTATATCAGGGAAGTTTCGCTTTGAAGTCATTGAGAATCTTCTTGAAATCATTTTTTTAGTATCTTTCCCAGATAGCTAGTAATGCGCTTTGTGGAGAGGTTACGTTTAGCAACCGTAGCACTTGTCGCAATTCACTTATACTATATACATTACTTGTAGACCCGTTCAAATGGCCTCGTATCGTTGAAGCACGAGCCCCATACCTTGTTGACCACCTGTTCAGCTTCTTCCTTGCTTTTACATTGGGGATTTGCCGAAACAGAGAGAATGACCCTTCTTTTGATGCACTCTTGGAATTTGCCCCCGAAATCGCCCAATCCTGTTTTCCTAATCTCATTCATAATCCGGCACTCTCCACTAAGCATCGATGCCCGAATCTCCGTGCACGCATGATGCCTCAAGTTGGTGGGATCAACATTGAACTTGAGATAATCGTAAGCATGCACCAATTCATGTGTCAAGACATCTTCAAGCTGCCACTTGCTTTGTAGCCAATTGGAGCACAAGATGACCCCCAACTCTGGATGGAATCCACCTCCTTTCAAGTCGTCACAGGTTTCACATGTGATGTTGCGTGTGGAGAGGTTTCCGCCAAGCTTTTTGATATGGCCCAACATGAAAGTGACAGAAGGCGAGTACCGAATCATCCAGTCTCTATACTCTTCACACTTGGTGCAGTTATCGGGGAAGTGCTTAGCCCTGTAGTCGATCTCGAACTGCTTTTTCTCTGCGTCATCCATGCCTAGTCCGGTTCTATACGAAAGAGACCGTCTCCACCATTCGAAGCCCAGGAGTTTTTCGGGCGAGGAGGCTTTGGCCTCGGTGTGCTCGGATGTCATGGCTTATAGTCTAGGTGAAGCGAGGCCACTGGGAAAAAGAGCCCGGTGACATATGCAGGAGGGTATTATCGACCAAGGCATTAAAATTAGCTTCCAAGCTTAAATAATGTATTTTAGTATTTTATCAGAAATAAGTACCCCCAATTTACCCCAAATTTATATATTTAAGGTTTATTTTGCTGGGGTTTGGGTTTTGGCCCTGGAGTCATCTCAGCGCTCATCTCGCACCAGGTTTTCTGGAAACTCAGTACTACTTCTCATCAGCATGGTCGCCAACATATGGGTTGCAGCTGCCAACAACCAAATCAATGTGGTTGAAGACTATCTCAAAAGCAAGCAGTTCACGCCAAATTCAAAAGACCCAAATGGGTATACACCCATCCATGCCGCAGCCTCGTATGGGCACATTGACCTATTGAAGGTCTTGATTGCCAACGGTGGCGACATCAACATCCAAGACAATGAAGGCGATACTCCCTTACATCATGTGGAGGATTTGGAAACGGGCAAATTTCTCGTGGAAGAGCTCAAAGCAGATACCACCATTAAAAACGAAGAAGGCCAAACTGCACTTGACTTCATCGAAGAAGAGGACGAATTTCCCGAACTAGCGCAATACTTGCGTTCGTTGCTACACGATGCCCCTGCAGCTTCTTCTTCGGGATCCTTGGACAATCTTCCAAGCCCAGGTGTTATTGATGGCCATCAAATCAGGTATAGCATGGAGGAGGATGCAGGACAGGGAGAAATGGACCAAGAGCAGAGAGACAAGCTCCAGAAAATCATCAACAGTGAAAACCCAGAAATGGCCCTTCGTGAGTTGGTCACATCTGCCGTGAGGGAAGGTTTGGCTGACTACAAGGAGGGAACTGACGGAGCTGATGAGAGTG
The DNA here is from genome assembly GCA_002370145.1 of [Candida] ipomoeae. Taxonomy (NCBI): domain Eukaryota; kingdom Fungi; phylum Ascomycota; class Pichiomycetes; order Serinales; family Metschnikowiaceae; genus Metschnikowia; species [Candida] ipomoeae. The sequence continues at coordinate 141,118 of NKZK01000555.1, read as the reverse complement.
CACCAAAGAGAGTGAAGGAGAATTAGTAGACGTTACATTACATTACACAACCAAAATAAGACTAACTACAATATATTCAAAGTTACAATTACAGTTACAGTTACTGCTAAATTACAGTTATATGATATTTATAGTCACTGTTACTGTTATAGTTACTATCTATATCATCCTGTCATAACCTTTTACATCTAGCACTTTATATCTATGCCTTCATTTGAGATTCCAAGAAATGAAGATCCTATTTCTACTTAAATTACGCTTGAGGTTATATTTAGACTTTTTGTTGACAATTCTAGGTGTTAAGGTGTCTTTTTGTGTGTACTTAAGCATGTCATTAGTTATGACTGTAGGCTTCCATTGATCGTGATATTACCTAGCACCAAAGAAAAGCCACAGACGAATTTATTTACCAATGGCCTAAATCTCAAAATGAATGAAATGTTACTTTTTTCTAGAATATTTAATTGATTGTCCTTATCAGAATTAAGCTAGTAAATCATACATCTCTCGACTTTTGGTTACGAAACGTCCATATCATGAACGTATACAAATTGCACTACTTTTATTCTTGGAAAAATCTCTCTATAATATTTTTGAAATGTAAACTGTATATCAACCCTAAATTCTTTGATACATCTTGTGTTACTCCCTGTCTATTCACTATTGATACCCTGAAGAGCGAATCTAATACTGAAGTAACCAAGCTTTCACGCCATCAGTTAGAAATAAGCAATTTCTCAAATCCACAACCGCTTGGTTCAATTTCAAAAATTACAACTTCTGATACTCAAGTGGTCTATTAGCATGTACTTTATTTAGACACAAGGTAGTGCACTACCAATAATTAGTGTAACGAAATTCACACCATCATGGATGTATTTCAGTTCAATTCTGAGTAATTTAATTTAAAAAATTAATAAAATTTAGAGAACATGATGTTGGTTCAGATCAAATGCTATGTAGAGACATAACACACGCGAGTTATTAAATTAATAGCGTTAAGGTGAGTGATATAAGATAAAAAAATATCTTTTTCAGATGTAGGTAATAGATAATTAAATCTAGCCTTGGAACTGGAGCCGGCGATAAGAGTCACAACGGCCACATTGATTTATTATCAACTCATACATCAAACAATTCACGAATAAATACAACAAAAGATGAATTAATTCAATTATTCAAGTAACACCAAAAGATTGCCTCGAAAGTTTATTCTAAAGACTCGACCTTGAAAATAACTAAATGGAAGCAGTGACCTATAGGCCTAATCTCCTATCGAATGCAGCTCGCAGCGGCGCGGTCTAATGTGCGGGCCGTACGATAGGCCTGGGGCCGTGTGCACACCGCTGACTTTTTCGCAGCTCAAGTCGACGACTTGAGAACACACCCCACATCACAACATCACCAAATGTTCGAGCAAGTGTTAGACTACATCAAGCGTGGTCCGCAGAATGCTGATGGATCTCCATTGTATGTATATCCCAGCCGAGGTGTGAGCCTCGATACCCCATATATCTTCATCATACTAACTGTCCTAGTAAGACCTTCCACATGCATTCCATTGAGGAGTTGACCTCGATGAGTCTCTTGCAGAGGTTCAGAACCGCCGATATGAGATTGGAGCTCTTTACGTTCATCTTCTGCGTGATCTTCATTCTGTTGTACAAGTTCGGTGACGTGTACAATACCGGAAAGGTCAAGTCTTTCCTTGGGGGCGTCAAGATCGTTTTTGAAGACAACTTCGCTTTGTTTGGTGTTGGCAATGGCAAATTGTATGAGAAGGACAGCTCGGAGAACTTTTCGTCATATGCTTCTGGCCGTGATTCCGTTGCTAAGGTCAACCTCAACTTCACTTTGGCTCCCAGACAAAACATCTTCCTCTGGACTATGGAGACTCTTTTTGGCATCTTCACCGAGACTGTCAAAAAACCCGAGGACTCTGTGGACATTGTTATTACTCCTTCTATTGATTACGAGAACTTCATTTCCGCCATTGTCTCCAAGATCGGCATGAGTGACTTCAGAAAATTCAACTACTTCTTGTCTTTGACCAAGACTTCCGATTCGGAGGCCTTGCCCGAGTCCTTTGTTTTCATGAGCGAGGCCAACGACTTCCAGGAAAAGACTTTGACCTCCGAACTTGCTGACTCTTTGGACTTGACCATGGCTTCTTACTTGAGATTCATCAGTTTTACTGACCAACCTTCGGAAAGACCCGAGTCTATTCCTGACTTGGTTCCTAAGCGCAGAATCGTTATCTCCCTCAAATTGGTGACCGGAAAGAAGGATTTGGCCCATGTTTCTCAACTCATTGCTGCTGTCCTCGACGTTGTCGACAAGATTGCTGCTGGAGAAATCACCTTCAGACCAGAGTCGCTCAAGAAGGTTGTCAAGACCAGAGAGGTCGAGATTGCCAAGATCAAAAGAGCTGAAGAGGTCTTGAAGCAGGAGAAGTTGGCCGATGAGAAGGCCAAGTTGAAGAGACAAGAGAAGGACCGCTTGAGGAATTTATCCAGAGAGGAGCAAGCTAAGTTGGAGAAGAAGGCACAAGACCGTAAGCAAAGAAAGGCCCAAAAGAAGATGAAGGCCAGAGCTTAGGGTAAGGACCGATCATTATGATCCGTGTTCTAAGTCTATATATATACAATAGATAATTATTAAAGCTTTCCCGTAAGTCTCCAACCGCGTCCCACGGGCGTCTGAAAAGCTTCCACAATACCAGAGCCTTTGGCGTCGGCAAGAATCCAGTAAAGATCGTACCCGTAAAACGGCTTGCGGAAGTTACTCAAGTTCTTCCCTTGCCACTTATCAAAGAGGACATCCTCTAGAGCTTCCTTGTATGTAGTCTTGGTTAATGTTTTCACGAGCCAAGATCTGCCCGAATTGATCATTTTCAAGAATGTTTCACATTTAGGGTACGAGATAACGTAGTGGTGCACATCAATCTCATAATTATGGTTGGAGGTGAGAGTCAACAAGCCCTTCTTCACCAAACTAGCCAATTCCTGCTCAGAGAAGTCCTCTTCGGTCACGTAAACCAAATTGGGCTTTTCCTGAACGAAACCCTTGAATTTTTCGGCCAAAGCCTTGAAAAGTGGTTCTGAGCCCGTTGTAGTTTCTGTCACTGCATTAAGATAGTCCTCTAGTTTGACCACGAACTCGGCGTTTTCGTAGCCATAACTGACATGGTTATATATACCACCCTTTCCCGTTCTCTGGATTACCGGCAGCGCATTCGCAATGACAAACTTTCGTAGCAAGCCATCCCGAATACATAGCTCCAAATTACGGTCCACATACGTATTACCTTTGGAGTCAAAAAGCGTATATATTTGACTGACTGTAAGCAAGCCTCCTCTCGGTAGCTGTTGCGTTCTGTACTTAATGATATCCACTTTTGTCTCCATGGAAAGGCCTCTTAGCAGAAATAAAAGGTCGGTGGAGTTTTCCACATTTAGCTTGGCCTCTCGGCTGAAATGTCTGTTATGGAAGGATGTGGACTCGGCCCACTGGTTGCTTAGAACCCGGTCAATAACACTTAGCATGGACGAACTATCTCCTAATTGGAAGTCCATCTGTATATTATGCTCGAGCACCTCAAGCCGGTCCGGTATATTCAGAGAAGAATTATTGGATTCGGTGGTGGACAGTTTACGGGAAGCATCCTTCTTTTTCTTTAAGGGGCTGGCGAGAATCTTCTTTAAACCTTTTGGTTTGTTGATCTTGGACAGATTTGCAGCCGTGGACCTTAAGCTCATGAGAAGAATGGAGTAGCAAATGTGCGACTTTTATACTCTACGCTTCGGCCTTCATGCATCCATGCCAGTACACCATACGCAGTAATGACCTAGTGTGACATGTAGAAAAATGCATTGTGCTATTTACAGAATTATCGAACCCGAAGGTTTCTTTTGAGAACCGTCAGTTCACCGGCAGCCTGGAACGTCCAAGTAAAGTCTCCAGCAGCGGGGATTTCAGTCAAGTCTTGAGCACCCTTCTTGATTCTAATCATAGACGTGGCCACCTCAATACCCGTGGAATTGAACACGGCTTGTGATAGGGTATCTTTTGTGATGGGAAAAGTTTGAGTGGATAACGTGTATGTCTGGGGCAAAGCGTCTCCGAGTTCAATCAAATTATAGAAGGATCCAGTGGATTCAGTCTCGTATTTGGAGGCGGCCTCTTCCTGCTGGGCATTGCCGGATCTCATGCCGGAGAACAAGTTGGACAAGTCGTCCAAAGACAAGACTGGCTCTTCTGGTTTCTGCTTATTGACCGCAGCCACAACGGTCTTCTTGGGCTTCTTTGTCTTGGTCTGGACGGTCTTCTGCTTGACGACCACGGGAATGCGGGGCCCGTTGTTTTCTGTGATGTAGCATGCCTTGTTATCGACATGCAAGAAGTTTCTCATGAACGCTGGTTTGACCCTGACGATTTCTCCCGCGACGCCCAAAGACTTGAAATCCTTCAATAGTTGGACGGGTATCTTGTCCGACTTCGTGGAAGCGAGCCGAGTAAACCCTCTGTGGATGTTGGCCCTGGAAAGCATCTTGGAGTGGTCAGTTCTGGTGGTAGCCTCTGGTGGTAAGCTGAAATTTTCCTCGCTCGCCGGGTGCACGGATCTTCGACTGTGGCCGTGGTGCTCTAAGACTATTACTTCAAGACAGATACGTTGGTCAAAAACGAACAATTATTTTTGTTATATTGTTTATGACCAAAATCCTGATTTATCTAACAAGAAAATAATAATTCCATATATATAAATATATTTTTACTTTTTTTTTTGACTCATGGTACCGTGTAATCTGTAGTCTCATGCAATCGGCTCATCGCGATCGCGCCTTGGCCCGGTCCATTACACCTAGCAAACGTCCATGTCCAGTGAAACGTGCTCTGTGTGTCTTGAAAATGAGTCAAAGTATACGTGTCCTGCGTGTGAAGCAAAGACATGTTCTCTAGAATGTGTCAAGAGACATAAGCTCCGAACAGAGTGCACGGGAAAAGTGGACCCCACAAAGTTTATATCCAAGAAAGAACTCAGTGCCAAAGAGTCCTTGGTCAACCGGGACTACAACTACCTTTTGAACTTCGAGAGGAAAATCGCCAATGGTATCACTGACGTGAAAGAAAACGCCCGCAAAATCCTAAAACGGCCCAATCCTGCGCAGAATAGGTACCCCAAACGTCAGAAACAAGGCGAGAGCAGTGAAGACCCCAGGCTTGCATCCATACAAAGATGTTTTCCCAATGCCAAGGAAACCAGTATAAAAAGAGAAAACACTTTGGTCATCCATCTACCGTCTGGCATGGCCCGAAGCACTCAAAATAAAACGGGGTTTGACAAGAAATCCAGCAGTTTCACATGGACCATCGAGTGGGCACCTCTTGCAGAAGACATGGAGTCATTACCATCATTCATAAGCTATAGAATCAAAGAATCCACGCCCCTCAAAGATGCTGTGCCCCTTGCTGTCCTTGCCAAGTCCTTCGCGTTGGATCTGGTTGAGAAGGACGAATTGAGCTTTTACCTCGAGAACTGCGTCAAGACTTTAAGCGCAAAACACTCTCTCATAGCCTTAGATGCAAATGAACCGATCTCCGTGGCCTTGAAGGATGCCATCGTTCTTGAGTACCCCAAAATACATGTCTTCCGAGGAGAGAAATGGCCCGAGGCTTGGCACGACCGTGTTGAGAGCAAAGACAAAGCGTATGGGCTTGAAGTTGAGGATCTGGACTCCGACTCCGACTCTGATTCGGACCTGGACCTGGACTCAAGCTCTAGTCTGGACTCCAGCGACTCATCCAATGAAGACTCTGACTCCGACGAAGAAGGGCCCGAAGAATCCTCATCGAAGCCACTGGTGCCGGAAAACCTTGAAGGTTAAAAAAACTACTAATACAATGCACTTTTACTTAGTACCTAACCTCATCTTGTAGAACCAGGAATACATGTCGCGCACTGATATATGCGCAGACATGTAACTACTACAACATCATGAGCGTCTTCCGAAATACATCTGGAAACGAACGCAACATTCAGGCGTCACTTTATGTGGGTAATCTAGATCCTCAGGTGGACGAGACCCTTCTCTTCGAGCTTTTCCTCCAGGTGGGCCCCGTCAAGCTGTTGAACTTGCCAAAAGATAGAATCCTACGAGCTCATCAAGGCTATGGCTTCGTGGAGTTCAAAACCATAGAAGACGCAGACTATGCCATCAATATCTTCCGTGGAATAAGGCTTTTTGGCCGTACTGTGAAGCTCAATAAAATGGATTCCAGCTCCACCAAGGTATCGAAAGATGCAGAGCCCATACTCCCAGCCAGTGTGGGAGCCAAGATTTTCATCAAGGGCCTTGACCAATTAGTTGACGAGAGGTATTTACACGACACGTTCTCCAGCTTCGGGAAGCTCTTGAAGTGCACCGTGTTGAGAGATGAAAAGGGCTACTCCAAAGGCCTAGGGTTGGTGGAGTACGATGATTTCGAAAACAGTGACCGTGCCATCGAGGCCATGAACGGCACAATTCTCATGAACAACAAAATATTCTTGGACTACGCATACAAGCGGGGCCTCGAAAGCAAGAAGGTGAAACATGGAGATCAGGCAGAGAGAAAATTGGCTAAGCAGGCCAAAATACATCTAGCGAAACCCAACAAGCGGACTACTTAGAACGATTTATATTAATGGCATATCGGAAATCACATCCGTGGGCGTGAGTGTACATACTTCTGTAAATCCTCTGGTGTCACCACTCCATAAACCAAGTTGCCTTCGCCGTTCGTAACAATGGCGAAGTAGTTCCCAGCATTGAAGAATGCACCTAAGTCTTCCAACGGAGACAATGGGGTGATCACCTCGTACTTCTTGCCGCCAGAGAGTTTTGGCTTGAGGATCTTGGAGTTCAATGGCGTGGTGAGTGTCTGCGAGTTGGACTCCTCAGCATATCTTTTCTTGGCATTCTGACTGAACCAGAGCATATAGTCTTTGGCGAATGTTTGATTATCTTTAGCACCTTGTGATTTGAGTTTCAGAACATTCAAAACCCCAAGTAGTCTCTTATTGACTTCGTGGATAACCGGAAGAAATGTGAACTCATGTTCAAAGGATACCTGGAAGGCTCTGCTCAAGGGGGTCGAGGGATTGATAGAAATGGCCGGGCGGATATCTAGATCCTCCACGGTGGCACCTCTGTAGTCTTTGGTTTGGAATAAGTTTGCTGACATGCGAAAGAGAGTTATTAGTATTAGGGACGGAGTGGCCGCACTCCACTTTAAAGTGTGCGCCTGGGAAAGTTCCGACGTAGCGCATTATTAGCTGCGAAATGATAGATCCAGACAGTCACACACCTTTTGAAACATTACTGAGCCAGGCACATTATTTAAGCTGCCTCGGCACTTTGGTACCGTCCGCTGCTCTCATCTTCACCATCTATACCGTCGGTTTCTTCTTTGACCGCCCGACTCCACACATCTTCATTGTTCCCAAGGTTCAATACACCAATTCTCATGGTCGCTAGCAAATTGACTGCGGCGGTCAGGTGTCCGTAAACCCCGCCAAAAAATGCTTTACTGGCGTCTTTTCCGTGCGAGGCTTTGAGGAGAGATAAACCTCCTGGATGTTGGTCCATAAAAGGCGTAATGTCGTGTATGATGTTTTGCACCACAATATAGACTCGGTCTTTGCTTGAGGACGAATCGCAAAGCCTGCGGAAATCTTTAGCAGAAATCAAGGGTAGCTTCGAGATGGGAGTGCCCCAATCCAATTGGGACTTGATGCGGTTCAAGACCTTTTGTTGTTGTTGGATTTCTAGTTGAACCACTAGGTTCTGGGGCGCCTTGGCCACGTCCTCCACTAACCCTAAGTGCGATAGTATAAAAATAAGCCACTTGGTGGGATCGAAAGCCCATACCAGATTAGAGACTCGGTAATCATGTGGAAACTCGTGGTGGTAGTTCTGCAGTGCCTGTCCATATGTCAAGAGGGTAATGAGAAAGTTGGAGCAGTTGACCAGGGAGTTCTTGTCGTTGAAAGGTTGGGAAGGAATGGTAAATTTCAATCCCCGGTAGTGGCACACCGATTCTGTGCTAAAAACCAGCTGTTGGCACATGAACATGCGTAAAATTCCTGGGTATATGAGACCGTTCATCCACAGGTCTTGGCAAAAGTATTTGGTCACCAACATGGGCACTATCAATGCGGTAAAAACGAACAAAATGATATACAATGGCTCCTGCCAAAGAATCCATTCGAGGGTGTCATGTTCGCGGTTGATTTTGTCTATCTGGGCTTGCGTTGTCTCATCATCGTCATCGCCATCGTCCAAGCCTAAGGCTATTTCGGGCGTCTCAGACTCTGTAGAAGGAGTAACTCCATGGGAAGATCCTTCGTCCTGCAGCGTAGGAAATTCGAGTTCCACAAACTCTCTGTAAAACTCCGAGGTCTTGGGCTTCTTCAAAAGCCAGCCCCAGTGAGCCCATAAAAACCCTCTCTTTATGGAGTAGGGGTCTTTCTCCGGGTCGTCAGTAAACTGATGATGGGCGCGATGCATGGCTGCCCATATTCTAGCAGGACCTATTCCTAGACTGGAGCCAAAAATACCAAAGTATAGGTGGATCAAAGAGAATCTGGGCCGAAATGTGGAGTGGGCGTAGCACTTGTGGTATCCTGAAGTAAATGCCAACATGGTGAAATTATAATATATGATACAGAACCACATTGTTCTATGGTTATCGGGGATGAGGCTCATGTGGTAGTGGGCTATATAGAGCAAAGCAGCAAGCGGTAACACCACCGCAGAGATCACCGAAGAGTAGTTGATACGCTTTAGTAAGTCCTGCTTTCGCTTGCGTATAACATTGCGGGCTATTCTTTGGGTGTCATTAGGGTCTGATGTCTTGATCTTCCGCTTCTGAACCTTCACGCCTCGTGTGGTCAGCGACAGCATGTAGTGGGGCGGTGTCTATGAAGAAAATGAGAAGTATGGGAGCACTTCGCAGCTGTAGATATACGACTAATTATGCGAAACGTCAAGCTCAAAATGTGCACAGCGAACTTGATTGACGAGACACTTACAAGATAAATAAGGTTTCCTTTAATAATAGGGGCTCGCTTTCTTGGTTTCTTGTCTCTATTATTTTGAAGAAACATTGCTTTGTTCAATCTTGCTTACACCTGTACACCAGGAAACACCATCCTACTCGAAGTTTTTACAACCAGTGAATCAAGTAAAAAATTATGGTGACTTCTACGTTTTGAAATTTCTACATCTTCTCCACCGTGGCTTGAAACAATAAACTAGATCTGGTGTCTTACTGACTTCCCTCTGGAATGTGTGCAGTACAATAGGTTAAGCCGCGAAAGATATAAACACCCTCGTCCATTCTTCACCACCTCTTCAAGCCCACCGGAAATGCTGTTGCCCACACAAGCCCAGCAAAATGGCCAATCGGCACATAGCGCTGACGCAAACACCAAAATCCACCTGGCTCATTCCATAGCCCCTGCCATCTCATACACCCCCACCGATGTCACCATCCCGGCCAAATTGTATGAGAAGGTGCCCAACTTGGAGCACTACAAGAAGCTTCAGGAGGCAGAACAACAATTGGATTTGTTCATCGCCCAGAAAGGCTTGGATTTCCAGTCCATTCAGGCTGCTTCTATGCAGCCTTACAACATCAAAAAGGAGACGGGAACCTTGCGTGTCTTCGTCTACAACACATGTGACAATATGCCCTGGCAACAAAAGAGTGAGGGGATTAGTGAGAGAGATACATCGGACTCCTCGTGGACTTTACGTATTGAGGGCCGCTTTATTCCTGACGATAAAAGCGCGACTCCTAGAAGTGACTTGAAGTTCTCGTCGTTTCTTTCTGGTGTGTCCGTGGAGATCGTGCCCAACGGTGACTATCCCAATTTTCAAAACAACCCATCCAACTTGATCGAATGGAGAGACTCTTCTCTAAGCAATGGGGAGAATCCTCTAGCCGCCAATTTTGCAAACACCTCGTCTCAGTATCTGTTTGATGGAATAGATGTGAAGCGTCCTGGTATATTCAACATCAACACCAAGATTGCCATTCTCGTCAAGGACTTTTCCTCAAGGCTCGTCTTATCTCCAATGATGTCTCAATTTACGGGCAGAAAAGAGGCCTCGCAGCAAGAACTTGTCTACCAAATCTGGCAGTACGTTTTATTCAAGAACTTGTTCAAGGAGTCGAATGGTATCACCAAAGTCCCAGCTGTTTCAGCTTCGGGAATCGCAAACCAATCCATCGGTGTGCAGGGAGACGATGAAAGGGACATTTCCCTTGTGAAATGTGACGTCACCTTGAAATCTTTGCTCAAATGTGACCACTTCACTTTCAAAGACTTGCACAAAATAATCCAATCTCATTTGAGTCCAAAGGAACCAATTATACTCGACTATGAGGTTGACACCACAAGATCTACTACATTGGGAGATGTGGTTATCGATATCCCTATTGAATTGCCTCTTTCGTTGAGCAAAGTGCAGAAGGAGATCATCGAAGAAAACAAAAAAGCCTTTGAAGTGATGTCAAAGTCGGATGAGCGCATACAATTCTTAAACCAGCGCTTGTCTCTTGGCATTGCTGCATTGAACAATGTTAGCTCCAGAGAATTATTCTATAGAGAGCTTTCAGAAGACCCTGTTGGGTTCTTGAGAAAATGGCTAGTGAGCCAGTCCGAGACGTTGAAGGCCTTGAAGAGTGAGGAAGGCTACAACGAAGAGACAGTTAGACGTGCTGAATTTTTCAAAGAGAATGAGGAGTTGTTGAGGCAGAAGATTGATCTCATGTTAGGTGCACAGAAGCTTTAAAACACTACGATGAGATGAAAACGGAGGTGTATACTGTATTATAAATAAACTTTTGCGTTTCAATCAAGGTATTCGTCATCTTGCGACTCTTCGTCAGAATACCCCGCTCCCTTATCATCAACGTACTCCTCGTGCAGGTCCTCATCATAGGCATGTGACATAATGTAGTCGACTTTTTTCCGTCGAGAAGTTCTTGAATTCACAGCCTCGGCTCTCGCTTTCTCCGTCTCCATCAATGTGGTTAAAATAAGGCATAAGTACTGGTACATGTACAAGACCGGTTTATAGCCTGCGCTGCTGGGAGAGATTGTCTGAGCCTCAGGGCCCAAAACTCCAATTTTGGCGCCAATCCACTGAAGAAATTCTCTAAGTTGCTCACAGTTGGTTGCAACTGTGTACCAGTGGCAGACCTCCTCGTGTTTTATGTTAGAAGTAACTTCATTGTGGTTTTGGTCGAATTCCACTCCGAACTTCTGGAATGAATCAACCAACTGCGCATGCACATCTTCAACGTATAATGCAAAACTAGAAGGTGTCGATACCCGGACGTCCTTGAGGTGTTTAGGTAAAGCTCTTATCTGTTCAAGAGCCGCCAAACCACCGCTTTGCGCATCGGCCATCTGAACCAAGTAGAATCTGCCAACATGAAACCCACAATCCCCCACGATGAACTCGTTTAAGCGAAGGGCTAACGGGTGCTCCAATGGGTCGGAGGTAGGGTCGATGTAGCTCATATCCGATGCCTCGACAGGGTTCTGCTTTCTTTTGCCTAGCCTTAGGGTCAACTCTTTCTTGAGTTCGGTGGTCTGGTAGAACCCTTTTAAAACAGACCTCGACGCAAAGAATGTATCTCTCTCACCTGCAGACTCCTGGCGATTGATGACATCAGCTAAGTGAGTCTTTAAGACGGATGAATGAGCCAAGCTCCATGAGCATAAGGTGCGTAGCATAACCACGCGGTCCTTTGGGTTATCGATACCTTGAAGCCCCTGCTCCTCAAAACTCTTGTCGAGAAAAGGATTGTGTAAAGCTGCAGGTTCTTCATACTCCAAAAGCTCTTCAGTTGAAATCTCTGGTTTAGACTCGTCCACTCTATCGTTCTGGGGATCGCAGTGAATTTGAGACACGGAGAATACTGCAGAGTCATCTCGCCATTCAGATGGTAGACCAAAGCCATGAATTTTGCCCCTGAGATCCAGGATGGCAGACTTTTGGCCTTCTTTTGATATGGTTTTCTTTCTATTAGTGAGCAAGGTAAGAAAAGCCCGGAAAACATGGGACATTTGCTCACTAACAATAAAATCGTCCTCATCAGCTTCAACATCGGCGTTGCCATTGTCAGCATTTTCAAGCCCTAAGCCCAGAATAAAATCAGAGGGACCCACGGGATCTAAGTTGAGAATGGCATTGAATTTCGAGATAAATGCAATGATGTATGTGATATCTGGTGCGAACTTGCTTGGTTTAGTGGGGAAGCCCAAAGCAATTGGTTCCGAGGCAATTGAAACATTGTTCGGACTTCTCATTAGGTTTTCGTCATAAAGATCATTATGCAAAGGTAATAACGGGCCGGGCAAGATTCGGTTATTTTTGTTTTTATCGCGGACAACTGTGGTCCTGCTCATAGAGCCTTCAAAGTTCAAGGTGAGTCGTTGGACTGGGAACGTTGGAGTTTTAGACCTTTGGAGGGCATTAGCTGCATCGAGCTCCCTCAAGCGAGTCAGAAGCTCTGTTTTCATAGTGTCTTTTAAAGGGATATTCACCATGAATTTTCCCCCGGCTTGACGTGTGTTATAGTACCTCACGTTGTTTTGTTTTGGTGTCTGGGATTCGTTATCTACCTGAATTGGGGCAGAGCCATTAGTCTCTGAAGGTTCTTTGGGTTTGACTTTTTCGTCAGTTGATGGAGTTTTCACCACTTTGGGTGCATTGGAATGTTCTGTTTTCAAAGAAAGAGTCGTGGCACCTTTGGAGCTGAGGAAATTTAGCTGGGCCTGTTTTCTTGGTTTTGGTGTCCTAGATGCATTTGGTTTACTGGACTCCGAAGCAACGTCCACTTTGGGGGAGCCTTTAGGCGAGGTCGACATGGTAGCAGAATCTGTTTCTCGCAAAGAAACGTTTACTTCGCTCGGTCGGCTTCCGGGTGGTGCTGAGGTGATGATTCTCATTTCAGACAATGTTGAACCTGCATCAAAGGACAAATGAAATCGCAGTGATCCTCACGGTGCCTCGAAGACGCGCCTGTCCATAGTTAAGAGTAGTGAGCACCTTAATTAGTAGAACTAAACTAGATTTACGATATTAGCCTTTCATTATGCAAACCTATTTTTATGGTCTGCTCTAAACTCGCTATACATATGCACGTGACGTTTTTCGGGCACCATGGTTGTAGATGAGTGTTTTATCCTTTCGCTGGATTCCCTGGTAAAAACTGCGAATTATTTAAGGCTCTGAGATATAAAGCGCTTATATATGCCAAAGACAGAAATGCTTTAGAGGGACACCACCTACGAACCAGTTAAAAACCCATTCAAGGTGAAAAATAAATTTACTTAAAAAAAGTGCCTTTGAATCTTTTACTTAATTACAAGATATAGGGTCTTGGAATTTTTTTTTTGGGCACACAACAATGAACACTAGAGAATTGCTCTTCTCAGGGTAATCTCTGGAATGGACAAGAGAAGCTGAATCCAGAGTCTGGCGCGAACCTCGCTAGACTGCATGAGTAAGTGCAACACTGCGACGGATGGGGTCATTGCTTCTGACAGGAATCTGGGCACCGAACATTTGAGAGACACAGATTTTGTGGTCGTAATAATGAGGAAGATAATATATTCATAGAACCATTTCTTTTTTTTTTTTTTTTTGAAAATTGCATTTTGAAGTCACACGCTAATACCAACCATGTAAATGGCAAACCAACGACTTTCGCGGCCCAGACTCGGGTATTGACATCGGCATCTTTTTGGCCGGATACATCGTTGCCGCGCATGCATCACCTACATACGACCGGCATCTCAAACGTCAACTTAGGAGGGATGCAAGTATAAAAGGAATGAAGCTAAAAGGAGATATTTCAAGAGTAGCAATTTGCAGCAATCATATTTGGGCTGCATGCGTAAAACAAAGAACTTGTCATTCTGCGATAAGGCTGCACAATGGGAAGGTCATCATGTCTTGCGCGGCATGCCCATTTTGGAATATGAAGTGATGTTAATGCGCATTGCCCTCTCTATATGCACGCCGTTCCAAAGAGGGTTTTCAAGCAAAAACAGCCGTCAAGGCTATAAAAGAAAACCCGCTATTGATGATGATGCTAACAGAAAACCTTATTTCAAACTTGATTGCCAATTTTCAAGGCGAAATTTGGCGTGGTGGTCTCTCTTGATAAGCCTGCAGACTATTTAAGCTCGGCCCAAAAAAAGAGCCGAGCGCTGGCCATGCAGTCCATCCCGGATTTGTTTGCATTTTGCGCTCATATATTTGAGCTCGCAGCAATTCTTAAAATTTTGGCATCTACTTATCACTTATGAGTTCCCAAGAGCCTAAAATCCCTCCTCCAGACATCGACAACGATGGCACTCCCAGGGCCTCGCTTCAGCATGTGAAGAGCGACCTGGACATCTTATCTAATGAAGATGGCGAATTTGCAGTCGAGAACTTCGACGGAGAAGATATCAGAGGTCCGGGCAATGCGTTGGACGAAGATATTGACTACGAGTCTCTGACTGCTGAGTCCGTTTCTAGAACTATCAGTAGAAGAATTTCTGGCAGAGATGAATTGTACAGAGAGGCTTCGAACTCCACTGAGCCCATGCCAAAAATGGGTGCAGGCAAACCATACCCCCCTATGCTTCCCTCCAGAGAGCCATACAATGTTGCATATGACGGACCTGAGGATCCACGATTTCCTCACAACTGGTCTCTTGTTAAGAAGATTTTCACCTGTATAGCTGTGGGTCTGAGTGCTTTTAGTGTGTCTATGGGATCTGCCATGTTTTCTCAGGGTTCTCAAGAATTGATGAGGGAATACAAGGTTGGTTCCGAGGTTGCTGTTTTGGGAACCTCGCTCTTTGTTTTTGGTTTTGCTTCGGGCCCAATTATCTGGGGTCCTCTTTCCGAGTTGTATGGTAGAAAGATTGTTCTTATACCATCTCTCTTTGGTTTCGTCTGTTTCTCTTTTGCTGTGGCAACTGCTAAGGACATTCAGACAGTCATGATTTGTCGGTTTTTTGCAGGTTTCATTGGTGCGGCTCCCTTGGTGGTTGCTCCTGCTTCCATGTCGGATGTGTTTTCTGCTCTGAGTAGAGGAAAGGCCATGTCGATTTTCTCCATGGCATTGTTTGGTGGTCCTATGCTTGCCCCCATTATTGGTGGCTTTACTGCTAAGAACAGCGCTCTCGGCTGGAGATGGACCTCTTACTTCACTGCATTGATTGGATGCCTCTCTTTGATTTTGAATGTCTTCTTTTTGGACGAAACCCACCATGGTTTGATCCTTGTTCGCAAGGCAGAGATCTTGAGAAGAAGAACAGGTAACTGGGGTATTTCTGCACCACACGAAGAAGTCTCGTTGTCTATGAAAGAGATTGTGGAGAAGAATATTGCTAGACCTTTGAAGATGTTGGTATTGGAGCCCATCTTGTTTTTGATTTCCTTATACAACGCTTTCATCTACGGTCTTCTATATTTGTTCTTGACGGCTGTTCCTCTCATCTTCGAGGGTGAATATGGATTCTCGCAAGGTGTTGCTGAATTGCCTTACATTTCCATGCTTATTGGTATTTTCATTGGTGGTTTCGTTGGTATCATGATGGAGAGAAGATTCGTTAGAGTTCTTAATGCCAATGGTGGAAAGCCAGTCCCAGAAGAAAGATTGCCTCCAATGATGATCGGATCTATTCTTTTCGCCATTGGTTTGTTCTGGTTGGGATGGTCTGGAAGTTATCCAGACAAAGTCCACTGGATTGTTCCTACTATTGGTGCCGCCCCAATTGGTTTCGGTCTCATCACCATTTTCTTGCCTTCGATGAATTACATCATCGATTGTTACTTGTTGTTTGCTGCCTCCGCTTTGGCTGGAAACACCTTCTTGAGATCCACCTTCGGAGCCGTGTTCCCACTTTTTGCATCTCAGATGTTCAAGGGAATGAAAATCAAGTGGGCCACCACTCTCTTGGGATGTTTCGCTGCAGTCTTGATCCCTGTGCCTATCTTGTTCTACAAGTTCGGTAAGACTCTTAGAAGCAAGTCTAAGTATGCGTTCTAGTTTTGAATGCCCTCATCATCGCAGCAGCTTCATAATCTCACACATACATCAATTGCTGCAGAGCGACTGTCTAAATAGGACTTAATTTAATCTTTTATTATTACCTGAATATCCATTAATCATAGTTTTTGTCTTCAGCATCCAGTAGATTTTCTTCAAGACCCAGTACTGCGCGTACAGTCTTCAGTCACGTGGGAGACGCGCCCCAGTGTAGAACGCATAACACTCTACGCTAAACTCTTTAACAAGCACAATGGATTACGGGGGAAACTACGGCAACTACGGAGACGGCGGATTCAGCGCAGACGTCGATTACAATGGCGGTGGTGCAGAAGATTCTCAGCGTCAACAGCAAACCAGAAACACATTGAGTCCTGTGACCATCAAACAAATAAATGACTCTGCGCAACACGTCCCCGATGGCGAATTCTCAATCAATAACGTGTCTTTGAACATGGTATCGTTCGTTGGAGTAGTGCGTAAAGTGGACAATCAAACCAGTGCCGTGACTGTGTCTATTGAAGATGGAACAGGTTCAGTGGATGTCAAGAAATGGATAGACGATAAGTTGACTTCAGCAGCTGAAGAGGCGGAAGCATACTCGGCCATGATCAATAAATATGTGTATGTGACTGGAGCGTTGAAGGAGTTCAACCAGAAGAAGGCCATCCAGCATGCTGTGATCCGTCAAATCACCGACCACAATGAGGTTCTTTACCATTTGCTCTATACTGTGGCCAACCATTTGGAGGCAGAGGGTTTGCTTAAGGTGGCCAAAAACGAACCTCAAAATAGCTTGTTTGTGCTGGACAACACTAATACTGGGAGCGGAAGCTCGGACTTGCTGGATAAAATCTTGGCTATTATTGCTTCCAACTCCTCGTCCATGCTCGAAGGTGTTCCTGTCACCTGGATAAGTGAGTCTTTGGGGCTCCCTGTGGGAACGGTCCAGGAAAAATGCCAATACTTGTCGGAACAGGGCAGAATATATCAAGGGTATGACGATGGGGCTTACTTGTGTGCTTAGTTTGATTTGAATGCTAGTTTGTAAGATAAATTCTATATTTGTAGGTTATTCAAAGCCAAAGTAGATCTTCCGAATATCCTCGTCTTCGGTGGACTCGTTGGCCCCAGAGTACTTCTTGGCGTCTATTGAGTTGAGTGTCAAAGCAAGGGACTCGGCGGCCCTTAGCTCGTTCTCTTGCAATAAGAGCTTACCGTCATGAACGGTGCTTTGGTTGCTGCTGCTCTCACGGGCATTAGCCTCCAAAAACTCACTTCTCTTTCTTGCACCTAGCGTAACGACGTTTTCTTCCACGGTGTTTTCAATAGCGAACATCCAGACTGTGGTCACATTCTTCTGCCCTATGCGATGTATTCTGGATATAGCTTGTAGTTCGGTGGAGGTATTGATAAGAGGCTCGCATAGGAAGATATGGGTGGCATTGATCAAAGTTAAGCCACTGGATTGAGCTTGGGCATTCAAAAGAAAACATGTCTTGATGTTGGTTTGGTCCTTAAAATCCTCCACAGGATCTGTCTTTCGTTTCTTATAGCCCGAAACCTCCGATCCTTTTGCTGAAACATACTTGATGTTTGCTTTGTCAAAGGCAAAGGCTAGAATCACTAGCAAGTCTTGCCATTGACTGAAGATGACTATTTGAACATTGGGATCCTCATTGACCAAGTGGAGCACTTGCTTCACAATTAAATCAACTTTCGAGCCATATGAGTTGTTCAACTTGATATTCTGGATATCCTTGAGACTCTTGGAATCCAACAGTTTGTAGATCTGATTGAGACCCGATTTGGTGTCATTCTTCTCCACCTCACTCACAATTTTTTCTGCCCTTAGATCGGTTTTATACTGGGTAAACGAGTAAATAGTGTTTCTGTCCGTGAAAGTTTTGCACATTGGACATCTTGGGTGCCGGATAAGCCACTCTTCAAGACAAGCTTTGCAGAACTTGTGTCCACATGAGGTCAAAGATCCAACAGTGATAGGCATTTGGCAGATTGTGCAGATTGCTTCATCTTGACCGGAAGCAACACTTTCGTCGTTGACCATTTTGGGCTTCAAACTGGACAAGTAACGCAATCTGGACACACTCCTGGTGTATTTGTTCTTGGCATTCTCTAGGGTATGCGTAAGGCCTTGGAATAAGTAATCGAGTCGTACGGAATCAAGCTCTTCCTGAGTGAACCCAAACTTTTTATTTTGGACTGTGTCTGAAATCAGTTGAAGTTGTTTGAAATATTCAACCCTTGCATTGAACACAGCATTGAAGCTGGAATTGAGCTCCTTTTTGAGAATATTCTGACAACTTTTTTCGTTTTCAAACGTGTTTTTGATTATGGTAGACAATTCCAAAAAGACTTCAAATTGACTCATTTCCGAGGGGTTCTTCAATTCGATCTCCAATATTCTGCAATCTTGAGTGATCTCTTCGAGTGAAGTATCGACCTCGATTTTCACACTGGCTCGTAATTTGTTAAGTTCTCTCAAATATGCCTTGTCGGAAATTCGTTGAGCTTCTGTTCTATAGTCTCGTTCTTGCTGCAATTTCACTTCGGTCAGGGACAATTTCGAGCCCAAAACCACATTAGATCGGTCCATCAACATGTGTGTGATCACTAGCAATAAACAAGCGGCTTTGTCTTGGTCCTGAATGGATTGCTCGTATTCATCACCATCAGCTGCTTTCTCACCAGCGCCCAATAAGGGACTCTTCAAGCCTTCTAGAAGCTGATGGACCAAATCGTTCACCACCTCAGCTTGATTGTTAAGCTTGTCTGCCAATGCAATATACTGCTCAGCTAATCTCTGGCTTTTATAGTTGCCCACCAAATGGGTGATCTCACTGGTCTTGATCATTGGAATCTCTATAAAGAGACTCTTGGAACTTCTTGGTAAAAGTGAACTGCCATCGTTCACCCATTTGCTCTTGTTGAGACTAGGACGATCGGTGAATCGTTTTTTCAAGACATTGGTCACTTCCTTGATTGAGTGCTTCAATATATCTTTTCTGCACTTTTCAGAGAGTTCATAATATACCGATTCCAAGTGTTTGTACTTCTCGATCAGTTGTTCTTGTTCGGATAAATTTGGATCTGCCACAAAACTTTCCATTGCTTCAGACTTGGTTTCTTGTATGACAAGTTTGTCTTCAACATTATGATTCAAACGACTCAGTTTCACCAGCTTCATGACCTCGTCCAATGCTGAAAAGGGCACCCTTAAGTTCAGAATTTTCTGCTGGTATTCTTCGTCGTGGAGTTGGAAATATGCAGATCCGAGAAGGAAATAGCACTTGTGTTGGAGGATCTTCCAAGAACGGATCCGTATTTGATGAGCCCCTATCACTTCTTTGAGTTCTCTAAACTTTGCAAGATCGTCAAAAGCTTCTGCTTCATCTATTTCGGGTTTCACTTCCAGGTCACCAACTTCTTCCTTTATCTTCAAGTTTCCGGAGTCAACAATATCCTCATCTTCGGAAACCACTTCAAGATCTTGGGCTCCCAACTTCCCCAAGCTCATCAACTTGGATTTAAACTTGCCATGACGCACCATATCGGAGGCACGTGCAGTTTTTGCATCCCCTAAAGACTGGTTAATGTCTTGAATGATTAGATGCAAGATCTCAATGACCTTCTCTGGGTATAACACATATTCAAGCGACTGACAGATCTCAATGATTTGCGCATTCACTAGCTTCTCATTTTCTTTGATATCTTCGCCCACGGTTTTGATCATATCATCAAGGACACTTTCTAAAGTTTTGAGTTCCGAATCACCATTGATGAGAAACGCATTTTTGCCTTTGGACTTCCCCACACTGGATTTAGACAACTTCCCGACCTGGGAATTGCCACATAGTTGACGAAGCTTGACCAACCAGGATCTCAAATGGACGTAATTTGAGGGCGTAAGACTCTCGATTTTGGCTTTTTTGGCCTCGTTTTCGTAGATCCCAACGAATGCTAAAACAGAGTCCAAGACTTGATTATATTTGTCCTGCTCAACTTCCGTGAAAGGAATAGTAAGGAGAATTCTATGCTGTGGCGGAAGCTTGATGTCGTCATACACCATGGCCTTGGTATGACGAATGGCTAGGGATTGCCAGAGATCAACAAAGTCTTGGTTGCCACGTTCTTCATTAGTGAGTTGCTTCCAGGAGAACTTCGAGATGTCATAATTGAAAGGCAGATACTTCAAAAACAGGAGTACTGAAGGCAGCCGATATGGTGTTCCAGAAACACCCCACGAATGAAATCTAGGGATAAGCGAAGCTGTCACGAAAGCCCGAGAAGCTCCATATGACACCATTTGAACCTCATCCAAAATTACTCGCCACCATTGTCTCAACATCAACGGCGATTCATAATAATCGGTGTGAGGGATGTTATTTAAGTTTTCCTGGCGCAACTTTTGCATCATGTTATCCATTATTGCTCGGTCAAATCTTCTTTGATTAAGAACCATATCCGTCTGGTCGTTTGATTCGAAGATTTGGAATTTGGCTTGGAATGCTTCAACGGTGGTCCCTGATGGTTTCTCATTCTGGGCCAAGTGCTCAGAGTCTTCGGCTCTTTTATTCAGTGCGACAAATCGCCGTGTACTCTCTAAATCTGCAGAGTCTGAAGTATCATCAGCTTCCCTCTTTCTGCCCCCTCTAGTTTGCTTCCGTCTCGTAGAATAGTGAGCATAGTCTGTCTCCTTCGACATAGTGTCATAGTTCATCAACACCACATCGTATTGCAGGAGATAGTCAGCAATTAACCTAGGGAGGTTGGAAAGCTCGGGGTACTTCCCCAAACCTTTATAAATTGTGACCAGCAACGAGGGGCACAAGCGACAAATCTCGTTGTACCATTGCTGTAAAATAGCTTGAGGGGCAGCAATCAATGTGGTTTTTGCACTTTGCACTAGCGTGATTTCTTCCTCCTTGCTCAACTGAACGGGGATATCCACACCAACTTCGGTGGACAGACGTAAGTTGAATAGTACCAAACTTAATATCTCCACGGTCTTTCCAAGACCCATTTCCTCCAGAAGTAAACCACATCCAGGAAGTTTCGATTCATTATTCTCTTGGTGATACTCCATGAAGAACTTAATGAGCTGTTGTTCAAACAAGATGTTTCCCGTGTAGGTATTAAGCCAGCAAGCACTATCTCTATGAAGAACACGTTTCCAGCCAAAGCACAATTTGTTGCAAGACTCATACATCTGGCCATCAAGAATATCCATATCGCACTGGGGGAAACTGATGAGATTCTGGTACATCTCATCACTGACTAAGGGTATAGGAACCGGGGCCCTTTTGTCAGCATTATATTTAACACCTTCTCTCTTGAGAAGCCACTCGACACTGCGTTTTTGAAAAGGTAATAATTTTGTAAGAAGGTAGGGGTGGTCGAAGTCCAGCTCGGATGGAGGAAGTTTGGTGGTGTTTTCTATGATTGCCTTGTAGAAAAGGTGTCTATCCATGGGAAGGTTTTGTAATGAAGTTGAAACAGAGAAGTATGGAAGATCGTATGGCAGCAATTCCGGCTTCAAGATGTCTAGTAATGCTGAGGATATGTCGGAAGAGAAGTATCTATAGAACATGACTTTCATATCAACTTGATAAGTAATTCGGGTGGAGATGGTTCCCGAAACCGTGTCTAATATCAAGCCCCAATGAAGCTTCGACAAACGAAAGTGGTTGCCACACTTTTTGATCTTGTTGGTGAGAAACCGGATCTCAGATGCCGTTATGGTCCGCAAAGTGTCATTAAGAATGTTTAACGATAGCAAAGTCTTTCGTTTGATAGATCCCTTCTGTTTCGAAAATATAGATATCACCGGAGGAGCATTCCCCACGGCTTTAAGCTCGAAAGAATCTGTTTCCAAGGTGAATTTGCCATCCTCGGAAAGTTGGCCAGTAAAGGCCGATATAACGTCGGCATCCAAGCTGACCGGGCTCTTGTTCTCGGTTATAATAACTCTTGAAATCACGGGGTAAACATCGGCGTCGTTTTGTTCTGCTGGCGGTGGTTTGGGAGCTATGTCTCGTGTAATGCTGAAGTACCGTAGAAGCGTCTCTAGGTCTAGTTCGAGGGTCTCGGATGGGAGCACGGTTTCAGCTTTCATTAGTAATTAGGGTTCGTGTAATCTTGGGGTTCGTGTGTATGCAAGGAGAAGTGAAGGTAGTTGATAGTTTTGCCCGAAGTAGAAATGTGGGTCTATGTAATTGGCCTTGAAGCCAGGCTTGTATGTATATTTCGGACCTGTTCGCACCACTCACCGTGTTTCATATCGTTCTTAGTTGAGAGTTCTTCCAGTGCACCAGATAGCAATTGCGGTAAATAATTTTGAAAACCATAAAAAGCCATACCCATGGTTTTCCATTGATGTGGTCTTATATAAAGAGAGAAGAATCCCGGAGGTTCGTTCCAGTTTTTGTCTGGCTCCTCTGGCTCCTCTGGCTCCTACATTGGGGTAACACTATTATCCCACGGAATCGTAGAAATACCAACCCGAATCCTGGTGCTAAAGTAGACTTCTCGTGAAAAACGTAAGAGAAACAAATTTTAGAGCTACAAATCTATTATAAAAATTATGAACTCATATAGTAGACCGAACAATGCATTTCCCGTTCCTAGAGGCACTACAGAAATGTATGGACTTATATACATTAGGGTGCGAAATATTGACTGGCTGAAGGAGGCCCCATATTCAGCCCAACACCAATTGTTCATAGAATAGATTAGATTATGACAATAAACTAAATTAGGCAGTGAGAGTACACAGTAGAAAGTATTTCATGTGTTTGTTGGCTCATTGCTACAGTCAGTTTCAGGTATAAGGAAGCTGCGGTCCACCGGCTTTAGAAAGATGTTCACACGGAAACATACCATATGGTCCGAAGTATGGTCCTTTAGCATGAGTTCCCCCTCAAATTTACTGCCCAGCTTATTGCACAAGAACGGCTTGATGCCTAGAACCTTGGACCGTTTATTTAACCGTATTGGGAACGGCTTCACATCTCTGCCATAAGCTATGTGGTCATCGATAGAGCCGAATGTTTCCATATTGGTGCCGGTTCCTGTAACTGCCAATTCTCTAATCATGGTAAAAGCATCGGGGGAGCGAGTCATGTTCTCGCCGAGACCAAATACATTGCCTCTAGAAGTCCACATGCTACCAAGTGTGCAGAACCGTTTATTGATCTTGGCCTGGAAGACAAGGACAGTCTTTGCCCAAGCAACAACGGCAAAAATAAAAATCACGAAAAAGTAAGATGTTTTTATGGCCATGGGTAGAGTTCTTGGAAAACTATAACCTTTTATATACCACAGAGCACCGAACCATTTTCCAGAACAATCAAATCTTCTCTGCAAACCTTTTTTTGCTTCAAGCCGTCGCTTTTACCCCTCAAAATATTGCCTCTAAACATTGTCCATTTGATTAGATGGTTTATTGTTTCCGACACAAGAACCAGTCACCACCCTATGCATGCAGACATCCTGCAGTCTAGGCGGAGTCATTCGGCAAAGGTTGTTCAAAACAGATTACATAAGTAAAATGCTCAACTATGGAATTTCCATCTAGTCGTCAATTTTCTCATAATTAAACTCCTCAGATTGTACGCCTTTCACCATTTCGCCTTATTCCATGAACTCTTCCCTGACGCTTCATGGGCCCTGGACAGTGTTAAATATCATGTACCACCGGACGATTGTCCTGCAGGTTTACGTGTATTATGCACAAAAGGGTAAATCTAGCCTAGTTACTATTTTTATGCTGTCATTACAACAAGAGCTGCTGGTCACGCTTGTCTCTTAATGTATAAATCAGGTGAGGTTAGGCTACTATGCTCAACCTGCATTTAGACAGTGCAGCATACGGCTTTATATTAAGAAAGTATGTGTATAGAGAACACTGAAAACAGGAATTAGAAGTGTATAGTAGAGAAAATCTGTAACCTGTTAGGAACATGTATATTCCAAGCCTTTATTCCTAAATAGGTAGTTGGGAACAGAGGCATGTGATTTCGGAATTGCACCTCTAGGTTGTATCGCGAAATGCATAAACTAACGGCCAAGCGTCTGTAGTACAGGTAATTATCAATGATGTATATAAAAAAAACTAGTATAAAAATAACAAGTCAGTGGAAAGCCCCGATTTGCCACTTAGAACTGAAAAAATCCCATCTAAAATTTACGATTCTCAGCTGTATCTGGACATCGTAAGTCATGCCAATGGCTCTGTAATTAGCTAGCAAGCAACTGCAATTTTGTTCTTTCTTCTTCCTAAGATTGAAGCACCCTTCAAATCTAGTGCAAACCCATTCTGGTTGTTCATATCCCTAGGAATTTGGTCTGATGCAGGCACTACATGCCCTTCTCCATCCTCGTCCTCTTCCACGAGCGTCATGGAGTCTGCTTTGAGGCTCTGCTTGTTCAAAGTGCTCTCCTCGCCCATTCTGTGGACTGCAGCGGAGATATCGAAAGCCTCACGAAGTGCCAGAGCTCCTGGCGAGAACTTGGCAACTATTTGGTAGTTGGCAAGTTGAGAGGGCTCTGTTGCAGCCTCGAACAGCTTAGTGTTGACGTTGCCTTCGTGAATCTTGAGAATCCATGGGTCCTGGAGGAACTCCTCAATGGTATAACGATTCTTTGGGTTCACAGTCAAGAGACGCGAAACACAGTACTTAGCTTCATCGCTAATCTCATCCCACCATGGAGCCAAAAAGGTGAATTCACCCCGGGCCACCTTCTCGGTGAGAGACTCGATTCTCTCGTCATAGAATGGTGGGAAGCCGCATAAAAATGTATAAAGAACGCACCCAATGGCCCACATGTCCACTTCTTTGGAGTAACGTTCATCCCTCACGATTTCGGGGGCTGTGTAGCCCACGGTTCCACAAGGTGTCTTGGTGTTGTGCTCCCAAATCTGCTTGGACAAACCAAAATCAGCGAGCTTGACAACTCCGATTCCACCACCACCCACACCGGGGAAAAACTCACCCTCATCTTTTTTGGTCTTTGGATCATCGGAGCGACGAAGCTTCGAGATGGGGTTAAGTGAGGGAACAAAGTTGATCGGCTGAAATAGAATGTTTTCGGGCTTGATATCCCTATGGACAATGCCAACTTCCTCATGCAAATAGCGGATGGCCTTTGCGACCTGGTAGATCACATGGCGAGCTAGATCCTCACTAAGGTAGGTGTAGTTAACAATAGCACCGAAAATCTCACCACCTTCTATAAGCTCCTGGACAATATAAAAGTATGATTCATGTTCAATAAATTCAATGAACTGCACAATGTTACTTTGCGAGAGTTGTTTCATGATGATGACCTCCTTAAACACCGCTTGTCTCTGTGCGGTGTCCATTTGATACTTTTGGAGAACCTTGATGGCCACAAGTTGTCCAGAGCTGGTGTGACGGGCCTTGTAGACCACGGAGAAAGCGCCCTCACCCATTTTATCTAGGATTTCGTAGTTTACCAAGTTGGGGTGCTTTTTAAGGTTCTGTCTTTCTTGCAACTCCTCCTTGATTATGCGATCTACGGCATCGCTGTAATCTTGTTTCTTGTGTTGTTTTTGTTTCTGCTGGCTGCCGTAACTGTCCTCTACAGCTGGGACCTGGCGCTCGGGGACACCGTGTTCGTTAAGTTCGGTTCTGTTTGTCTCGTTAATTTCCACATGGACATCATTCTTTGGGTTGGAGAGAATATGTCTTTTGAAAGAGACCATCTCCTTCTGATGCTGAGCTTCGTTCGCATCGTACTGGGCGGATGGAGCCTGCTTTGACTTGATGTCGTTGGCTTGCTTGCCTTGCCTAATGAAGGCCTTTAAGTTATGAAACATGATGAGCAAAAATGCCGGGTAAAGGTATGGGTGGCAAATGGATGAGTGAAAACTGCAATCAAAATTACCTGGGTCCAATAAGATAGAAGTGCAATGGTTGGTACAATAAAGCTATGGCAAAGGAAAACTCGTGGACGAAAAATCGGGAGACAAGTGGTGTACTTGAGGAGTTTATTGCGGCGTGATTCCTGTTATTTATGGGTAGAAAATATCTGATAGTACTTTCTGAGACAGGCTTGGGATGTTGTGCGGAAATTCAATAGTCCGTGCCAAGTGTGGTTAAAAAAGGTACAAGAGCGAGAGCATACGGACGCAAGAAAGTTTATATATGAAGAAGCAACAAAACTTACCTAAGCACGCAACATGGCCTCATTCCTGAGTGTGAGACAGTGTCTCAGGCCCGGCCATCAGCATGCAGTTGAGAACGCACACTCCACTCCTCATACTACATGGGCGCTACTGCAGTATTTTGCGCGGAAAAAATAAAAGGAAAAAAACGCACAAAAAGCAACCGAAGTCTTGCCCTGAACCCTGTAAGTGGATGCAACAAACGCAATCCAAGATCTTGCATTCCACTGGGCACCGGGGGTGTGGCGAATGAGTTTTTTAGGCTACGGACTTCCATACCGGAACATTCTTCTAATTAATCATATTATACTGTCGCTAGAACAAGCTCCATGAGAAGACGTAACAGAATAAGCGTAGCGTATGGAAGGTGATATCATTGCGTAAAATACGACGGGGTCATCGGATATACATTCTGGGGTGCTCCGTCTGGGTGAGGAAGGGCCTAAACTGGGTTCCGCAAAAAGTCATGTCTCACTAGCCACAGCTGTTTATGCTTGGAATGCTGTGGACGTCCGTACTATGGGGGAGTCCCGCATCCGAAAAGGAAAGTCGACGAGGTCCGTGTGCACGAAAACGTGGGTCCCTCTCTGATCTCCTATACTGTGTGTCTCCATACTTTGCCTCGACGGCAGTGCCGGGTTAGTAGCCTGTAACTGTCACCGAGCATGCATGAGGCGCAATCAGAACTTACAAAGCAACCCACATTTGATGTAATTATGCAGCCGTGGCTCTGTATATATCAACACCAACTGTGTTGCGAGAATTCTGTGTTTGATGGCCACGACCTTGTATTGTTGAAGTTGAAATCCTGACCCTGGACACCGTTGTCAACATTTGCAGCAAGCGCGGAACTCCATATCTTTACCTCTGCGCGCGCACTGGGGCCCTCGCTCCGAGATCCTTCCGGCCATGCATGCACTCTGAAGCTAGTAACTTGTTGCGGCTCCACGTTGCAGAATAACATATTAGCTTCTTAAAGTTGCTTCACCGCATAGACCTCAGTTGGGTCATGTCTTGCCAAGCACATAAAATAGGAGAGTGCTCCTGATGTAGTGTGATCTCCTGGTCGCCCATTACTATATATAGACGGATTTATCACTCATTACATCTCACCTGATTGGGACGATACCCCAGACGTCCGTTGGCCTGCTAACCCATGCCTTCTATGTTAGCAAGTTTGCTGCGCAAGCCGTTTTTGACTGCAAGCCCAGAACAGTAATTGTTGCACGTCATAATCGGGTCATTGGAGATGCAGATCAAATCCTCTAGTCTTCAGAAATTTAGCTTAGAGCCGATAGTATCTGCACGATTTTCCGACCCGTACACCGAGGCGTTTCAATATTACACCCCGTACATCTCGGACGACTCTGAGTTAGACCCGTACACCCCACGCACCCCATGCCTGTCCCCCTCTATTGAGCACATGTGATAATACCCCACAATATAGACCACACCAATGTCGCCACCAGCTATTGTATTCACCGATTGGGATGGAACCGTCACTATCCAGGACTCCAACGACTACTTGACGGAAAACCTTGGCTTCGGGCGCCCCCGTCGTTTGGAAATCAATGACGAAATCCTAAACGAGACCAAGTCCTTCAAGGACGGTTTCTCCGAAATGTTGCGCTCCATCCCCACGCCTTTCCCAGAGTGTATAGACTATCTCTTGGCACACATTGACCTTGATCCAGGTTTCAAGGACTTTTATGAATGGTGTGCAGCCAAAGGCATTCCCGTTGTGGTGGTGAGTAGTGGTATGAAGCCAATCATCCACGCCCTCCTTGAACAATTGGTGGGCAGTGAGGCCGTTAAGAACATCGAAATCATCTCCAATTCGGTGAACGTGGATCCCGATACCGGGAAATGGGCCATCGAGTACAAGGACCCAGACACTGGGTTCGGCCACGACAAGAGCCGGTCCATTCGGGAGTACTTGCAGAAGAACGGCTACGAAGCCGGAAAGCTCCCACCTCTCTTCTACTGCGGAGACGGAGTGTCGGATCTTTCTGCAGCCAAGGAGACCAACTTGCTTTTCGCCAAGCACGGCAAGGATTTGATCACGTACTGTCGGCGGGAGAACATACCGTACACGGAATTCACCAACTTCGCCGACATTTTCTCCAAGATCAAAAGCATCATTGATGACGGCAAGTCTTACGAGGAGTACATAGAAAACTAAGCAGCGAGCAGGCCGCGTTGTGCGTGATGCTTGACCGATGTTCAATCGCAGCTTCACACCTCAGTATATCAGCATGTATACCCGCATTTACACGTATTGTTCCGTCAATCACCACTCGGAAACAATGATGACATGCCGAGAACAATCCCTGTCAACCCACGTCAATGCCGTATGTACCCCATGGCATGCCCATATATCAGGATTACTGCCCATAAAAAAATTTCAAATTTACTGTTCTTGAAAATTACTGCCAAAAAATATAGTGCCCATAAAACAGTAAGCAGAATGGCGCACACTACATGAGATCAGAGCAAATCACGTCAAAAAAAAGTGGCTGGATCCACCGATAAGCCGTCCGTACAAGTGTCATTCAACGGAATTATCACAAGACTTCACCACCCAAAACATTACATTCAGCCAATGTCAAAAAAATAAATAAATAAAATGAAAGTGTCAAAAAAAAAAAAAAATACCAACAAGAAAATGTCTTAAATAGCAACAAGAAAAAGTGAACCAAAAAGAAAAAACCTCCCACAAGAAATTGGACTTCGTCAAGAAATGTCATTCAAGTGCTTATCCCGTAAATCGATGGATTTATCATAGTGCGTGCCATATACTTCGCGGCCAGCACTAACCCCGTGTTCAGCGGACAAGTTGCGGGTCACATGATGATCTTCCGGCACTGAGCCCTCGCCCTACCCCCGATTGAATTCCACATCCACCCCAGTCCCACAGTACTCGCCCACGGACACAATTGCCCAATTCACATTGTGTCGATTTTTTTTGAAAAACCCCCCAATTTCTGCCCTTTCCTTGAAGAATCCTTGTAGCTGCTGTCTCTGTCATTGCATAATTTGTATTCAGTTGAGCCCGCATCCTGAACTCGCCTGTGGTACACTTTCCCGATCAAGCTTGATACGATCAGCGCCGGTCTCGCCCCACGCCTTGACTTTATAATTTTTGGGACCATTGTGTGGTGTTCTTTTGTATTGACGTGAAAACCCGCATCTTTCTCACCTACTTTGGAGGTCCCACCGAATGCCTTTTATGCCTACTTCAAACCTCTTGAAAAAGCTCCACATATCAAGATCCAACACTCCCTCCAATTCTAACGATACCACTGAAATCTCCATCAACTCATTAGATAACATCGACTCCATGAATTACTACACAGCTCAGCCTACTCCGGTCCAAGGCGATCAATACGCCCAGCAGAACGTACATGCGGTTCCGGGCCAGTACCAACCAGTGGCGGGCTCCTCCAACTTGGTGCAGCACCAACAGTATCCTCAGTACCCGGTTGAAGGTCAGCAGTATGAGGTTCCGTCGCTGCAGCACCATACTCAGGTGCCCCAGAAGACTGAGGAGGAATTGAACAGGGAAAGAAAGAAGGTTGCTGATGAGGATGCAATTAGCCGTTCTCTCTTGCCCCAAAGATCAACTACTTCCAAGGGCAAGTACTCTCTTGCTGACTTCCATATCATGAGAACTTTGGGAACTGGATCCTTTGGCAGAGTTCACTTGGTGCGTTCGGTCCACAATGGTAGATACTACGCTATCAAGGTTTTGAAAAAGCAACAAGTGGTGAAGATGAAACAGGTGGAGCACACCAATGATGAGCGTAGAATGTTGAAGCTCGTTGAACACCCTTTCTTGATTAGATTGTGGGGAACATTCCAGGATTCGTCTAGTTTGTTCATGGTCATGGACTACATAGAGGGAGGAGAGTTATTCTCTTTGTTGAGAAAATCGCAGAGGTTCCCCAACCCTGTGGCCAAGTTCTATGCTGCCGAGGTGACTTTGGCTTTGGAGTACTTGCACTCCCACGATATCATTTATCGTGACTTGAAACCTGAAAATATCTTGTTGGATAGAAATGGACACATCAAAATTACTGATTTTGGTTTTGCCAAAGAAGTTTCCACCGTCACATGGACTTTGTGTGGAACTCCGGATTACATTGCACCGGAGGTGATCACATCTAAGCCATATAACAAATCGGTTGATTGGTGGTCTTTGGGAGTGTTGATTTTCGAAATGTTGGCTGGATACACGCCTTTCTACGAGAATTCTCCGATGAAGACTTACGAAAAGATCTTGTCGGGCAAGATTCATTTCCCCAGTTATTTCCACCCTGACGTTGTTGATTTGCTTAATCGTTTGATTACTGCAGACTTGTCCTCGAGATTAGGAAACTTGTTAAACGGTCCTGCTGATATCAGAAACCACCCATGGTTTAGCGAAGTCGTATGGGAAAAGCTTTTGGCAAAAGATATTGAGACGCCATATGAGCCTCCAATCACTGCAGGTGTTGGTGATTCGTCCTTGTTCGATCACTACCCAGAAGAACAATCTATTTACGGTTTGGAAGGAGAGGATACTTACGGACATTTGTTTGAGGAGTTTTAAGGCTAGGTGAACTCCGTCGCCAGAAGCTAGAGATGTCCCATGGCAACAAACAACTCTTAAAGCAGTACAACAACTACTCTGAACGCTTAACTGATCGATATATTGTATTTAATTGGTACAATACAACTTAGACTATAGTACATATGAGAATTAGAAGTCGTTCCACGGAAGATGGCACGATATTCAAGCGGACAACGAGAAAAGCAGCATGTTCAGTTGCTTAGCATGCACCCGTTGCCAGCTTCAGGTAGTGTAGTAGGAGTTACAAGCATTTTCATCATGCCATGAACACTTTTTTACACTCCAAACAGACGTAAAATAATATCATCGAAGTATCCTTTCTTTTCTGCTGTGATTGGAAGAAAACACACTCGTTATTTCCACAGGACGGGCACACCTTGTCCGATCTAGGCAAAGTGGGGTCGGCACCAATATCTTGCACCACCCCAGCAGTCTCTCCAATATTAGTGATCAACTCATGACGGTAGACCTTTGGGTTTTCGGCCAATTCCGTGTAGTCACAGTTCCGGCACGAATAAAGAAGTCTGGCATTATCCTTATCCTCTCTTGGATACAACATGTTGTTGCATTCTGCGCAGAAACGAAAAGAAGCCATGACCTTATTCGAATGGTGGAAGCGTGAGTTTTCAGTTTGATCAAAACTGCGCGTCTACACAGGACCAGCCGTATCCGTAGTAGCAGTAGTTGGAAGGAACGTAGAAGGGTGAAGAGATTGGGGTTCTCAAAGTGATTTAGAAACGAAGACTGATACACCAATCAAGCACGTTTTTTTTTCAAAAAATAAATAGAATGCTATGGAATGCTTGGAGTTCATCATGCTTGGCCAACAGGTGGAGCCATAGACCCGTGCACCAGGTTCTGCGAATTGGTCGAGGCGAAAAGCCGAAAAAAATTTACCTCAGACTCTCGAATCTATACCAACCAACATGTTGCGCCAGATTGCTAGACCAGCCTCCAGAGCTATTACCAGAAGTAGCGTTCGCTGCTCATTGCGTTTCAACTCTGTGGCCGCCGAAGCCTCCGAGGCAGCCAAGGCCCCAGTGGACCCTAAGATCTCACAAATCGTGGACCAAATTTCCACCTTGACGTTATTAGAAACCTCCAGCTTAGTGTCGGAATTGAAGACCAGATTGAACATATCAGACATTGCTCTTCCTGCTGCTGGTGCCGCCGCCCCTGCTGCCCCTGCTCCTGTTGAGGAGGAGGTCAAGGAGGTTGTTGAGGAGAAGACCATCTTCACCATTAAGTTGGAGAGCTTCGACGCCAAGGCCAAGCCTAAGATCATCAAGGAGGTCAAGAACTTGTTGGGCTTGTCTCTTGTGGAGTCGAAGAAATTTGTAGAGGCCGCTCCTAAGGTCTTGAAGGACAACGTCGCCAAGGAAGATGCTGACAAAATCAAGAGTACCTTGGAAGGTTTGGGTGCCAAGATTTCTTTGGAGTAAGCTTGGTGTCTGGCGCACCGTTCATACGTTCATACATCATAATCTTGTACATATGTGATCTGACTGTGTAGTGCCTTAGTGAATAGGAATTATATACTTGCGAAAACCATATTCTGATCTTAGACCTCTACACCACTATTTTTCACCACTAATATTTTGTTCAATAGTTTTGTTCAATCCATAAAAAAAACTGATTGTTTCAATTCATTCTTTTTTTTTCCAATCCAAAGTTCGTTTGTTTTTTTGTCTTGTCTTGTTCATGTTCTTCTTTCAATAGCTGTTGAATTACTACACCGAAGAGTGCGTACGATGAGCACACTATTCGAGCACACTTATAATATAGCATATATTTGACAGCTTCTCTACAGAAAGCACCAATAACCAAATCCACGAAAAAAAATACAATTTATGCCTGAAACGTCTCTGAAACGTCTCTGAAACGTACCTGAGACAAAGCTGAAACTATATAAAAAAAATCTTATACAAGTGTTTCCATACGTTGTCTGTATAGTTCTTCTTAAAGTGTGTACTGCTCCAGGCAACACCAGAGACTGCAGGAACATACTTCACACTCGCACTTGATATCCAGGAAGTATAACTCCCACTCCTCATGTCTTTTGTTCCAGGATATTCACCCGACTCTCTTAAGGGCTCGATCCTCTTGATCCCGGCTGTGTCCGTGGCCAATGCCCCCCAATTCTGCGCTGACCTCCTCATACACACGTTGGACTTTGAAAAGGTCGCCACGCTCTCCGACAAATACTTATACTCATTTGCGTCGCCAGTGGACTACACAGCATCGAAGGGCCCAAAGAAGGGAGTGTCGTTTGCATTGGAGTGCTATAAAAATAAGGCCAAGAACATCACGCTTCTTCAGCAGAGGTCTCCGATTTTGCCCGGGTTTGCCTCGCATCATATCACGGAGGTGCTTCTTCCTTTCATCAAGGCAGGAAAGTTCAGCCACGTCATACTAATAGAGCTGATTGATGCAGCCTTCTCGCCACTGAACTTTCCTGGCGATATCCGGAGGTACAAGAGCGAAGACATTCTTTCGGAGAGTCTTCTTGCACTCTCACTCTCGGATGAGAAAGTAGAGCCTCTTTCTAATGCTTCCGCACAGTCAAATTACTCCAAGGACCTTATCAAGGGCTTACATAGAGTGAGTCCTCTCAGTTATATTGCTATGC
Source organism: [Candida] ipomoeae (assembly GCA_002370145.1). Classification (NCBI taxonomy): domain Eukaryota; kingdom Fungi; phylum Ascomycota; class Pichiomycetes; order Serinales; family Metschnikowiaceae; genus Metschnikowia; species [Candida] ipomoeae. The sequence continues at coordinate 107,557 of NKZK01000555.1, read as the reverse complement.
ACGTGTACGAGGGAGATAACTTCCACGATGCTCATAACTTGGCAGCAGAAATCTCGCGGCTTCTACAGTTGGACGTGACCAAATGGGAGGTGCCAGTCAGTTGGAAGGGCGTATACGGTGCACGGCCCATTCCTTCTGCGGTAGAACAGGGATTGTATGGTTAGATTTTTTTTTTTTTGATTAATAATGAAATACTGTCTACAAATGTCTCTGAATTAAGTCTGAGTAGACTGACTGTCTGATTGGTTCTCACTTTCTCATCATTTGATCCAAACACTTAGTTCAATGCAGTTCAATGCAACAATCCTAGTAGTTCATGGCGTATTGAATGGCCGCAGTGTAGCCGTGTACACCTAAACCAGCAATCACACCAACTGCCTTGTCCAGAAGGTACGAGTGGTGTCTGAAAGGCTCTCTTGCGTGCACGTTGGTGACGTGCACTTCAATGAACGGAATTTCCGTGGCCAAGAAGGCATCCCGGATGGCCACAGAGGTGTGGGTGTAGGCACCAGCATTGATCACAATGAATTCCACACCCTCTTCCTTGGCCTTTTGGATTCTATCCACTATGGAACCCTCGTTGTTGTTCTGATAACTGAAAAACTTGGCGTTGTCATAAATGGAAACCTGATCACGGGCTTCGCTCTCGATGTATTCCAAGGTCATGTCACCGTACTTCTCTGGCTCCCTAGTGCCTAGAAGATTCAAATTGGGTCCGTTTATTAATAACACTTTCTTTACCATGGTTGTGGGGGGATGTTCTCGTAAAACGGGAGGTCGAGCGTGCGAATATATACCTCACTTCGCGGAATATACTATTCGAACAAAGACAGGAATATTCTGCTGTTTGACAACATTTAGCGGGGATATGGCAGAAAAGTGCCCGGCCCGTAATATGCAAGCCTTCAAATCAAAGTCTCACTAAAAAACAATTGCAATTTGATTCTTCCCGGGACTGTATATGAATCCCTGTGGGATACTTGAGTCACGCACGTGACTGTGGATGATAGTTGTTGCGCTTTATCATCTACTAACGCATAAACTGGAGCGGTTATGTTATTGGTCCCCAATGACATCGTGACTTCTATTCTTATCTGTATCTAAACTACACTAAGAACTCTCATAATCACAACTTCGTCTCTTGTTCTGTTGCCACCCACCCCCTTTTCTGCGGGGCGCCGACCACCATTAGACTATTCCTGCATATTATGAACCAGTCACTGATTTATCTGTCCTGCTTACATGCAGTCACACGGAACATGCAGTACATCAGAGATGTACTGATTCCTCATGTTCCAAGAATAGTAGCCATACCTGCGAGGTGATTAGTAATGGAAGTAGAACCCATACTACTTTTCCAATGACTCAGACTGCCAAAAGTAAGCATCCGGACTTCGACAAGGTCGAGAAGGCCCGCAAGCCTTTCGATAAGGAAAACGAATGGAAAATGACCCAAGGCCCCAACATTAACTAGACGCCCGGATCCGGGGCCAATTTAACCGAATGGAAGAGTCATTCCAAAATCGCAATTAACCCCTATGAAGGCAGGTCTCCTGTGGACAACTACAAAATGTTGATCTCTGCAGTAGTGCCCCGGCCCATTGCGTTTGTTTCGACCCAGAGTGCCAGTGGTCAACGTAACTTGGCACCTTTCTCTTACTTCAATCTTGCCAGCAGTGATCCACCAATATTCACAATTGAGTTCAGTGGTGGCAAGGGCGCTGCAAAAGACTCGCTCCGCAATATCCTCGATACCAGAGAATTGACCATCAACATTATCAGCGAGTGGTTTGCCGAAGCAGCAGATTACTGTGCCATTGATGCGCCTTCCAACGTGGACGAGTGGAAGTTGAGCGGATTAACACCGTTAGAATCGGAAAAAGTGAAACCACCGCACGTGGCAGAAAGTGCCTTTAGTATTGAGGCGAAATTGCTTCATTCGCACGAATGGCACTCGAGAAAAGACCCCTCCAGGGCCACGGGTGTTTTGTGTATTGTTGAAGGCATCAATTTCCATGTCAGAGATGTCATTAATGAGGGGCACACTAATTTAGATATGAGCAAGCTCAAGCCGGTGGCTCGTTTGGGGGGCATTACATATGGCCGCGTTCTTGATGGCTACGAGAAACCCCGGCCGGTATTTGAAAATGAATCGCAGAAAGAGGAGGTCAAGGAACTCCTTGAATAAAGTATAGTCAGCGATAGAGTCGGGATGAGACGTGAATTCCTAATAGAGTAATAGAACAAACTAATAGCGATAGTTAATATATATATATATTTGCCTATTCAGTCCAGTGTTCTCCACCTGAAGTGTATGGCCGCAACACGTCTGGGAGAAGTACCGGGTATGCCAGGACTGCACGTAACACAGCGATACGCAGTGCTTCTTAAAACCCCAGAAAAGACCTTGGCCGTCACTACACCCCACACTCCGCCATGTGCACCCATCAAAAAAACATTAATACACCATCTTAAGGAAACCTCTCTAAAGAGGATGGAGCTTCACGACCAGCTTAAACCATCAACAAATACGGAACACTGGCAGACCTTCCCCTGGCCCGTCCTATCTATGCGCACATGAGTGATATTATACCGAGAACCGAAAACCCTGCAGTCCTACCCCACCAAACTGGGCCGAGGAAGTGGAACTGACATTTATATAAGTACTTCAGGCGTGCCGCGGACAGATGGTTTCGTGTTCTTATCACGCACTTTCCCAAGATGGCCAATGCTTTAGTGACGCAAACAAAAAAGGCTGCTTTCAGTGAAATCAAGGCCGCCTTGCCCATTGACATCACGGAGATCTGTGATGCCGTGCCTCTTCCCGGGAGCGCTGAAACTGGCTTCTCTCCCGTGTATAGAAACAAAAAGTCCCAGAATGGGTTGATTTCTAGGCCACACTCTTCCATCGGTACTTTGAAGGAGGTGTTCGATACGGGTGTGGAGAACTTTGCCTCCGGTGACTGTCTTGGTGTTAGAGAGGTAAAGACTGATGGTACTTTGGGTGACTACAAGTGGGAGTCGTACCAGGAAGTGGACCGGTTGCAAAAGAACTTTGGTGCTGGTGTGTTTTTTATTTTGAAGAACAACCCATACCTTGGAAACTCGGAACAACACCAAAAGATCGAAAATCACGCCAAGGTCGTCAAGAGAGGCGATATGTCTTTTATCCTCACCTTGTACTCACACAACAGACGGGAATGGTGCATTGCTGACTTGGCATGCTCTAGCTACTCTGTCACTAACACCTGTTTGTATGATACCTTGGGTCCTGAGACTGCTCAGTACATCTTGGGCTTGGCTGAATCGCCTATTATCGTTTGTTCCAAGGACAAAATCCAGCTGATTATCGATTTGAAGAAGAAGTACTCTGACAAATTGTCCAATCTTATAACCATTGTGTCCATGGACCGTCTTAGTCCGTTGGACCTGTCTTTGGAGGAGCAGGCCAGAGCTCAGGAACTTACATTGTATGACTTTGACCAAGTGTGCAAGCTTGGTGAGGTGTCTCCGATCTCATACTACCCTCCTACCCCAGAAACCGTGTATACTATTTCCTTTACTTCCGGAACGACCTCTCTTCCAAAAGGTGTGGTATTGACACATGCAAATGCAGTTGCATCCGTCACTTTCTGTCTTGTCAACTGCAATGTCATTGAGTCGGTTCGCTTCTACTGTTTCTTGCCTCTTGCACACATTTACCAAAGAATGGGTCTTGCTTTCGCTTATTTGGTTGGTACTGCAGTGGGTATGCCCCAATCCGCCTCACCCTTGACTTTGATAGATGATGTGCAGGTCTTGAAGCCTTACACTTTGGCATTGGTGCCTAGAGTGCTCACCAAGCTCGAGTCTGCTCTCAAAGCACAAACTGTTGACAATAATGAAAAGCCTCTCTTGCAGAAGTTGTTCAGAAACGCCATTGAGACCAAAACCAACTTGATGCTGGTTGAGGATGGTGCCGAAGGACGTCACATTGTGTACGACCGTCTTATTGGACTCCTTCGTAAAAAGATTGGCTTCACTAATCTTGTCAATATGAGCACTGGCTCAGCTCCCATCGCAGTTGAAACTGTGAAGTTCTTGAAATCTGCTTTGAACATTGGAATTGAACAGGGCTATGGTTTGACTGAGTCTTTCGCTGGCGTTTGTGGCTCTATGCCATACGAGTCTAATCCCGGCTCTTGTGGTCCTATTTGCGTCACCACTGAAATGAGATTGAAGGACCTTCCTCTGATGAACTACCTCTCCACCGATGCAGGCGGGCCACGCGGGGAGTTGCTTTTGAGAGGACCTCAGATCTTCAGAGAATACTACAAAAACGAGGATGAGACGAAGAAGGTCCTTGATGCCGAAGGCTGGTTCCACACTGGTGATGTGGCCCGAGTTGATGGCAAGACAGGCAGAATCTTCATCATTGATAGAGTCAAAAACTTCTTCAAGTTGGCCCAGGGAGAATACATCACTCCAGAGAAGATCGAAAATACTTATTTATCTTCCAACCCCATGTTGGCGCAGATCTACATCCACGGTGACTCGCTTAAAACCTTCTTGGTTGCAGTCGCAGGTGTTGAACCAGAAATGGGTAGAAACTGGTTGAAGTCCAAGTTCCAAAAAACAGTCAACTCCGATGAAGAGTTGATCAAGGAACTCAACCAAAAGAAAACCAAGACGGCTTTCTTAACAGACTTGAATGCTGCCACCAATCTGTTGCTGAGCTTAGAACGCGTGCACAATATCCGCATTGATATTGAGCCCATGTCGGTGGCTAGCGATGTCCTCACTCCTACCATGAAGGTAAAGCGTCCTATTGCCGCTAAATACTTCAAGGATGTGTTGGACGAGTTGTACGCCGAAGGATCGTTGACCAGAATCGTGGATTCCAAGTTATAGCCATGTTTCTTGATACGAACTCTATTTAAACGTATTTGTAAGGGTTCATGATTCCGTTAGGATCATAGTGGTTCTTGAGGTCCTTGATCATCTTGATCTCGAGATCGCTCTTGGAGTACCCAATGTAGTTCTTCTTCTGGAAGCCCAATCCGTGTTCTGCAGAGATGGATCCTTTCTTAGACTGGATATGCTCGTAGACGAAAGGTTCCAACACACCTTCAATCTTCTTTTGGTACTCACGAACACACACGTTCAAATGCAAGTTTCCGTCACCCACGTGACCATAGCCAATGGCTTCAACCACTGGTTTAGCATCAGAGTCGAAGTCAATCAACTCGGCTGCATTCAACTTCTCGCTAGCTGCTTCCACCAATCCATACAAGTCCGGCAAGGGAAGAGACACGTCGTACTTGTAAACACCTCCGTTCATGGCAGAGGCCTCTGGAATGGATTCTCTCCATGACCACAAGTTACGCAATTGAGACTCATCTTGAGCAATGATACCATCATCGACAAGTTCCTCCTCCATAGCGTTACCCAAGAAGGTCTCAAGCTTCTCCATGTCATGGTCTCTGTTAGAGCCACTGGTCTCGATCAACACGTAGAACGGGTATTGACCACTCTCAATAGGGTGGTCTGCCTTCAAGTATCTTGCAGTCAAGAGCTGAGATTTACCATCCATGAATTCAAAGGCAGAGAGGATCTCCGAAAGTTCACGACGAGCACCCACAAATACCTTTTGAACAGCCTCATAAGATGACACAGCCAAGAATGCAACGTTGGTGGCCGTGGGACGGGCAGGACAAAGGATCGAGACTCCAGTGATAACACCTATGGTTCCCTCAGAGCCAATGAATAATTGCTTCAAGTCATATCCAGTATTGTCTTTTCTCAAAGCATCCATGGAATTGTAGATGGTTCCATCAGGAAGAACGGCTTCGAGTCCCAAGACCGTACCGTGCAAAGACCCGTATCTCAAGAGTCTAAGTCCACCAGCATTAGTTGCACACACACCACCTACATGACAAGAGCCTTTGGCTCCCAAGTCAAGAGGGAAGATGTATCCGTTTTCGGCCAAGTAGTTATCGGCGTTTTCCAAGATCACACCTGCATCACACTTCAAAATACCACTGACTTTGTCGAAGGATCTGATCTGATTCAAATTGGCAACGGATAAGATGACTTCATCGAATACAGGGTTGGAGCCTCCCACCAAACCGGTGTTTCCTCCCTGTGGCACAACCGCAAGCTTCTGCTGGTTGCAATACTTCAAGATCTCGGAGACTTGCTGGGTGGTCTTTGGTTTCAAGACCAATTGGGACTGGCCCTTGTACTTCCTCATCCAGTCCTCGTTGTAGAAATCAAGATCTCCCTTTTCGGTGATCACATAGTTATCATCCTTCAAAACAGAGCGGAAGAATTGAAGATCCTCGTCAGCCAAGGTCTTGAAGTTGGGGTTTCTTTGCACTTTGTCAGCATACGTTTCAGCCGTGAGCGGCACAGCTTTAGCAGTGGAGTAGAAGCGCGTGGCAAGCGCAGTATATGTGAGTGCCAGTTTCTGCGGCTTCACCGAAATCACTCTGGCTCGCAAGAACATTGTGGTGAGAGCTTGAGGCAACGTGACTCAGATGAATCTGATAAAATTTGTGTATGTCACGTGAGGGAGACGGTCTGGCGCGCAGCCCATAGATAGGCCTGGGATGGTCATGGTCATGGTCATGGTCATGAGGCTCGATCTGGAGATTTCTTTAGGCTATCGGCACTGCAGCTGATAATGTGACGAAACCTCAGCGATCCAATGTGTGAGCCTCCAAACCATCGCGTAACAATGACAACTTTATTGATGACATTGCGTTGCACCAAGAAATCGAGGAGTTTTGAGCCCGCGCCCTTTTCCCCATTATCCTTGAAGCCTTGGTTTATGTTCTTGTAGATGGGAGAATTTTTGCCTGCTGTTTCAGACTTTTCGCCCGTTCGCCATGCCAAAATATGTGGATGGCTTGCATTTTTAGTTATACTCTTATGCTGCTCCAAGAACTGGTCGAGGATCTCTGGAAGGTCACCGGCATCGTGGAGGTCCACATGACGGGCCTGGAACCTGGACTTACGGTCATTTATAATAATTGACTCGTTCCAGTTTCGGATCTGCGATATGCCTCGCATCTGCATACGAAATAGTTTCATGGAAAACGGCTGAAACAGAAGTTGCGCTTCATGAAGTTCATGTCCTCGAGCTCTCAGTGCGCGACATACAACACACACCTGGACACAACTACAGGGCCCCCAAATATTTCGAAATCTAAAGTAATAGAGGAAGGTTTGACTCCGCAGAAATTTATTATGATATTGCTGAATATCGGTCTCTCACACTTCGGAAGGGGCTCGTCTCTGGGGCCATGTACTGGCCTATCTTCTGGGCGCGCACTACCTGTAGAAATGAAAAAAAGTGCTCCAACCACCTCTTGTCTAACACCTACACAACCGCCATGATCTACACTAAAACCCTCCTCAATGTCATAGATAACTCCGGCGCTCAGATAGCCGAGTGTATCAAGGTGCTCCGTCACGGGCCTAGAAATTTCGCCAAAGTCGGAGACGAAATCACAGTGGTCATCAAAGAAGCCAGACCCATCAGAACAGATTTGGGCCAATCCTCCAGTAACAGAGTCAAGAGAAGAGATATATGCCGTGCTATCGTGGTCAGAACCAAGGCCCCATTCAGAAGACCCGATGGTTCTTACATCAGATTCGATGATAATGCATGTGTGCTAATTAACAAGAATGGTGATCCGCTTGGAACAAGAGTGTCTTCCGTGGTGGCCAAGGAGTTGAAGGAACTAGAGTACAAGAAGATCGTGGCCTTGGCTCCCAAGGTGTTTTAGTGGTAAAAACGTTACATGTATATAATAAAGGCGTTGTTACGAACTGTGTATAGTTTAAGAGTGCAAAGAATACAATGCAGATTCAATACTTGGGCCTTAAACGTTATATTAAGGCTGTAGAAGCTTAAGCTAATTGTGTGGTTTGACTATAAGGCCTTAGCACAGCCAGAGTAAATTTTGCAGGTGAGTAAATTACAGTCCGCACAGTCATTTTTTTCGCGTAGTGACACTTTCTACAAGTCCCATTACTTTCTCTGTCTCCGATAATCATGGCTGAAGTTCAACAAGGTGTGGATAACCTTTCTGTTCAGGAGAAGCAGGAAAAGCTTCAAAAACAGGCTGCTCCCAAAAAGGAAAAGAAAAAGGCCGCCCAGGGAAACCCTCTCCTCTTGGACCCTCAACCTGAGTTCTTGGACTACAGACTCAACATCTTCAATGAGTTGAAAGCTAAGCACGACGCAGAAATCGCTGCCAAGGAAAGACTCCCAATCAAAATCACCTTGAAAGATGGAACCGTCAAGGAGGGCACTGCATACGAAACAAGCCCCTTCGACATTGCCTCGTCCATTGGAAAGTCCTTCCTCGAACGTCAAGTCATCTCCAAGGTCAACAGAGAATTGTGGGACTTGGAGAGACCTTTCGAGTCTGACGCCAGCTTGGAGTTCTTGGACTTCGACCACCCTGAGGGTAAGGCTGTTTTCTGGCACTCTTCTGCCCACGTGTTGGGTGAAGCTTCCGAGTGTCACTACGGATGTCACTTGTCCTACGGACCTCCAACTGAAGATGGTTTCTTCTACGACATGTCCATTAATAACGGACAGGGAGTTGTTTCGCAAGAAGATTTCGGCAACTTGGAGAAGGTGTCCACCAAGGTCATCAAGGAGAAGCAAAAGTTCGAGAGATTGGAGATGACCAAGGAGGACTTGTTGAAGATGTTTGCCTACAACAAGTACAAGGTCAAGTTCATCAGCGACAAGGTTCCTGACAACACCTCCACCACCGTGTACAGATGTGGTACCTTGATTGATTTGTGCAGAGGTCCTCACATCTTGCACACTGGAAAAATCAAGGCTTTCAAGGTTTTGAAGAACTCCTCTTCCTACTTTTTGGGTGATGCTGCCAATGACTCTTTGCAGAGAGTCTACGGTATTTCCTTCCCAGACAAGAAGTTGATGGACGAGCACTTGAAATTCTTGAAGGAAGCTGCTGAGAGAGACCATAGAAAGATCGGTAGGGAACAAGAATTGTTCTACTTCAACGAAATGTCTCCTGGATCTGCTTTCTGGTTGCCTCACGGAACAAGAATCTACAATGCCTTGGTGGATTTGATTAGAGGTGAGTACAGACAAAGAGGTTATGAAGAAGTCATCACCCCCAACATGTACAACACCAAGTTGTGGGAAGCTTCTGGCCACTGGGAGAACTACAAAGAAAACATGTTTGCCTTTGAGGTCGAGAAGGAAACATTCGGCTTGAAGCCAATGAACTGTCCTGGTCACTGTATCATGTTCAAGAGCCGTGAGAGATCTTACAGAGAATTGCCATGGCGTGTTGCCGACTTCGGTGTGCTTCACAGAAACGAATTCTCCGGAGCGTTGTCTGGTTTGACCAGAGTCCGTCGTTTCCAACAAGATGATGCCCACATTTTCTGTCAACAGGAACAAATTGAGCAGGAGATTGCTGGCGTTTTCGACTTCTTGCAAAAGATGTACGGAATTTTCGGATTCGAGTTCAAGATGGAGTTGTCCACCAGACCAGAGAAGTATGTTGGATCTATCGAGACCTGGGATGCTGCTGAGAAGAACTTGGAGAATGCTTTGAACAAGTTCATGGGAGAAGGCAAGTGGGAGTTGAACCCAGCCGACGGAGCTTTCTATGGCCCCAAGATCGATATCAAGATTAGTGATGCATTGAAGAGATGGTTCCAGTGTGCCACTATACAGTTGGATTTCCAAATGCCTGACCGTTTTGGTCTTGAATTCAAGTCGGAGTCCAACACTAAGGAGAACGCCATTTCCAGACCAGTGATGATCCACAGAGCTATCTTGGGATCCGTGGAGAGAATGACCGCTATTTTGACCGAGCACTACAAGGGTAAATGGCCATTGTGGTTGTCTCCTAGACAAATCTTGATTGTGCCAGTTGGTGTCAAGTATTTCGAGTACGCCGAGTCCTTGAAAGAGGAGTTGGTCAAGAAGCACCACTTCTACGCCGATGTGGATGTTTCCGGAAACACCTTGCAGAAGAAGGTGAGAAACGGCCAGATGTTGAAGTACAACTTCATCTTCATTGTGGGTGAGCAAGAGCAATCTGAGCACAGTGTCAACGTTAGAAATAGAGATATCCAGGAGGAGCAGGGTAAGAATGCTACGGTTAAATTCGACGAGGTTGTGTCTCAATTGAAGGCTTTGAGGGAGGAGAAGAGACTGGACAACAAGTTGGTTTAATGCCTAGTTGTATAGATGCAATGATAAGTATTGATGAAGTGGGGCCTTTTTCGCAGCCCTATATACCTGTATTGGATCGGATCTTTCGCAAGCCTATGTGTATAGTGAGTCGCACCTTTCCAGATGTGCGCAACAAAGCTTAAGCTCAGAAACCACATACTATATCATGTCTAGCGAACCAATTGATGGCAACGAAAAGAAAGGCCCCGAGCAGGTGTCGATCCTCGGGCGCTACATCAAGCCAGAGGACCTCAAGCACCTCATGGACTTCTACAAAGCAGACCACAAGTTGAGCCCAAAGGAAAGGCAATTATTATCGGATGACATCTCCACCGCCCGAAACATCTCCACGATGTGGGGTATGTTCGAGTGCACAATTGCTTTGTTTGCACCTACGCTTTTTAAGAAGTACACAGATAAGAAGTCCGGCATTATTCCTCCACCAGGTGTCAAGAGACCCATGTTCCACCGTCCCGTTGTCTCCACCATATTCGCTACCGGAGTCTACTTCTGCTCTTTATACGTCCACAGCAAAAATCACCAGGAATACCGCATAGCAAAGCTCAGTCAAGAAACCCACGACTCGCAATTGAATGAGGCCGAAAGAGAGTCCAAGCAAAGAATACTTGATGTGTGGAAAGCCATACACCCGGCGCAATTGACGTTGTTCTCGATCTACTACCACGAGACTGCATCCAACCCGGGTCTCATCATGAAGAACCCTATGGAGATGGCATCCGCTGAGCCACATGCAGTTCAGTACTTCCCACCTTCAGAGAACAACCGCAACGGCACCTTGGCTGCTGTGCAGGAACACGAGAGAAGTGCTCCTCATTGGGAGAAGCTTAGAGAAGCCAATGGGTTTGCTCCTCCCAAGGCCACTAATCCTGAAGAGCCCGAAAGTGACGGGAGTATAGAGAAGACATTGGACTCTAATACTAACACCTCCGAGACTGAATCGCAGGGCTCTTTAAGTGCATGGGAAAGGTTACGGAAAAAGAGCTAGGGCCGAGAATTAAAAAGTGAAGAGAAGAAAGGGCCAAATTAGAATGCCACAAAGCGTGAAGATAGAATCAAGAAAAGCCTTCTATTCTCATTCATAGCTTCAGTTTACAGGCCTAGTGTATGGCTGAGTATGACTGGTGTACGGCTTCTATGAATGCGCATATATAGATCAATGAGTATGCAACTCATTACTGCACCGTATACCTTCTTCCCATGATCATCAGGCTTCTAGGGCCCGGACTCTACAGCCCAGTCACAGTTGTATGCCGTCTTCCCCTCAAGCGGTTCAAGTCATGCAAGCCCATCAAGGTGAAATGGTACTACGGCATAGACGTTCCTATAGCCAAGCCCAAATGGTACAACTATAAGCCCAAGAAAGCTCCGGAGAAGTTTGCCCCCTTCGACAGCTACGACAACGCCAGGCTCGAGAGGGCGTACTCCGTGGGAGAGAAAACCGTGGCCGTTAAGGAGGACAAGTTGTTCGAGGTGGACTTGGAGAAAATGCATCTCTCCACCATCTACTGGAAAGGCCCAGTGTATGAGGTGCGCCGAGGAACTTGGTTCACCTACGAAGGCAAACCCATTAAGGAAGAAACCGCTTGCAAGATAGAGGCGGGCTACAATGCCACCCAGGCGTACTCATTGAACCGACGCAAGGGCAATGCGTCGTCTTCTAGTGCCAAACTTCCGAAGGAATTGACCTCCAAATTCAATGACCAAATCCAGCAGACCAAGGAGCTCATGTTGGATGGCGACGAAGCCTTGAATATTGAAAATGAAACCGATATCCACGACTTGGGTGATGGCCAGGCCGTGATCTTCTTTGATGATATATATGGGGCCCTCTTCCCGGTATCACTCTCTACTTTCCAGGTCAACATCATTCGGTCGTTGAAGCCGTCCTACGGATCTCTAATGTCGGTGGTTCCTATCCAGCGTGGTTTCTCGGACTCCTTGGCCTCTTCCATCATTGATTCCGTCACTCCTGGTAATGTCAGCTCTTTGACGGAGTACTTCCACTCAGAGGTGGCTACCATATTTGACTCCGGTGCGGCATCCAAAGCCAATGAGTCAGAGCAAAAGAAAAACGACAATGTTCAAGACGAATCCGAAATCATTCCAAATCGTCACATCGACCACTTGGTGCTATGCGTGCATGGCATCGGTCAGCTTCTAGGCTACAAGTACGAGTCGGTCAACTTTCCCCACAGCATCAACGTAATGCGTACCACAATGAACACCATCTACAAGAATGAGGAGAAGTACCAGAAATTGGCGTACGGCGACGACTTCGATCCAAAGTCCAAGATCCATACCCATAACAACACCATCCAAACGCTTCCCATATCGTGGAGACATCGCATATCGTTCAATCCTCGGAAACCTGGAGCGTACGACCGGACTTCCGAGAGTCACCGGCTTCCCAGTTTAAGTCAAATCAATGTGGAAGGTATTAGGCCTTTGAGAAATGTGGTGGGAGATGTGATTTTAGATGTGCTCCTCTACTATGAGCCACTCCATCTTAAGCAGATCTTAAAGGCCGTTCTGTCGGAGCTCAACCATGTATATAAGAGCTACAAGGAGAAGAACCCTGACTTCAATGGCAAAGTGCATTTGTTTGGTCACTCGCTAGGCTCGGCCATCTGCTTTGATTTGCTTTCTCAGCAGAATGACGATGCCAATAACGAGTACAAGTTGGACTTTGACATCGAAAACTTGTTCTGCGTGGGGTCGCCGGTTGGCATGTTCGAGCTACTCAAGCAAAGGAACATTGTTGCCCGGAGTGAATGTTCAGACAAGGATATATCGTTGGATGCTCCATTCTCGTCCCCCAAGTGCAAGAACCTCTATAATGTGTTCCACCCCAGTGACCCTGTCAGTTACAGAATGGAGCCGTTGGTGGACCCCAAGTTTGCCGAGTTCAGACCCGAGGAGGTGCCTTTTGCTCTTCGTGGCTTCAACACCCAAGTGCAGAACTTGTCAGTTTTGGGCGGAGACATCCAAGAAAAACTCTGGCAGGCTTCGAGTTGGTTGAAGAAAAACACAGCCAAGACCCTTACTTCGGAACTGAAAAGCTCGTCTAGTGCAGACATCGCTCCGGTCGACCTGGAGAATGCCTTGGGAGACCTTATCTCTACATTGACTACTCAGGACACTCAGGATCAAGCGGCCCGCACCACGCAAGTCGTCAAGTATACTAAAGATGAGCTACTGCCATTAATGGGACTCAACCGGACGGGAAGAATCGACTATTGTCTTCCCACAGGAATGTTTGACATTGCCATAGTGTCGGCCATCAGTGCACACATCTCATACTTTGAGGATGAACAAACCACCGGGTTCCTCATGAAGGAGATCTTGAGCTCATCGCAACCACCGCTTGAGGAAAGAAAGGTCACCGTCTACAAATCAGGCTGATAACGTGACATTCATTTATCATACCTACAAATCACTCGATACTTCACTCGATCAAGAGGTCATCGATACTTTGCTCGCCATCTTTCTCGATCAACTTCAACATGCCGTCTGGCAAAATGGGCGTGCCCTCGGAGTCCAACACATACCGGAAGGGCATCTCGGTAGACTCATACTTGTTGTATCTAATTTCCGGGTAGTCGATGAACTTGATGTCCTCGAACTTGGTTTTCTTCTCAATAATGATCTGCGTGGTTCTAATGGCAGTATCGGTGGTCATTTGCAAGGCCCCCAAGCGTCTTCCTGCAAAGCCATACTTCTCTCTCAAAATACCGGTACGGTCGATTCTGGGATGGGAACCCAAGATTCCTCCAAACACAAAGTACTCGAATTGTTGTCCATCCTCCGGCCCCAAGTCCTCTTCGGCAGCAGGATCAAGCAAGCAAACCTTTGACTTCTCCAATCCCCCATCAAGAGTCACACATTCGTCAGTGGTCCACTGCAAACCCAACTCAAGAAGAGCGGCCGGAATATCTTTTTCGGTGGTGTTTTTAGGGAGAGACGTCAAGACGAGGTTTTCCTTGCCAATATCCCTGATGATCTGAGAATATTCAAGAACCACCCATTCGGAGAATCCCTCCTCCATGTGCTCGATGACGTACTTCATGGTTGGTGGATGGAAGTGGATGGAGAGCGCAGCGAAGTAGATGCGGTCACGTGCACCTGATGATAAGCATTATATGTCGGATTTCACATCCAACTACAACTAACTATGACATCCAGTCATGAGAGATATACCTGTAGCCCATATACAATCAATTAGATGGTCAGAATTGATTACTGATGAACTGGCCTTCGTGTTTATGGTATACTCTGGCCATGTACAATAAACCTACTAGTCTATCAAATGATAGTAGTCCAGCCCATTCGTCATACACTCTTTTAAAACACTCTTTTAAAAACACTTCAATATACTAATACTCCATTTTATAATGTTCTCTAATCATTATATGCTATAACCAGTTCATAATTACCACTTATGCGTCACCAATATATTATATACTACTGCTCTATGCTTTATACACTAGGATCACTCTATTTCGGTTTCAATTTCTATTTGCTATTAATCTATTAGTCGCTCACTTGTGGCTGCAGCACGAGGAGGTTTGGGAGAATGCCAACTTGGAAGACTTGTCAACGTTCAACGAGCAAGAGTCCACTCCGCCAGATCCGCTCTTGACTTCAGATGTGGTCTTGGCAAACGATGGCTTGACGTCAAGGACAGGGTTCTCGGTGAAGAAATGTCTAGGACGCAACATGAGGTCGAAGATCTCGGTTGGCATGACTGGGAAATCCTCTGGGGCTGGGAAGTGCGTGATTCCGAAAGTGTGGAACAAGAGCACATCGGTGTTTTCCACCGAGTCCTTTCCTGATCCAATCCACTCGCGCATACCTCTGATCGAGTCTCCGGACCATTGTGAAACGTGGTCTCCGGAGGGGTACAATCTGCCGTAGGCCTCGTCGTCGTCCTTGTATGGAACCACCTCGGTGGTCCAAGCAGCCCAAGGAGCTCTCTTTCTCACCAAAGAACCTTCCTTGGCCAAAAGAGGAGGAGTCCAGGTGGACACCAACTTGTACGAAGGAGGCTTTCCAGAGTACTTGTTGGTCTTGTTTGGGTTGAAGATGTCCCAAGTTCTAGTGGTGGTCAGGTGAGTGAGCGAGTCCTCCACGGTCTTGAACACCGTCTTCTTGGCCAAGAACGAGTTACCGTACTTGTTCTCAGCAGAGCCAACCTCTCCTGGGCCGGCCATAGCATCTGAAGTAGCAACGGAGTTGTTGTCTCCGTCGATTCTAGGGTCTAATCTCAACGAGAACATGTGTTGATGGTTATGAGCGTTGACCTGGGGGTACACTTGGGTTCCCCATGGTCCCACGTCTTCATCCTCTGCACAAACATATGTGTTCAATATACCAGTTAATCTGATCTCCAACTTGATGGTACCATCTTGTCTAAAGATCCAATACAAGCAGTACTCGTAGTTGGCAGCAGTGAAGATCTGGGAAATGATCAATCTCTTTCCTCTAGTGGTCACAGTGGTCTGGAAGTCGTCTCTGAAGTCCGAGTGCTTGAAGAGAATACCATCATCCTCCTCGTGGATGCAAAGAGCATTCTTCACCGTAAGCACATCTCCCTTCTTGTCGGGGAAGTGGGCGTCCATGTAGTGAATGACACCCTTGCAGTCGCATCCAAGAGTCAAAGGATTAGTACAGTTTCCGGCACCGTATTCACCAATGTCCAAGGCATGCTTTCTTTGATGAGGAAAGTCGGGGCATCCGTAAGGAACAATCATTTCGGACAAAGAGATTCTGTGGAACATGGGTCTCTCGTTGCCATGGTCGTTGTAGGTCATGTCAGACAAGACAATACCCTCTCTGTAGTTGAAGCCAACGTGGAACTTGAAGTTGGACCACTCCATAATGTGGCCGTCCATCTTGAAAGACACACCCTCTGGCTGGGTCACATTGTAAGGAGTGTTGTCCTGTCTGAAACCAGATGGGTTCTCCTTGGTTCCGAACTTCTCGGCAACGTGCTTGGGGTGGAACGAAGAGTGCTTGTGCTTGGACACTGGCCGTCTTCTGTTTGGAATATCAATGAAGATAACTTTTCCAGCATTCATATCAACAATTGGGCAGAAGTCCAAAGGATGGGAGTAGTGGGAGTCGTCCTCGTCGGATCTCCAGTACATCAAGGCTTGCTGGAGTCTTCTAGTAGCACCCCATCTCTCATCGTAACCAATGGTCCAGGCATCACAGTAGACGTTCTTCATCTCCTCCTTGGGAATACCGGAGATCTCACACTGCTTGATGACATCAGGGTTGGTTCTAACAATCTCCTCGGTGGCCTGGAGATCTTGAGGAGTCAAAATTGGCTGGACACCCCCGGTGTTCTTGGACTTGGTCACGGTCAAAGATGGAACATCAACCACACCTTCCTGGACACCCTCGACGCCCTCTTCAACCACCACAAAGTAGGCGAGTCTAGGAGGCAAAGGACCATGGTGTTCCTTCCAAGCATAGTAGGCCTTTTTGATAGGCTCTCTCAAAGTCACCGTGTTGAAGCTGATTTTTCTTCCCTTGAAGTGTTCAAAAACAATTGAGGTCACAGCCTTGATTTCCTGTGGGCTGAGAGGGTCCAAAGGATGTGCTGGAGCAGGGGGAGCAGCCACACTGGAGGTGGCCTGCTTGGCGATCTGTTGCAATCTTTCCATCGTCTTAAGTTCGAGTGATGATTATCGGAAGAACAAGAAGAACATGCTGGATCTTGGCCTTATATAACATTTGGCGGGTTGAAACTGCAGTGACACTAAAGTGCGGATCGTATTACCACATGTGTACATAGATTGCGATAATGCACCCACGCGGCAAAGTTGGCCGTATCGGGTAATCTTTGGGCAGATCTCTTCTGGTGCTGGCCCTGTACATACTTGATAGGCGGATAAATCAAGCCGCTTAGGAATGGCCGCCTATGATCCCCCAGCGCACCCAAGTGCATCCCACACCGATCGGGCCATTGGGTCCGCACATTAATTGGACTAGGTATTATTTAACTACTCTTACAACGCTCTACGTACAGCGCTTTACACACTACATACTACACTCTATACTCTACACTCTACACGCAGCATGGATGCAATTTATTCGTTTTGAGTCTATAGAATCATAAGACATGTGTTGCTCACACCAACACGCCAAGCACCGTTGGCACAAACACCATGGTAGCGAACATGATGCAGGCAATGCAATCGCTGAACACGCTTGAGAAGATATCCAACGAGCTCTGGATGATCGCGTTGCGCTCTTGTCTCGAGGTCTCGCTCAGTATGAGAGAGTACGAGTACTTAGTCATGTAATTCTCCAACACCATCGACACAATGTTGATGTTGGGGATGGACAGGTCATAGAACGACGTGGGTCTGTCTTTGAACGTGGCGTGGGGCTCGTACATGCGGTAGAGGTAGAGTTTCAAAGTATCGTTGAACTGCAACAATGCAAGAACAGTCAAGATGATGAGGAAAGCCCCATAACATAGCGTGAACCGGGATGACACGAACCGTATTTCGGAGTAGCCAGTGGGCCTCGTCATGGCAAAGTTGTGGAATACCAACTCCACGCAAAAGTATATGGCGAACATGATCACCACGTGATCCGACGTCAAGGTGACCCCTTTGAAGCTGGCAATCTCAAGGTAAAACGCATGTTCTAGCGAAGCTGGGAGAAGGTACACCACCAAGAATGCATACAGCACGAAGCTCACGATCCGTCTCAAGTGGCGGAGTAGCTGCTTGCTCAAGTATGAGTACACCTGAACAATTCTGTTCTCTGGTATATCAGGAAGATCAAAAGTGACACGTTTCACAATTGGCTTCTCCCTCGTTTCATTGGGCCCAGAACTGGGGGTCGTGTATAAAACATGCTCATCCCCTCCTTGCCTCTTCTGGGCCGACTCCTCCATGGCCGGTCTTAGTGCTCCTATAAGGCATGAGTATGCAGTGTATAATGCAAAAAGAAGCACGAGCGTGGTGACAAACACCGAAACGCCGAACCTGTTCCAGAGGTCATGGTCGAATTCGGGCCGGGGGCTTTCGTGGCTGGAGTAGTGTGACTCATTGGCCTGCCATTTCATCACCTCGATTCGGAACGACTCAAGTGAGAGTGCGTACTGCGAAACAACAGGCAAAAAACACACATATAGTATCATCATCGCCCGTTGGCATTGTAAGAGTTTGTTGGAGCGGCCGTTGACCAGAACTCCGCCTCCTGGTAGTATGTGTGCAAAAGTCATGGCAAATGTGGTTAAGGTGGCTCCCACCAACACCCACTTTAGGGTGTTTATAGACATGGCGTTTTCTGGTCCCAATTACCAACTTGAAGTGTTTTCACACTAAAAAAAAAAAATAGAACAGCGTGGATGGCGTTGGTCAAGGGTGGCAATTGGCCTTTAAAATTTTGTGTGTTGAAAATATTGCGAAGAGTGGAGATAAACAATAGCCTCTGAGACACAATAGACCACACGGATTTGTAAGCTATTTTTGGGCAGGCCCCTCCCTATTTATGGTTTAAACAAATTGGAACCCTAGTGGTTATTTTGCCTTTCGGAGAACGGGGGATGGGGAAACGGGTTTATATAAATGAATTACTAATGACTTGCGTAAAGACCTATGTGGCTCGCATATATATGCAAGGCAAGCTCGTTTAATGCATTATGGCTCAAGTTGAGCCGAAAGATCCCGATGAGCAAACTACGCGTAAAAGAACCTTTGCTGGCTGGGTGTGCAGGCCATTCCTGTATGTACGCGGTCGTTCTTCCTATGTCTCACCAAAATAGACGCGGCATACAGTTATAACAGGCAAGTTAGGCCCTGGGCCCAAAAATAGCTCAATAAGGGTCTTCGGCCGAGACGCACGCCAAAACCGAAAAGTCGGCCGATCCTTCTTTTCTCGCACCGTGGTGGTTGGCAGGTGGTTGTTATGATCTACATGTGCATGACTTGTCATAGCAACAAACACTTTAATAGAAAACATGTATTCTTAAGATCCAATCAAGAATTCAGTCCGCAGATTCTGAACAATGAAATATATATTTGCTTAAAAGCACCCATACATTCGACTTGCTTACAACTTGTCGTAGTACTCTTCGTAACCTGGGACCTCAGCCTTTTGACCAGTACGCTCTCTCTTGGCCTTGACAATGGCACCTGGCTTGGAGTTAGGGTCAGTGACATCACCGCTCAAGACAGCCCAGTGGTCGAAGATCATTTGTGGGAAAGCTTGTCCACCAGTGGCTTGTCTCAAGTCACCAGAGAAACCGAACGACTCGTTGACTGGCAAGTAAGCCTTGACAGTGAACAATGGAGTACCTGGTCTTTGCTCCTCAGAGATGACTTGTCCTCTCTTCTTGTTCAAGACAGAGTAGATACCGCCAATGGCGTTCTCTGGACATTGAACCTCAACCAAGAAGACTGGCTCTTGAATAGCTGGCTCAGCCAACAACATAGAAGCGTAAGTAACTCTTCTCATGGTTGGGATGATTTGTCCACCACCTCTGTGGATAGCATCAGCGTGCAAAGTGACATCCAAGATGTTGACTCTGACGGATCTGACGTTCTCACCGAAGATAGGACCTTCCTTGGTGGCCCATTGGAATGCAGCAACCACGGAATCCTTGATTTCATGCAAGTATTGGACAGCCTTGGTTTGGTCAACAACTAAGTTAGGACCGTTACCGTCTGGACCGAAACACCAGATCTTTCTGGCATCACCGACATCCCATCCGTGCTTGTCAGCAAGGATTCTGGCTCTAACCTTGAAATCGTCTCTTGGGTTAATGACACCAGCCTCAATGTCCAAGGAAACCTCCTCGTCGATTGGTTGAGCCTTGACATAGATTCTGTTGTGCTTGTTTGGAGACTTAGACAAAGCAACCATAGAGGACTCACCCTCAACAGTCTCTCTGTAAGAGACCACTGGTGGGGAAATCTTCAATGGGATACCAGCGTGGTCGTTTTGCAAGTCGTTCAAGCAAATCTCCAAGTGCAATTCACCGGTAGCGGCAACAATGTGCTCACCAGATTCGGAGATAGAAGTCAAGACACATGGGTCAGACTTGGACAATCTCTTCAAACCTTCGACCAACTTAGGCAAGTCGTTGGCGTTCTTGACCTCAACAGCGACTTGAACGACTGGGGAGACAGAGAACTTCATGACCTTCAAGTTGTGGGCGGTCTCAGAGGTGGTAAGAGTACCGGACTTCAACAAGAATTGATCGATACCGACCATACCGATAATGTTACCAGCTGGACAGTCGTCGATTTGCTCGACGGATCTTCCCATCATCAAGACGGTTCTTTGGATAGACTTCAAGAACAAGTCCTCCTTCTTACCAACCTGGTAGTTAGGACCTTGAATTCTGATCTTTTGACCAGACTTGACGGTACCAGCGAAGACACGACCGAAAGCGTAGAATCTACCCTTGTCGGAGGTTGGCACCATCTTGGAGACGTAGACCATCAACTCAGCTCTAGGGTCGCAGTTTCTGATGGCTTGACAGTGCTCATCGTCAGATGGACCCTCGTACAAGGTCTCAGCTCTGTAAGCTTGAGCAGTGACAGGAGATGGCAAGTGGATGACAATCATCTCCAACATAGCGTCAGCAGCTGGCAAGAACTTTCTCATGACGACCTTCAACAAAGCCTTTCCTTCCAACTCCTTCTCGTCGGCCTTCAAGTTGATCTCCAACTTCTCCAACAACTTAGGAATCTCCTCCTTCTTGAAGTTCATGATAGAAGAGAACAATCTGAAGATAGGGTCCAAGACGAACATGTTGAAAGCTCTCTCCAAGGTCTTTCCGTCAGCGTCCTTCTCCTTGTTGGTCCACTTCTTGGTCTTTGGGTTGAAGTAAGAGTCACCCCACAATCTCTCCATCATCTTGGATCTGTCGACACCGAACTTCTTGGAGTATCTGATGGCGAATTGTCTGACGGTGAAAGCCCAACCGTGCAAACCGGAACCAAAAGCAACGGTACCCTTCTCAGGGAAGACTTGAGCGTCACCAAGACTCTTCTCAGAGTAGGTGGAGATGATGACGTTGACGGACTCAACAGTTCTAGAGAAAGATTGGTACAAGTCCTCCTTGGTGACTTGCAACTCAAGCAAAGCTCTGTCGACCTTGTTAATGATAACAACAGGCTTAATTCTCTCTTGCAAAGCTTGTCTCAAGACAGTCTCGGTTTGGA
Organism: [Candida] ipomoeae; assembly: GCA_002370145.1. Lineage (NCBI taxonomy): Eukaryota > Fungi > Ascomycota > Pichiomycetes > Serinales > Metschnikowiaceae > Metschnikowia > [Candida] ipomoeae. The sequence continues at coordinate 86,125 of NKZK01000555.1, read as the reverse complement.
CACAGACACCCTCAACACAGTCCACGACAACCAAAGCACCATCGGTGACACGCAAAGCAGCGGTGACTTCAGAGGAGAAGTCAACGTGACCTGGGGAGTCGATCAAGTTGATCAAGAAATCGTTACCAACAGTCTTTTGGTTGATTTCCTTAACGTCTTCGTCGGTCAAACCAGCGTACAAAGAGATAGCGGTAGACTTGATGGTAATACCTCTCTCTTGCTCGTCCTTTCTGGTGTCCATAAATCTAGCATCACCAGCCTTGGCAGCAGAAATAATACCGGCTTTTTGGACCAAGGAGTCGGTCAAAGTGGATTTACCGTGATCGACGTGGGCAATGACGGAAATGTTACGAACATTCGTAACCTTGTCCATCAAACCACGGATTTGGTCAATAGTGAATGCAACTACATCTGTTAGTTTGGTGTTCAAAAAATTTGCCCCTTGGAGTTGCCCGTGGAAGATGGTCCAGGATTGCTTTTGAAATTGGCTTTAAAAGAGAGCCGAAGCTTGCAAGAAATTGCAGCAGTTGAAAGCTAAACACAGAAGCTCGCCAGGAAGGAATTGTTACATACCCATTATGTACTTTTAGTGATGTTTGACTTCTGGTTTGAAAGAGCGGGAGTAGAGCTATTTTATTTGGGTGCGCCTGGCGCACAGGGCATCAGGAGAAAATTTTCTCCCATGGTAAATTTCAGGCGCGCGAGTAATTCTGGGCCTTGGTTACCCGCAGCGCACCCGCCCATAACGTGGGTGGAATGCGTGAAATGGAATGACCAGAGGGGAACCCGCGCTCAATCGATTGGTCTGGGGTCCCTCTTTCGAGCGTCCGCTTGCATGGATAAGTCCGTCGTAGCCCGTCCTTGCCCTCCCTCCCTTGCCCTCCCTTATCCTCCCCTGCCTCACCAATGCATCAATTCCCCAATAATACCTGCCTGCCGTAATCTCTACACTCTACACCTTACACCAATGTACACTAATATACACGAATAATTCGAATATCCTACTATCATGGTATCCTATTATGGTTTCCTATTAATGTGGGTAAATGATATGAATTAGGAAGTTAAGAATTGCTGCAGATTAGTTGTTGTTAAAAAAATTTGGTGGAGATTGATGGGGTGAAGCTTAATGGTGGTGTACGAGGTGGAATGTGACTGACTGTAGTGTGTAGTGGTGAGAGGTTGACGACTGACTCGTGCATCTGAAGTGTGCTCTCAATAGCGTATAGCGTGCGACGGATTGGCAGGCGATCGGCAGGCTACATGATTTTCTTCAATCCAACTTGTAGATGATTGTTTTTCTTTTTTTTTTCTTTTTTTTTCTTAAGTGAAAGGAATTGTGGAAAAGGACCCTAGATATACTTATTTAGCACATTAGAGTTGGTTAAATTGTAGTGAGCAGTGAAGAGTCTTGGTGTGTATTGGGGTCAATGATGGGAATTGCAGGTGATTGTAGATCTTATTAGGCGGAGATGGTGCGTCTGGACGGTAGACAAGAATAAGATCCACATACACCTTAAGCTATTTAAACTAAATATAAATATAAATCTTTTTAATCTTTCTTTAATACCTAATAACCTATTCTCTCTCTCCACTTCTCCATACTATACTTCGTCTGTTCTTTAGTTTCACGCTTGGTTATCTGGTGACTGGTGACTGGTGACTGGTACTGCATCATCGAGCCGAGTCAGCTGCGTGAGATAACTCATATACCGAAAATCTCTTTCACCGCATAATCTGCTTCGCTGATGTCGATCACCGTGCTCATTTCCGGATCGGGGTCCAACCTCCAAGCGTTGATAGACGCCAAGAAAAATAATAAGCTCAGCGGAAAAATCACCCAGGTCATCTCCTCCAGTGAATCCGCCTATGGCTTGGAGAGAGCTGCCAAGGCTGGCATTCCCTCCAAGACCCATGTGTTGAAGAAATACTATAAAGGCATTCCAAAAGAGGACAAGGAGGCCCGAAGCAAAAAGAGAGAGGACTTCAATAAAGACTTGGCCAATCTCCTCATCTATGGCAATGTGGAGGGCACGAAAGACACTTCCTATACCAAGCCCGACTTGATTGTGTGTGCTGGGTGGATGCTTATTCTATCGCCATCTGTGTTGCTTCCTCTAGAAGAAGCCGGCATTTCCATCATCAATTTGCATCCTGCTTTGCCAGGGGCCTTTGAAGGTACGCATGCAATTGACCGGGCATGGAAAGAGGGCCAAGAAGGAAAAATCAAAAAGGGAGGTGTCATGATACACAAGGTCATCACTGAGGTTGATAAGGGAGAGCCAGTTCTTGTGAAGGAGATTGACTTGAAGATTGGGGAGTCCTTGGAGGACTACGAGGACAGAGTGCACGCAGTAGAGCATGTGGCTATAGTGGAGGGAACCAACATTGTTCTCGAAGAGATCCAAAAGGGATGGTTGAAAGGTTTATAGAAGCAAAAGTTCAGAGGTTCTTAGTCTATCGTCATGTTTAATGAATATTTACCTTGAGTAAAATCTCCGATTGCATTACAAGTTCTTGATCACTTGCTCGGTGAAGTGCTGCGTGGTGGCAGTACCCTTCAAGTCACCGGTTCTGTTCTCTGGGCCAGAGGCAATGGTCTTCAAGACAGCAGCCTCGACTCTGTCAGCATCAGAGTTCAAAGACATGTGTCTCAACATCATACAGGAAGACAACAACAAAGCAGTTGGGTTGGCCAAACCTTTGCCGGCAATGTCTGGGGCGGAACCGTGCACGGCCTCGAAGATAGACACCTTGTTACCCATGTTACCGGAAGGAGTCAAACCCAAACCACCAATCAAACCGGAAGACAAGTCGGACATAATGTCTCCGTACAAGTTTGGCATGACCATGACAACATCCTTGTAGTCAGATGGGTCAGAGGTCAATCTCAAGGAGGTATTGTCCAACAACTCGAAAGACAACTTGACGTCTGGGTATTCCTTGGCGACTTCCTTGGCAGTCTCGACGAACAAACCGTCAGACAACTTCATGATGGAGGCCTTGTGGACAATCACAATGTGGGGCTTGTTGATGCTCTTGGCGTACTCGAAACCGTATCTGATGACCTTCTCGGAGGCAGGCTTGGTGATCAACTTGATGGATTGCACGACACCAGGCACGATGGTGTGCTCGATACCAGAGTACTCACCCTCGGTGTTCTCTCTGATCAACACGGTGTCGACGTTCTCGTATGGAGTTTGGTAGCCAACAATGGACTTACATGGTCTGACGTTGGCGAACAAGTTGAAAGCTCTTCTCAAGGTCAAGTTCATGGAGGTGTGTCCCTTACCAACAGGGGTAGCCAAAGGACCCTTCAAGGCAACCAAGTTTCTGTTGACGGAGTCCACGGCAGCTTGAGGCAAGGTGGTCTTACCGTTGATTAAAAGAGGGGTGACATCAACAGGCTCCCACTCGATGGGGATGTCGGCAGCAGCGTAGATGTCCTTGACAGCCTGGGAGATTTCCACTCCGATACCGTCACCTTCGATCAAAGTGACGGTGTACTTTCCATTCGATTTCTTGGAGCCTGTGAATTGACCAGCGATGTAGGATCTGGTGAATTTAGGAGCGACGGCTCTAGAGTTAACCAATTGTCTGAACATTTTTCTATTCTTGAAGGGAGGTGCAGAAGAAAGTGAGAGAGAGAATATTTACCCTTCGAAATCAGGTCTGAGCATAGAGGGACGAAAAAAAGATTTTTGGTGTCCAATCAGAGCGCGGGACCCACTTCGGCTCCGATCCCTTGTCTGAGCTGCCTGCACGGTCTGTTGCAAAGTGTAAGTGAGTACAGAAAATACGATCAAGGTTTGGTTTGGTGGACGTTTCACTTTAGCCTTTTACTATTTTTAAATAAGATTGGCTGGCTATTTAAACCTACTTCTAGTGCTCGGCCCAGCGTGGCCGGGTACTCCGAGACGCGAAAAAATCCATCTACCGGAGTTCACCTCTATCGCGGATCCGACGGCCTCCAGTGCTAGTGCCAGTGCCAACTATGTAGTCAACCATTACATAATATAGATTTATCTATATATATATATATATATGTGTGTGTGTATTTGTATACATATGGTAGTGTGTTTTCTATATTTGTATTATGTATCTTATATTTAGTATCTTACTGCTTGGGTTATCTATTCTAGAGGGAGCAGTATAGCATTGAAGATAGATACGCAGTGACGATCTGGAATGAGTATAATGTCGCACCTGGAAAAGTACTACAGATTTACTACAAATAAGTATACCAGTTTAATACCAAATAAATATGCTACAGCTTAATACCAAATAAATATACTACACTTTAATACCACAGATAAATATAGTAATATACGATTGGACTGAACTATTACTAGATTCACATGTTTGGTATGACAGGTCAGAAACTTACACACAGTATCATGAAGCATTGATGGAAGGGTATGTAAATTCTATTCATGAGCGTGTCTAGAGCTTACCCCTAGGGATTCATAAGGTCACCACGGCTCTGATGCAGTCACCCTTGCGCATGTCCTCAAAGGCAGTGTTGATGTGGTCGAGGTCCTGTTGGTGGGTGATGAACTCGTCCACCTTCAACTTACCGTTCATGTAGTCGTCAACCATTCCTGGCAATTGCGTTCTACCCTTGATGCCTCCGTATGCAGATCCCTTCCACACTCTACCGGTGACCAATTGGAATGGTCTGGTGGAAATTTCTTTACCGGCAGCAGCAACACCAATAATGATGGATTGTCCCCATCCCTTGTGGCATGCCTCCAAAGCGTCTCTCATGATCTCAACAATACCTGTACAGTCGAAAGTGAAGTCGCATCCACCATCAGTCATCTCAATCAACTTTTGTACGATTGTAGTTCCCTCTGGCAATTCCTTAGGGTTGACGAAGTCAGTGGCACCGAACTTCTCGGCCCACTCCTTTTTGTTGTTGTTGACATCAACTGCAATGACCTTCTTGGCCTTTCTCAACGATGCACCTTGGATGACCGACAAACCAACACATCCAGCTCCGAAAACGGCCACAGTGTCGCCTTCTTGGACGTTGGCAGTCACAGTGGCTGCACCGTAACCGGTGGTCACTCCACATGCCAACAAACACACACTTTCCAATGGGGCCTTCTTGTCAATGGCCACCACTGAGACGTCTGCGACAACGGTATATTGAGAGAAGGTGGAGCATCCCATAAAGTGGAACAAGTCCTTACCCTTGCAGTGGAATCTGGAGGCTCCGTCTGGCATCACTCCCTTACCTTGGGTCTCTCTGACGGCTCCACACAAGTTGGTCTTTCCGGACTTGCAGAACTTACACTCTTTACACTCAGCAGTGTAAAGCGCAATGACATGGTCTCCCACTTGCACATTGGTGACTCCTTCTCCCACAGACTCAACGACACCGGCACCCTCGTGTCCCAAAATAGCAGGGAAAGCTCCCTCAGGGTCCACTCCGGATAATGTGTAGGCATCAGTGTGGCAAACACCGGTGTTGGTGATTTTGATTCTCACCTCATGGGCCTTTGGTGGGTCGACGGTGATTTCCTCAATGGACAATGGCTTTCCTGCTTCCCAGGCAACGGCAGCTTTACAATTGATGGTCTAATGTTAGTGATATTCTCGTCGGGGTGGGCCTGCATCATACGGGGGGTGGCCATGATAACCACCATGGTAGCAACAGGTACAGAACTTTGGCCCCGACGTCACTCCAATCGGCTGCAAAATACATACCTTTCCAGCGGTGGACATTTTGGTTTGGATGATTGATGAATTTCTTCAACTATGAGAATACTTGGCAGGGTCAAGAAATAGCAAAGCAACGCTTATATATATGAAAAGCTGAGCGCTTTCATTTGCCGTTCTGGGGCAAAACTTCCTGCACCAGATTCCGCGCGGGCAATCATTTCTTAGATCTATCGGCTTCTTTAAGCATAAATTCCCGCGGACCTCTTCCGGTACTGTAGCCAGTTTTCACCATTTTCGGGGAGAAAAAACTACCGATTGGGGGCCTGGTCAATTGCAAGAGCTGGAACTATTTAAACAGCATGAATTCCTCTTCTCTATGTACTTGTGTAGAATCCTGGGTCTTACTTATACCTGATATTTCTCCCTAAATCAGTTACATTATGCGATAAGTAGCACCTTCAATGCATTAGTAATTATGTTATTCATGTCTGCATTAATAACGCTATCATACAACAAAACAATACAGTCGTCACATTATTACTAACACATGCTATCAGTATAACATTTCTTATACATGCTGTCACCATAACATTTCTTATACATGCTGCATTACAACACGGCACCAAACCCGAAGGTGATCTTGATCGATCTCACGTAGTAGTCCTGGAAGTTACCTCTCACTCTGTCCTCCTCTCCAATTGGAATTCCAGACCACTTGACCACCATGGTGGTCTCGCCGGCACCTTGTTTCAATTGAATATCCAACTCGGCAAAGTGGTCCTTTTTCCACGAGTCGAGTCTCCACAGCTGTACAATGCGCTCGTTCTTCACCAACTTCAAGATCTTTCCACTGATAGATCCCCCAAACAAATTAAAGTCTGTACCCTCTTTGGCCTCGATCTGAGCGTTCGATCTGGTCCATGCTGACACCCGTTGTTGGTCAAGCAAAGTCACAAATAACTCTTCCGATGTGGTGTTGAATGTAGGCTCCAAGTGTAACGTCGACGTATTATACTTTGGTACATTGGAGTTCTCACTCTCATTTGCAGAAGCACTCGATTGTGTGGTATTAGAAACTGCCTTGGGCTGTGCCTTGGGTTGTTCCTTGGCCACTGGTGCTGACTGCAGAGAGGTTTGGTTCTCTCTTGTAAGATTCGAGGTGTTTTCCTTGTTCAGCTGGATATCCGACCCATTCTCTCTGATCAAGTCCTTTCCAAACTGCATCAAGGCCTTTCTGATCTTGGGAGTCAAGTTCTTTCTGGTGAAAGGCCTCATGACCTCGGACTCGGAGTCCTCGTTGTAAATGCTAATGTCGAACTGGATCTCGTCTTCTTCCGTATCGTATGCCAATTCGGGTATCGTGATACTGCCCTTGAAGTCTTTGTCAGCACTCACCTTTCCTTCAATGTTCAACACAATCCTCAAGTCAAAGATGGAGATCACCTTGCCTTTTCTCTGGCACACCTCAACATCTCCTTCGGTGGAAGAGATGGACAGCACGGCCACAGACTTGCCGTCGCTCGAAGCGTCTAGTCCGACCAAGTTGTCCTTGAAGTATTTGGTGGACCAGTCAATGCAGTTTTTGTCGACCCAGTGCCAATTGTTGGGGTTGTTTACTACCATATTTAAGCGGTGGTTTGGAGATACTTTGTGTGGTTGCGCTGCTAACTGGCTGTGTTGGACATGTCTTATATGTAAGACCTTGAGACTTCTAGAAAAATCCATCTCCCATATACTGCCTTACGACGTAGACTCACCAGCTCCGGGATACAATTCTTTTTTATCTATATCCTCTGATACTTTTACTTTGCTATACTCTTACTTCCATAAATTTCTGAACTCTTACTTCGTAGATCTCTGAACTCTTACGCCTGAGATTAATTTAAATGGTGCTCAGGCTCAGGTGCGCTTTAGCATGTACGTCCTATGCGTCAACTTCCATAGCCTCGGGCCGGTCAAAGTGAATGACCGTCTCCTCCACATCAACAAGCTCACGAACACTCTGTCTAATGACGCCCGTGGTTCCACGAGCAAACTTGTATGACTTCTCCTTGGCTGCCCTTATGTTGGGAGTCAAGTAATTTCTGTGCAACTCTGCATCCTTGCCCACTTCCAAAACACACACATCCACGTTGGAACCAGATCCCAAGTCGTTCCAAATACCGGCCTCGATGGCGTCTGCGCATAATTTGATAGCCTCCTCTCTGGTCATGTCTGGCTTCCAGCTAGACTCTAGCACAGCCATAGCAGCGAGAGAACCCGAACCCAAAGACTGGTACTCTCCAATGTCAGTCGAACCGTGTGCTTGAACAGACATCAAGTGTGCCCCCGATGGGTCCACTCCAGCGCAGATCAAGTAGGCTCCCAAATGGCCCTGGTATTTGAACAAATGTTGCTTCAACATAGTCAAGGCTGTGATCACTCGAGGCTGGCGTTGTTGCCACATAAAATGCAACTCAAGGTTCAGCGCAATGAGCTGTGTCACCATCTCTGTATCGGCAGCCGTTCCAGCACCAGCACACCAGATTCTTGGGGCCAATCGGTGCAATTTCTCACAGTTTTTGTCTGCAACAATGTTTCCAGCTGTAGCTCTTGTATCGGCAGCAATCACCACGCCGCCCTTGAATTTACACCCCACAATCGTGGTACCTGTGGAGGTGGCTTTAGGCTGTGCAAACCCTTTGGAGGAAAGGAAGTGGTTCCGTTGGTAATTATCAAAGGAAAGACCAGGCATTCTGTTCTCGTTCCACTAGCTTGTGTCTGTATATAAGGAAATTTGGCGTATATAAGTCTTAGTGGCACTACGTGTTCAACTAATCAAACCTCGGAGAGAGTGTAGTGGCGTCAGTTGAATCTCAGTGGATGTTCGCACGCCAAACCAGAGGTCTGGGTGTACCACTAGGGCATTTGTATGGGCGCATTCTTATAAGCTTCAATTCGCGTTCTTCATCAGCTACAAGTGTGCACACCTGGAGTCCTTCCCATTCCATGGATAGGTTTAACTTTATAAATCCTGCCCGGATAAAGGTCGCCCTTGTTCCAATAGGTTCCATCCTGCCTCTGGAATATGCCCACTACAGCCAAGCTATTGCAGCCATATCGAACATCAGGCTTCTAGACATAGCACCCATTCCTGAATGCCGATACTTCAACCCGCAAGAATTCGCCCAGGGGAGGTTACTATATGATATAGGCCAGTCCCAAATCGATGACGCGTCGTCGTACCTCCATGAGTTTGAGCCTTTCCGGAAGACCTTCATAGTCTTGGGCGTGGCTGCTCACCTGTCTACATTTACACCTAGCATTGATACAATTGATCATTTGAAAAGCAAATTTCCCTTCGCTATAGTACACAATATTATATGCTTCAAGAGCCCTTCGAAAAACGGTCTGTCCACTGAACATACTGATGTGTTTCATGTCTCGGAGGAAGCTGAGAGTAACATTACCACCATCGAAACTATCTTGTGTGGAATCTCGAGAAACTTTCTACTGGCTCTAGACGTCTATGCAGCGTCCTTCGAAAACATTACCCTCCGATCGCCTGTGTCCATGACGAGTAGCAATATGCTAACAAGGACCATCAATCAGGCTCAGAAGGCTTTGAATTCTTCCTCGTCCTACAAGGTTTCATTCACGAATGGACAAAGCTCCCAAACAAAAGACCTGAAGGTCAAGTCGTCACAAAGGCAAACAGGGAGGCAGGCCAAACTCATGGGCAATTTCTATCTTTTGGCAGGACGCTCGCAAGATGCTCTCCAATACTTTACGGATGCTGCCATCAACGCTAAAAAGGCCGACGATTTTTTATGGTTGGCCAGTTCTCTAGATGGTTTGAGCGTGGCCATTCTGATGCTACTGTATCTCAACTTGCCTTTCCAGGTCCAAAACTCCATGCTCTGGCCGCTTCTTCAAGTGCTGAGGATCAAATCATTATCGCTTGGGCGTGGTGCGCCTAAAACTTCTTCAGAGTCTAAGACCCACACCTCCTCGCCCAGAACTTCAGTGGGTAGCAACAAGAGCTTTGGAAGCTTATCTTCTAGTGCCACCACAGACTTATCGCAACTGCTGCTTGTGGATACACTTTTGTTTTTAACTCTGCGCTCGTCTTATTTCTACCAGCTGAGGACGTCAGATCTTGAGGATTGCGTTCCTGATATGGTCTATGTCGAGTCGCTTTTGAGAAACATCAAGTTCATGGTTGCCGTCTTTTTGGCGGGCTCATCAAACACAAAACAAATTGTTAATTCAATGGTTGAATTAGAGCCAGTCGAGCGGAACAGAGACCCGGACACCTCTTTACTAGCAAGAAGTGAAATTCTCAATGAAATCGACAAGGTCTTTGCTTTGCAATTGGTGCAATTGGAGTTCAGTGAACAATGCCGCATATATTGTACATTGGCCTCCATTTACAACGACTTAGGATACTACAGAAAGCAGGGTTTCATTTTTCGCATCTTACTTGTGGCTTTACAACCCAAATTGCTGGCTATTGAGAAGACGGGGCCCCTTGGTGGTCTCTGTACGCTGCAGTCGATAACCCAAATTGTTGAAATTCTATTTTCCACTTACCACATGGATACGACAACCGAAAGTCTGAGTTCTTCTGCCAGCAACCACTATACCGACTCGATCACATTGCAACTTTCGCTTTTGAAAATTTGTCTACGCATTGCAGAATTGTTACAAGATTATTCGTTATTAGCCAAGCTCTGCATTTTGACATTTGCCAGGTTCTCTCATTGCCTTCCCAACGAGGACCAAATCAAATTAAAAGAGAAGCTCGACTGGCTCACTTTGTATCTTGAAAACGAGTCTTCTCTGGTGCATCTACCTCATCCGGACCCGTTCATCATTCGTGACTTGAAATTCGTTGTCCCGCAAACTATTGCAAATACCCCACAGTTGTTTTCTTTGGACGATACTTTGAATGGAAAACCCGGAGACTCTGCGGTTCTTTTCAATCCAATCGAGCAAACCAAATCCAAGTCAGCAAATTTAGAGCGAGTCATCTGTTTGAACGAGACAAATCATTTAAAGGTCGCTTTGCAAAACCCATTTGCCTTCCCACTCAAATTGAAAGATGCAGAAGTTGTTGCTGCAGATGACTTCAAGATTGCTACACTCGAGTCTCTGATTAAACTTCTATCCTTCACAAATTTCGAAAGCACTCGCGAGAGGACGCATAACTGGAGAAATATTACGAAGCGAAAAGTTTTGATGGAACCAGAGACTTTGGAATTGAAGTCCGAGGTGACCATTCCGGCCAACTCTTTAGCAGAAATCCTCATCTCGTTTCGTGCTCTAGATGCCGGGGATTTCAGCATCACTGGGTTAAATTTGACCATTGGAAACTCCAAACCACAGTTTTTCAATATCGTTAGTCAAGAGAACGCAATAACATTCGAGAAGCTAACATATCAAAAACATGAACTGCTCCAAAAGTTTGCTGCTCTCGAAACTTTGATAAGCAACTTATCAGATGGAAACATCGCAGACAGAGTCACGACGAAAACGGTCACATTAACGGCAAGTTGTCCACAACCGAAATTATCGTTCATTGATAACCTGGTGGCTAATGGGTGGGCCATGTTACTTGAAGGCGAACTTCAAAAGCATTCAATAACGCTAAGAAATACGTCTCTTGAGGTGGTGAACTATTTGTCATTTTCTCTTTGGGATTCAACAATTGACACCATCAATGCCAAGCTCAATTCCGGCCAAGCATATTCCAGCATCAGTGCAGAGGAGACTTATGAGCTCGAATGGAGGTTGTTGAAACAAAGAGCAGTTGAGGTGACGAACAAGACAGAGATTGCTTCAAAGTATAAGGAAATCCAACCTGGAGGAGATCTTCATATTGAACTTGCGCTTTTCGGGAAACGATCCATGGTGAGCCTGAAGTTATTTCTTCAATATGCCAACAAAAGAGAGAGCGATTTAGGTGGAAGATACCTCAGAAATCTAGTTGTTCCTTTTAACACAAGTGTGGTTCGGTCAGCTGAGATAGTCAATTGCGAGGTATACCCTTTCTCTCCCTCTTACTTCAAAGTTTCACCGCTGGGCGACATGCTGACTGAGAAGTCATTGGTGTCTGTTTCTGCATTTGTCACCAAGACCGCCTCGTCAAAGCAGCAAGATGTATCAGACTACTGCTTCCTCGCGCTTGACATACGCAACTTCTGGAAGAACACGTTTGCCATTCGGATCAAAAGTCAGGTTCATTCTGAGGAATATGTTTCTGAGGAATGTATCACGCCAAACTCTACAACAAGAATCATGTTACCGTTGCGGAAATACGGCGTAAACGAAATCGACGTCAACAAAAGAATACCCTCGTTGAGAAACAAGCAATACATCAAGAACCACAAGTTAACGGAGGATGAGGAATATCAGGCGCAACTAGCCTTTTGGGTGAGGTGTGAATTACTCAAAGGCTTGGAGGCTACGTGGGCCACCAAAGGCGTGAGTCATGAGAGAAAAGGTGAAATAGATCTTCGGAGGATCCACTTGAGCTCTTCGATGATCAATCTCCTCACTATAGGGAGTGTCCTGATCTACCAAATAATAATCTGTGAAGCCAATCAAGACGAAAACATGGAACGGAAAGACAACACTTACAAGTTGAAGCGAGAACAGTTCTACATCTTGCGCACCAGATTAGTCAATCACACAGATCGACCATTATCCGGAACGTTCAGGCACGTGCCAATTCCCATGAACGCCGGTAGCAAGCAGGAAATGGCCCTCGACTCAAACATACTTTACAATGGTGCGTTGCAAAAATACTTGAAAGAAGGTACCATTCCAGCCAATGGCGAGTATGAGATGAATCTTGGGTTTCTCGTATTGGAGAAGGGCCTTTACGAATGGGGTTGCATTTTTGACATTACCAACAAGGAGAGGGAACGCATAGTGGGCGGATCTCCTATATTTATAGAGGCAGATTAGCCGGTCTCTTCATAAGTTCATCCATTAGATTCTATATACAATACTAATACCCTCACGCATTACTTTCTGTCTAACTTGAATGGCAAGGGCTTGGCTCCATCGGCCTCCAACTGCTGAATGTACATTTGTCTCTTGATATCATTATAACGCTTCTCCTGGAAGTATTTGTACCAAGACGCCACGCAGTTGTCTTCAAACTCGGCCCGGGCCTTGCCACAGTTACTCTCCACCTTGTCACTTTGCTTAGGGTCCAAGGAGTTGTGGATGCCGTTCTGCGTAAGACATTCGAAGAACCGGTCACGGGAGTCCCAGCAAATTTTTCTTTTAGTTTTATTAGGTGGATCAACGACCTTTTCTTCTTTGGAAAAAAAACCCATGGCTATCTGATAATCATGTGCGATGTATGGGAAGACTCAAGATAGTATATTGTGGTGTACGGATCTTTTACTGTTTTCTTTTCATATTTCCTTTTCATATTTCCAGATTTTTCCTCATTAGACTAATTCTTAAATTTTTGAACGTTTTCGTAGAAGATCAAGAATTCCTGTATATTTGAAGTAAATTCCATTTTCAATATTTTTCACTTGGGTTTTTCACTTGGGTGGGGTTCGACCCCTCAGCTGCGAAAATTAGACCCTCTTCTCCAAACTCCACTACCCAACAGAAAAGAAATGCCTTTCAAAAATCGAACTTGAAGAATTTCCCCAAGAAATTTAAAAGATCTTCTAAGTGAAGTAACCCGAAAAAGAATATAAAATTTCAGGGCCATGAAATTGTGTTATAAGGAAAAAAAACGGCCAAGGCATTTCCTCATCCATGTCCTTCATGTAGCGAGGGGTATGACTCGCAGCTATTCAAAATGCCTTTCATGCTAACGGGTTGCAACTAGAAAAAATCGCTCATATACAAAACGTTTTGCTAACCATAAAATTTTTCCAAGTCTAAATATGGCAAGCCACACGAATTTGGATGACTTGGAGATCAGGGAGGTCAACACCGATCCATCCCACCCCGTCTTCAAGGTCAAGTACCGCCTGAACTCCATCTGCACCATTGAATCGGCCTCCAGCGTTGGATCTACAAAATTACCCGTCATCAAAGTCTTGGGAACTGGTGGAACCATTGCAGCCAAGGGTGCAACGGCTGTTCCCGAACCGGGATATAAGGTCGATACCACTATCGAGGAGTTGTTTGCAACTGTGCCCGACTTGTCCCATACTTGTGAGTTGGAGTTCGAGCAGGTCTTCAACCTTGACTCGAAGGATATCACAGATAAGGAAATTAATATTCTTAGGAACAAGGTGGCGGAAGAATTGCCTTATTTCGATGGTATAGTCATCACCCATGGCACTGATACACTCGAAGAGACGGCATTCTTCTTGGACTCCACTTTGAACCTTGGCGACAAGCCTGTTGTTATGTGTGGCTCCATGAGACCGCTGACCTCTGCCTCTGCCGACGGCCCTCTTAACTTGTTCCAGGCTTGTGTGGTGGCTGCTGACAAGAACAGCCGGCACAGAGGAATCTTGGTGACACTCAATGACAAAATCGGGTCGGGTTACTACATAAGCAAGACGGATGCCAACTCTTTAGACACTTTCAAGTCATTGGGCCATGGATACTTGGGAAATTTCGTCAGTGGAGTGCCAAACTTCTACTTCCCTCCTCTGTTGCCTGCAGGCCGCAGGTTCTTCCATCTTCCAGCTCCATTTTCGGGCACTTTCCCTAATGTCCTTGTCTTCTACGGCCACCAGTGTCTAAACTCTAAGCTCATCAGAGTAGCAGTAGAGGCATTGAACCCTCCGGGAATTGTCATTGCAACAATGGGATCCGGGCTGTTGCCTGAACTGACGAATGATCTTCTCATTGAACTTTCCGAATCAAGACATATTCCTGTGATCTATTCCAAAAGAGCCACTGATGGTATGATCCCACATACAGGTGTACCAAAGGGTAAGACCGAATATATGATTGCAAGTGGATATTTAAACCCTCAAAAATCACGTATTTTACTTCAATTGTGTCTTTTGCAAAATATGGATATTGGCAAGATCAAAGAAGTGTTTAGAGGAGTCTACGGTGGTTGAAGATTCATATCATTCACTGCTGATTGGTTTTGATTTAGAAATAGAATAAATTATTGCACCTTAAATGAGAGGAGACTTTAGAGCGGCTAGACCTCTCAATGTATTAGCTGCTTCCATAAGCAGCATCAACCTTGCTTTGGTAAGCATTCAAAATCTTCTTTCTTTGCAATTTCTGGGCAGAGGTGACAAAACCGTTTTGAGGGGTCCACTCATCATCAATCAAGACGATGTTTTGGAGCAACTCAATACCTCTTAATCCTTGCGCCTTACCTGTAGACAACAAGTCTTGTAGCACAAGATCTACGACCTTTTTGTCGGTGTAGAAATCGCTGAGTTCCTTTGACTTCAACTCGTTTTCGGTGGTCACCTTCGAGTCAATGAGGAGACTCTTCAAGTGTGCCTCGTTCGGAATGATCATGGCGATAGGCTTGACCTTGCTGGAGTCAGCATAAACGCAAATGTTCAAGACAATGGCATTGGATCTGTAAGTAGATTCCAACTTTTCTAAGGCGATGTACTCACCATTTGCAGTCTTGACCAAGTTCTTCTTTCTGTCAATAATCTTCAATGCTCCAGATGGAGCCCATTCACCGATATCACCGGTCATGAACCATCCATCTTCAGTGAAAGCATTCTTGGTTTCTTCCTTGTTTTTGAAGTATTCCCCAGTGATTGGGGCTCCACTCAAGAAGATCTCACCTTGGTTATTCTTTGCATAGTATCCTGCATCAGGAACATCCACCAACTTACATGTGACACTTCCAACAATGGTTCCTGCAACACCGTACTCAAAGTTATGGTAGTCAAGAACAGTTGCATTGGCACAAGTCTCAGTCAAACCGTAACCAATCAACATTGGTGCAATCAAAGTAGAGATGAAAACTTGCGTGTCTTTAGAGATGGGAGAGCCACCATTTAACATGAAACGTAACTCACATCCAGTTGCTGCTTTCACCTTCTTAAAAATAATGTCAAAGATAGATCCACCAGGAATCCTGTAGTTTTGCATTGTTGACTTAAGCTTGAAAGCGGTCCAGAAGATCTTTTGCACCACACCAGGCAATTGCTTGATTTTAGCGAGGATTCCTTTTCTAACAGATTCCCACACAGCGGCCACACCAACCATGATGTTTGGCTTGAACTCGATCAAGTCAGGCTTGCAGTTCTTACAAGAAGCTTCTGTCAAGGTCTTGACATTGGCGTAACCAATGCAGCCACCCCACCAGAAACAGATCAATTCAAAGACCATCTCAAAAATGTGGGCCAACGGAAGGAAAGCAATAATCCTGTCTCCCTGCTTGACAATATCTCTTCCAGCAATGGTAGTTGGACCTGCGATACCAGCAATGATGTTTGCGTGGGTGATAACAACACCTTTAGGGTCACCCGTTGAGCCGGAAGTATACATGATGCAGCAAATGTCGGAGGGCTCAACCTTTTGGTTGATTGGATCCGAGATCTTTTCTCCAAGAGCTATGACTTCGTCGTAAGAGAAGAATTTAATGTCAGGACGGACCTTCAAGATCTCCTTCTTGGCTTCAGCGGCATCCTTGTAAATAGTACCACCGTTTCTCTTATCTTCTGCATCAATATCTTCCGAATGGATGATATATCTCACGTGCTTAGCTTCTTGCAAGGGCTTAAGTAATGTACTCAAAAGTACATTGTCAGTAAAGATTGCGTTGGACTCAGTCAGAACCAATGAGTGGATCAAACCCGACTCACCTAAAGTGTCGTAGGCAGTGACAATTGGAATGTTCTGGAAAGCTGCTGCCAAGAAAGTCTTCATCCACTTGTGGGAAGTGGAGGCGTAGACGTGCAATTTGTCTTGTTGACCGGGTTTCAAGCCAATTTCAGTAAGACCACGAGAGTACTTCTCAACGGTAGACAAGACCTCGTTGTAAGTCTGGTACTTGTAAGAGGAGTATTCGTAGAAAGTCCAGTTTTTGTCGACTTCTTTCTCCTCGCCATCCACAACTTTCTTGACCTTTTTGGTTTCGTTGTGAATTTCGAGCAATTCTCTCCAGCCCATACATTTACGGTTGCCGTTTCTCTTGACGGACTCCTTAACGTACTCAGGCAAGGTGGTACCCGAAGTGTACATGGGCTTAGTCAAAGCTTCGCTTTTTTGGGCTGTGGCCCTTCTTGGGGCTGTTTCGCCTTTTTTGGCTTCTCCAACAGGGACAGTCAATTGAGCCATTGTTGTCCGATAATCAATCGATAAATGGTGTTTGCGGGACTTTTTTTAAAAGTGAGGGATTGGGTTTCAATATAAATAGTGCGGAGAAGGTTGAGAAAAAGTTGCTGTTGAGTTGTTTTTTCTGATGAGGTAATATAGCCCGTCCGCCGCACACTCGATTCTTGGCCCCCCCAACTTAGATTCTACCCCTTGATAAATGCGGGGGTCCTTTAATTTAGCGCCAAGCTATTTATTTTTTTTGGTTATTTGAGGAGGCCAATGGATTTTGGGTTAGTGTATGGTTTCAAAATGTACTTTTTGCTACTGAGGTGTCACATGCAATTTGGAGCATGCCGAAACTTTCGACCAGTTTAGATACGGGTGCGTCTTTGGGGCATACAAAGAGAGTACACGGAGGGACCAATCTCTCCTCGCTTCCTAAAGATCGCGCGCCTCTGAGATTGTTGGGCAAAGCATATGCGAAAAAAACGCATCAAAAAATGATTCCGCCCAGGATCGAACTGGGGACGTTCTGCGTGTTAAGCAGATGCCATAACCTACTAGACCACGGAACCTTCGATGAGGTTGTTAGGAAAAATCCTATGAGCACTAGAATTGAGTATTCAGTGCTTATGGATCCTACTAACGAGGCCAAGCCGGAGCGCGGCCTCAAACCGTAACCATGCCTTGGTTTGGTAAACCCGGATGCATAAGAAGGGATGCAGACGCCGTGGAGACCCCCAATCGGGATTCAAAAGAGCCAATAGGATTCACGAAGTGAATCCCGTTCGGAAGGCTGGCTGTTTTAGGAAAGTCTCCTGAGGGATTACCCGAAACAGCAGAGAAGTATATAGAACTTACAGGCTCGCCTGATTAGAAGGTCCTTAGGGATTCCTCTAAGTCATATTACCGTATTCGAATATACAACTGATATATAACTTTGTTTCATATCCCACCGACCTGCTTAAAAGTTCTAACAAAAGTTTAAAAATTTGTGGTTTAACATAGCAAAGTGGGGCACACACTTTCACTTATTTCAAGAACACACAATTGTCACATGAATGGGTCCGATACAGAACTCTTGGGGGCCATGTTCAAAACTGGAGGGTGAAAGGCGAAAGAAAGATCGAAGTATAAGTGGTATCTCACAATAGGGCCAAGTGTAGACCATTTAGCTGCAAATCTATGAAGTCTCATACTACATTGAAACCAACAGCCTCAGGACTCAAAAACGTTAAAGTCGGAAACAAAACGGTAACCTAGAAATATTAGAAATCGTCCCATTGCTGTTTATACTAAAGCTCAGAGCTTTCAGGCCGGAGGGACTCCAGATCCTTTTTGAGTTTGAAAAGGATAGTTTTGGTAGAACGTCTGTTATTTTATATGGTTATTTGTATTCGTTGATGAATCCTCAAAGGGAGGAATCTGGGCCGCTTAAATAACTACCGGCGTTAGCGAAACATTACCAGTCTAGAGTGGCTGAGTGCTTGCCTAAAAGAAGTGGTTGCCACCTAAGCGTGGTAGGCTGCCAACTAATTGGGTAGTCGTAGGCTCAAATTGCTGCATAGGTAGTGGACTGCCCATAGTGGGTCTAAGATTTGGGTGAGCTCCAATCAATGGGGATGAGTCCTGGTACAATTTTTTGATACTTGACTTTGTTACAAATTTCAAATCATATAATATATTCAGTTACAAGTTTTGTACCGTGACTGGGTTACTTGAAGATACTCAATCGTCTGTTCAGAAGATCAGAAATATGGTAGGAAATAGGAGCACATACCAAATTAAAAATAGAAATTCATGATCATCCCATTGGGTGGGTCGGAGTTAAGTTCAGAGAAAATTAGCCATCAAAACAGAGCTTTGGAATGATTGGCAGCTATAGACCGAGAAATGGTTTGCAATGGCTGAATTATGTGCCAGATGCAGAATGTGCATCCAAAGGAGGAGATACCAGAAAAGCTACTTGAAATTTGCGGTCCAGAAGATCGAAACGAGTCACGTGGGGGGGAGATCAATGTATCCTACTTATTGTCTGGTCGAGAGTGGTCCGCCCAAAAGCAATTACATGAAACATGTTATATGACGCACATCGCACTCTTTGGTTCCACTATGAGAGGGTCCTTGACTCCACACACAGTTTCATGGCAGTTTGGAATAACAAGTTGAAAAATGAATTGAAAATGAATTGAAAATGAATTGAGAATAAAATGAGAAATGAATTGTTGGATATACGTCACAACATGCATCCCTGAAACCTCCAAAAATCAGTTGGGTCGCTACTAACTTATCTTGGGTCGGCCTGTCGTGGAATCATCCAATGCGCACTATGATCTATTCGTGCTTGCTTTCTTTACCAGGCAATACTTATTGAGGAGACACTCTAGAACATAATTGAGGAGACACTTTAGAACATAATTAAGGAGACACTTTAAAACATAAGTGAAGAGACACTCATTGGAAATAATAGAGGAAGCTAAGTGAGGAGATACTTGATGAGAAAAAAAGTCCATTAGTCAAATAGGAATTCCTGCAACTTGATGTAAGTGTATTGTTCTGGGTCCAAGGAAGCTTTTCCGGGGAAATGCATGGGTCTTGACCGAAACCTGTGTATGCGCGAAATAAGTGAAGTTGCGCGGCCGCCTTGGAGAGTGGAGGATTGATGCGCTAATCTTCCCGAAATATACATCACCCCACCCCCGCATTTCATGGATTATAAGAGGCGCATATAGCGCTGGATTTTTCACCACTTCCATAGACTCTTTTTCGGCCATACATTCACACATCAAAAATGCCATCTAACCCATCTCTCGTCTTGAACAAGGTTGACGATATTTCTTTCGAGAACTACGACGCTCCTCAAATCACCGACGATAATGATGTCATTGTCGAGGTCAAGAAAACTGGAATCTGTGGTTCCGACATCCACTACTACGCCCACGGAAAAATCGGAGATTTCGTGTTGACCAAGCCAATGGTCTTGGGTCACGAGTCTTCTGGTGTTGTGGCCGAGGTTGGTAAGGGCGTTACTAACTTGAAGGTGGGCGACAAGGTTGCTATTGAGCCTGGTGTGCCATCCCGGTTGAGTGACGAATACAAGAGTGGCAAATACAACTTGTGTCCTCACATGTGCTTTGCTGCCACGCCAAACTCTAAAGAGGGCGAGCCAAACCCTCCAGGAACACTTTGCAAATACTTCAAGTCTCCTTCTGACTTCTTGATTAAATTGCCAGACCACGTGTCTCTTGAATTGGGTGCTTTGGTCGAGCCTTTGTCCGTTGGTGTGCATGCCTCCAGAACCGCCTCCATCAAATTCGGCGACAACGTCGTGGTGTTTGGCGCAGGTCCCGTTGGCTTGCTTGCTGCTGCCGTTGCAAGAAAGTTTGGTGCTGCTTCTGTCACCATTGTCGACATCTTCGACAACAAATTGAAGATGGCCCTTGATATTGGTGTGGCCACTCACTCCTTCAACTCCAAGAGCTCACAAACTTTGGCTGAGGCCTTGCCTGCTGGAGTTGCACCAGATGTGGTTTTGGAATGTACTGGTGCCGAGCCTTGTATCCAACAAAGTGTTCTTGCCTTGAAGGCTAATGGCCGTTATGTTCAGGTTGGTAACGCTGGCTCCTACGTCAAGTTCCCCATCACTGAATTCGCCACAAAGGAATTGACCATGTACGGTTCTTTCCGTTACGGATACAATGACTACAAGACGTCCGTGGACATTTTGGACGAGAACTACAAGAACGGAAAGGAAAATGCCTTGATTGATTTCGAGGCCATGATCACCCACCGTTTCAGCTTCAAGGACGCTATCAAGGCTTACGACGAGGTGCGTAAAGGCTCTGGAGCAGTCAAGTGCATCATCGATGGCCCAGAGTAATTTATAGAATCGAAGCGTCAAATAATATAAAGAAAGAACGAATGAAAGAAAGAAAGAACTAATTAATCACAGGTCTCGGCCGCCATTTTTCAACTGCATCAATTCGTTGGCTGTTTGCTCTCGTTTGATCTGCTCTGCTGGGTCCTCCTGCTCCCCCGACATGTAGCTCTGGTTCGGAGCTCCAATGCCTCCATTGGCACCATAGCTGGAGAGCATCATATTATTAAGCAGGCCATATGACGGTGACATGTTCGGTGGAGACATACTGTTTGGTGCATGGTATACCAACGGTGGAAGCTGCACCATGGAGGAACCCATAGACTTGGGATCCCTGGAGGAACTCAACTCCATCGTGACCATGGGGCTCATTGGCTGTTTGTTTTCTCTCGCATTGGTCATCTTGCTGGACCGACTGTATAAGCTATTGGTCTTGTACTGGACGTACTTCAATATCTTCAAGTACTTCAAGTCTTCATCCATATGCTCATCGTCCCAGTCAATTTCAAGATCATTGTCAAGGCCCTGGTGGAAAGTATCAGAAGAAAGATAGGTTGCCTTATCATTCAAGAACTCGGTTTTCAATTCGTCATTCAAGATTTTGGTGAACAAAAAGTCTTCACGGAACTTGGTAGCTTCAGGGAAATTGTTGGCATTGGGTTGGTAGTTGATGAACACCCGGGTGAAAAGAGAGATACTGGTGTTGAGCACCCAGAGAGTATCGGTGCTCATCACACCACCTCTTTTTGCTATCTTCAAGTTGCAAATGAGCAAGTAAAGCATCTGCAAAATGATGGACTTCTTGAAGTTGATCATGGTCAAGGAAAGAGCGTTGAGCATGGAATTGAATGCAGAGTAGGGGATTTCTTTTCCTGGGAAAGACTTGGACTTCTTGCTCTGGTGCGTTTTTCTCCTCTTTATGGAGAAGTCATTGATCACGAAACCATCCTCGTCCATGTCCAAGTTACTCACTGAGAGAGTATCATGATGGCCCATATTTGAGTGGAGGTGACTGGAGTTGTCGTACTCACTCATGCCCATGCTTTGCTCTCTTTTGGAATTGCCCACATGCTCAAAAATGATGATAAAATGTGCTAATACTTCTCGGGAAATATTGGCGATCTTCACGTAATAGCTCTGGGTGAGCTCACGGTCAATCACAAAGTTGAGGTAGTTCATGGACCGGATCAAGAGGTAGTGGAAGTTGAGCTGCATCTTGATCAATTGTATTGCCGTATACACATCGGGCTGTCCAAAGTTAGAATAGTGCATAAGGGCCTCTTGGGATAGAGCATACTTCCGCAAGGTATTGTCATCTTCGAAAGAGATTCGGTTGTATAGCGAGCTCTCTGAGGAATCTGAAAGACGAACCAAACCCATGACTTTCTCCAAAGGCTCACTATCAAAGTACTGATTTTTCAACGAATATCTCCAATTGGACAAGTTTTTGTCAATGGTCAAGAACTGCGAGTAGTTGTAGTTCAAATTACCATCGTTTCCGTCTCCATCGTCATCATTAAGGATCCAGTCCAATTTATTACTTGAAGTTTTCTTATTATGGAGGAATTCACCCTCCTGTCGATCACTCTTCAAGTACTGGTAGTAATTGGGCGAGAAAGACGATGGAATGATAATGTTCATTAGGTTCAAGAACTCAACACTTGGCTTGAGGAGTGTGTTGAATAATCTGTCCACCTTACCTCCTTTTGTAGGATCATCAATGAGCTGGCTTAGCTTTTCTGGGGTCAACTCAAAGTAGCGTTCAATGGTGATTGGGTTGATGACCGTGGTGTTGATGCTGGGCTTGTAACCGAATTTCAAATTGAACAATTTTAGAAGCACCTTGAAACTCCAGAAGATCTTCACCCGGTCCCTTCTTTGGGAAAGCGATAGCGACAAGTCACTGAAAAAGAGGTTTTTGACATTCAAATTCACCCCGAGAATGCCAATGAAAGCATTAATAAGAGACGAGAGTAGAAGCGACTTTTCCTTGTTGTTAGTCAATAATGAGTGATAAAAGAACAAAAGATATGTTTGCAATTGGTTAATGGACACATGGAAAATGTTGAGATAAGGGAGGAAATCATAGAGCGACTTGACACTGGACTTTGCTTCCTTCTTGTGGTAATTGATTTTGTAGGAGGGCGTTTCATGGTTCAACAAAAGATTCAAATTGAGCGTTGGGTCACTCATCAGCATTATGGCATAGATTTGAATCACCACCATGAGATACTTATCCACCACGAGATAGTCGTCCGATAGAAGATTAAACCCATTGATTGTGGCATCATCATAGGTAAAGATAAATGGATACATGGTGTGGAAAGCATCGTAACTCTCCATGAACAGTCTGTAATCAAGAATGGGCACGAAAGTGTTGTAGTTCAAGAAAAACTGGGTCACTTGCTGATCCAATTCTCTTTTGGAGTTGAAGATGTTTTTGAAGTTGTTGACGAGCTTGATGAAAAGCTCATAGATGTCGGTGGGAAGGTTTTCATTGACCACGCGGGGGTCGTTCTTTTTGATTGTCAATGGATTGTAGATCACCCCCAAATCCTTGTTGTGGAAGGCATTGTACTTGGCATAAGACGGGTGGTATAAATACGAGTCGGGGTCGTTCAAAAGGTAGTTGTGGGAGTTGGTGATCTTCAAAAAGGGAAGATTGAGTTGTATAAGTAGGTGGTTGAATTGGGACTCGAAGTTCAAGTTATCGTTTCCTATGATGACTCCATTCTGGTTTAAATTGAATATCTTGTCAATGGGGTTGTTCATCTGTATGGTTTGATTTCTCCTTCGTGCCGATTGCGGTTCCTCTCGCCTTTTCTCTTCACCACTAGCCTCCGTGTTGATTTTCTTTGCATTTTGATCATCTGTGTAAACTCCATTTTGGACGTTATCTTGGACGTTTTGGACGTTTTGGATGTTTTGGATGTTTTGGACGTTCTGACTTGGGAACTCATGGGCCCCACTTCCCCCAGATAATTGTGCAACCTGAGCCTCAAGCCTGCTCTTGGCCTCCTCCAACTCCTTGACGCGATTCTCCAAACTCACAGTATACCCTTTGGGAAACGACTTGCGTGTGAGCTTGTCGGAGGTAAGGCACTCGAAACCATTTGCCTTGCATTTGGCACAAGGCGTCCCTCCATCACACCTGGTCTTTTTCATTCTGCACCGGTCACATGCCTGAGAGACTCGGTAGCCGTACAGAGTGTTGATGTAACGTATTTCGGCACCGTCTTCCGTCTTTTCTTTATGCTCCACCATGATGAAAGCTATGGGCTCCAGCTACGGGTGTGCTGCAATAAAGATGTGTCTTTGGTGGTATTTAAGCCCTTGGGTTAAAAAGTGTTTCTGATTTCTCTTTATTTGAAAGTCTTAATCAGGAACAGAACCGAAACCAAATAGAAAGGCGGAGGATTTTACCGAAGTGTCCTAGTTTAATAACAAAATATATGGTTGTCGCGCATCAAGTTACCCCAGAAAATGGTCCTCGGATGACCGGAGACGCCGCACGCGACCTTCCTCCCCAAGCCCCAGAAGTATACCGGAACATACCACCGACTTGCCATGTAGAGAGACCGGTTGGTGGAGCGCTTGGAAATCGACTTGAGTGATGCCAAGAAAAGGGGGGTATGCAGG
This sequence comes from [Candida] ipomoeae, assembly GCA_002370145.1. Classification (NCBI taxonomy): domain Eukaryota; kingdom Fungi; phylum Ascomycota; class Pichiomycetes; order Serinales; family Metschnikowiaceae; genus Metschnikowia; species [Candida] ipomoeae. Next base: position 61,725 of record NKZK01000555.1, on the reverse strand, counting down.
ACAGTCGACTTAAGGTTGGAGTTTCTAGACTGGGCGCTTTTGTTCCTGGTCGCTTTCAAACAGAACTTTAAACTATGGAATGTGGACTGCAGACAACCCAGTTAAAGACGGTAACTTTAAGACGGACATTTCAAGGCGCACATTTTGAGACGGACACTTTGAGACGGACACTTTAAGACGGACACTTTAAGAGGGACACTTTGCCGACAAAGCTAGAATAGTAAATTTGAATCTAATAGCTAATCTAGGTATTTTAAAAATCTCAGGAGTGGGTTCTGTGGAAATCCCAGTGAGTGGTTTCTATAGTGTCATGACGGTTGGTATGTATCGAGTGTTGTATCTATGTCATAACTTCTTGCGTCTCTAATCTAAATTGTGGAATTGAATGAACTCAGCACACGCGGCAAATACACCCGGTGTACCAATTTACCAAAGTATCTAGTAGTTCATTTAATGCTGACCTCCTGTTCTCTGGGCTCTGATTTCCTTCTCCCGCTTCTCCACCTCGGCATCGTAGATGATGAAGTCGTCCAAAGCCTTGCCTCCGGGAACCATAGGCAACACTGGCACCTTCTTCTCGACAAACACCTCCATCAAAACAGGCCCCTTGCAGTCCAAAAACTTCTTGACTCCCTCCTTCATTTCTTCCTGTTTACTGACTCTAACACCGGTCACACCCATGGCCTCGGCCAACTTCATGAAGTCGGGGTTGGACTGGTGCGTGTGCGAGTATCTGTGCTCGTAGAAAAGCGACTGCCACTGCGTGACCATTCCTTGTTCTTCGTTGTTCAACACACAGACCTTGACTGGGGCATTGGCCTGCACTGCAGACGACAACTCCATGAGGGTCATGTTGAAAGAGGCATCTCCGTCGATATCGATGACAATGGCATCGGGCTTACCGATTTGCGCTCCGATGGCTGCTGGCAATCCGTAACCCATAGTTCCCAATCCACCAGAAGTAATGAACGTTCTAGGCTTGGTCCACGTGAAATGCTGTGCGGCCCACATTTGATGCTGTCCAACACCAGTGGTGACAATCACCTCTTTGCCGTAGGTGTGAGCTTGCTTGGAAATCTCTTGAATCAAGGTCTGGGGCTTGATCTTGGAACCGGGCGTTTCCTTCATGTAGTCATAAGGGTATTGTTCTTTCCAGGCTTGACACTGGCCCAACCACTCCTTTCTCTCCTTAACGGTGTCAACCAACGGAAGGAAGGAGGCCAAGTTGCGGGTGACATCGCCCTCCACGGCCTCGGTGGCCTCCACCACCTTGTTGATGTTCTTAGGACTGATCTCGAAATGGATAATACCTCCTCTGCCTTGCTCGGCTGCAAGTCTGGCTGCAGGTGCAAACAAGCTCACGTTACCAGTAACTCTGTCGTCAAATCTAGCACCCAAAGCCACAATCAAGTCAGCATTCTGCATGGCAGAGTTGGCTGCGGCACTTCCATGCATACCCAAGAAGTCCATGGACTTCTCGTCGTTTTGGTCGAAGGCTCCCAAACCCTGGATGGTGGTGGTCACAGGGATCTGGGCCTTGTCGGCCAACTCCTTAAGCAATTCAGGTCCCTTGGGGTTATTGAGAATACCAGCACCCACATAGAGAATAGGCTTCTTGGCCTGGTTCAAGAGCTTGGCGGATCTTTCGATTGCCTCCGTGGTGAACTTCGTGGTGAAACGTTTCGTGATTTGAGACAATGCTCTGGATGGCAAGGTGGTGTTCACAGGAATAGCCTCTCTCAAGATGGAGGCAGTGACATCCTTGGGCAAATCGACCAAAACCGGGCCGGGTCTACCGGTGGTGGCAATCTCAAAGGCCTCATTGATTCTCTTCGGAAGTTCGGCCACGTTCTTGACCATGACATTCCACTTGGTGCAGGGTCTGGAAATACCCACAATATCGGCTTCCTGGAAAGCATCCGTACCGATAGAGGCAGTGACGACTTGGCCCGAAAAGACAACCAAGGGAACACCGTCCATCAAGGCATCCTGCATGGGCGTGATGACGTTGGTGGCACCGGGTCCCGAAGTAACCAACACCACACCAGGTTTACCAGTGGCTCTAGCGTAACCCTCAGCCATGTGGCCAGCTCCTTGTTCGTGTCTTGGCAAAACAAACTTGAACTTGTCGGAGTTGTAGATGGCGTCGAAAACAGGCAAAATGGCTCCTCCGGCGTAGCCAAAAACAGTATCGACGTTGTGTCTCAACATCATTTCGTGGAAGATCTCACCTCCAGTCAAACCGATGAACGAGTCGTCCATGGCCACATTACTGGAAGTAGTCTTTTTCTTCTCTGGGCCGGCATCGAACGAAGGGGCGGGGTGAGGCCTTCTGTGCTCCTGGGCCTCGGAGGTGTGACTCATGACAGCATTCTGTTGCTTTGTAGTGCTGATATATCTGCATTGTTTGGCAAGATTGCTGAGGCAGGCGGGCGAGCGGCCTGCAAGTGTGTGTGGTTTCGTCCTTATGAAACGAAGCATGGTGAATAAATACTAGGTGTAGTGAAATGTAGGGAGAGCTTGCGAAACTATTTAAGTAGGCCAGGCTAAAGGTTGAGTCAGAATTTTCGGAAGTTTTTCGCGGTGTGTGCAGGCTTCATGCAAGGAATGTCTCGCACAAGCGGAGATCCTCGACGTCACATGACCCGGATTTAAAAAAGAAAGTAAATGCAACCACTTCTGGGAATACGCTACAATGGCTTTGCATTTTGCACATGCAGTAGTATAAGTCAGGCCTGCGACTGCTCGCGACTAGAGAATGTCCTTATATTTATGCCGTTATATGCTTTGAGTGTTTCACGGTGCGCCACCCTATGGTACACGAAGAATGCCGTCTTTTGCAGCCCCACCCCTAATCCTGTTTCTCGGAGTTTAAGGCCGACCGCCCATCATCATTACTTAACGACGATCGCTCCACGGCCTGGAACACCTCCTCGGGGTTAGGTGGAGTACTGGGCCCTGTGTGGTTCTGTTGCGGAATCCCCCAGTCCAAGAAATCTCTCCGCACCTCAACGTAGTCATACGCGAACTCTCCGATCTGGTCCTCGTCCACACCCTGCTCTTCAGCATTGTAGTCCACTCTCAATTGCAACCCGGGAATGCTGTTGATGACAAAACACAAGATGGCAGTGACACCTCCCGAGTACGCCGTGGTGGCGAGAATGTATACTATCTGGATGTAGAGTTGTTTCCAGTTGTGGTCGATCCATCCGCCTGCGTGGTCGGTGACTCCGTCGTAGCCCGCAACTGCGGAAGAGCCAAAGATTCCGTTGAAGAGTAGTCCCACCATGCCCGCGATTCCGTGCTCTGCCAAAACATCGAGCGAGTCGTCCACGTGACACAAGTACTTGAGCTGCGTCAGGAAGTTACACACGATTCCTGCCACCACACCCAAAATCACCGAGGCCCAAAGCGGAATAAACCCGGACGCTGGTGTGGCTGCCACCAACCCGGAGATACACCCAGAACACACTCCCACCATGGACCATTTACCCTCCAAGCGGAAATCCAAGAGGCACCAGGTAATGGCCCCAAAAGCTCCAGACAAGTGGGTATTCATCATGGAATAAGGCACTTTAACCGAGGCATTTCCACAGGAAAAACCATTGAAGAACAACCACCCAAAGTACAAGAGACACGTGCCCAAGAAAATGGTGGAGATGTTGTGCGGCCTGAAGTTGATCATGAGGTTCTCGTTTCTCCGGCCCATGAATGCAGAGTACACAAAAGTCGAGACTCCCGAAAGAATTTCCACGGGGCCTCCTCCAGCATAGTCAAGTGCTCCTCCTCTCCAGGTAGAGGCCCAGCCTCCGCCCCAGATCCAGTACACCACGGGAGAATACACCACCGTGGCCCACAAAAAAATGAAGATCAACGCAGGCATGAAGCGGCCTCTTTCGGCCACCAAGCCTCCTCCCATAATGGCCACGGTCACAAGGAGGAACTGCATCTGGAACAAGGCATAAGCCAACTCCGGAAACGGCTTGTCAGGGTCGCTTTGTTTCACAATGTTCTTAAAGCCGAAGAATTTAAGGTTTCCTATGAAATTGTTCTTGGATGCAGAGAACGCCAAGGAATAGCCCCAGAAATACCACTGAAATGTGGCGATAAATGAACATGCAATGACTATCCAAATCATGGACAAGGCAGACTTTCTTCTGGCCAAGCCAGAGTAAAGAAATGCCAAGCCGGGCACCATAATCCAAACTCCGGCAGACGCTATGGTGTATACGAGCACCAAACTGGAGTCGTATTTTTCGTTTTCGATGAATGCATCCCTTCTGGAAATCATAATGGATGTGAGAATTGAAGCCGGCTCAAGATGCCTAAAACAGCAGATATGCTAGGGTAATGGTATGTGATGCTAGCGAGCAAGCACTAGAGAAATAAAAAGGCACCAAGGCAGAGAAAAAAAAAAGGAGCACTCGAAGGAAGTAAGCTACCTATAGCACGGAAGGAAAAAAATAACGGCTCGCAGGGCTCAAGAGTCAGAAGGCTAATATATCTGTATGCGCATGAGCTCAGGTTATAGCACCAGAGGCAGAATTCATGCAAGTTTCTCATGTGACGCAGGACAGGCATTTAGAAATTCTTGCGAAATCTCCTAGCAGCCGCCGGTGTGCAGTACGTCGCTCAAGCTCATTTGCGGGAGATTAAGATTAGGCCCGCGCTCTGTGCAGGCCCGCGATGTCTGTTTACGTGCGCCTCTAACGAGAGGATTTTAGTGCTACCTCGGTCAATGGGAACTATGTGCAAGTTTGAAGAGTGTGTAAAAGGGGATTTGGATAAAGGGGCCCCGGGCGATTGCATGCAGGACACATTCATCCATTATTTCTAGGGCTGAGTCCCCTCCAATTGATTGTTCATTTCCGTTCTATCGATGGCCAAGAAAATGTGCGCAACCTTATTGACACCCTAGGCCCGCAGGTATATTCTCCGCGTTGCCCAAGGTGACAATAGCACAACTGATAAGAACCATAAATTCGGGGAGAATAATGTCGGTCCCAAATGTTGGCAAACGCCGTGGCTTTGTATCTCGAGGAAGCCGGAGGAAAACCGGGAGATGTGGACGTTTTTAGTTCATGTCTTCGCGGAGACGTTTGGCCAGAACCACATGGCTCGCTCGCCCATTCCGCATAGTCTTCTACGCATGAGACTGTCAATCCGCACCCAACTGATAACAGACACCGCACTTCATTGGCGGCCCGGAACAATTGTCACGTGTGCGTGCGCGCCGTTGGCCGCCTCGCCCTGTCTCGGACATGCTCACTATCTAGCATGTTCACTAGCATGCAGATTAGTGTGGTCGCTTAGAGTGCTCTTTTAGTATGCTCACTTGGTATGCTCACCTCTGGAATGCTCACTGTACTTCTCAACAAAGTGCACTGTTTCAAAGCATACTTCCACCATAATTAGTATGATGATGATCCACTCGAGCCGCGTGCTTTTCTTTTCGTTCAAAACGCTAAGAAGTGCCCGCTGCTCCTCGGTCACGTAGTCCAACTTGCGGTTCATGATACTGATGCGGGGCTGGATATCGAGTCGACGACTCACCGACTCGTAGATTTTTTCGAGTGTTGGCTCGGTCCAGTAAAGATCCGGCGTCTCGATCAACTCAGAGTAGAGATTTAATTTGCCTCGGAGGAGGAACAACCTGCCGGTGATCTTCAACACATCTGCTTCATTGGACCGTAACGATAAGCCTTCGCTCAACACCTCGCTATTCGCCCTGGTCAATTGGATATGCTTATCCAAACTCTCCTCTAAAATCGATAACCTTGTGGACCTCGATACTCCAATGGCAAACGCAGCCAATTCAAGCATCTTCTGGTGCTCTGACTGGCCTTGGATAACCAAAACGTCGCCCTGCATAAAAGAACCTTCTTCATTGACGTTAACTCCGTCCAACTCCACATAGTCCATTTCCTCACTCTCTGGTTCATAAATACACGTTACGGCACCCATCAATGTTGGCACATATGCCTTCATCATCTGGTCCTCAGTGAGGCCCCATCCGACCAACGTTCCGTTGGCCAAAATCATGAGATTATGTTTTTCTGTATCATTGAATACCACCCAATTAATAACTTCGTCTTCCACCACCACACTAAAGTGAAGCCCATTGTTTTGGAGGATTTGGGTGGCTTTAGCCAAGTCTATGACCTCTCCAAGGGAAATCGAAGTCACGGGCTTGACGTAGCTCTGGAGCTCGCTGGGCTCCACCTGTCTATTGTTGTATTTCGACAAAAGCGAGATAATCACGGATTCCGTTGTCCTGTTTTCCATTTGGTTGGCTCGCCGAAGAGTCTTGTGGCCGACTTTGGGGCTCTTCTTGACGATGGCTGGAGCTACCGGGAGATTCGGAAGACTCAGCGACTGAAACCGGAAGCCATGAGTGAAAGCACCACGTGACCGGGCCCGGCAGTAACTTAGGCTACCTTTGAACAAGGAGGTTCTCCACATTCAGTATGAGATGACTATGAAGTACTTTGATCGTGCGCGGAAATCTGGGGCCAGATTTGGTGCGTATTCTGAAGCCCACATTGAGAACTGCAAATAACTAGACAGGACAGAGACAGAGGAAAGAGACGACAAAAATGACAAAGAAGACAAAGAAGACAAAGCAGACAGAGACGACAGAGACGACAAAGACAAAAAATAAACGGAGATATTTTGAGATGAAAAGGGAATTGCCCGAAAAGACAATGTGTTATAAAAAATTGGGTTCCAAATATTCCCCCATTGTAGTTAGTTTTAATGTGGTACTCAATTCAGTGGGTAGTTTTGAGTCAGTGCAAATTCAGTGCAGAATCAGTGCAAATATAGAGCAAATATAGAGCAAATTCATTATTGAGTTAGTGTAAATTCACTATTGTGTCAGTGTAAATCCACTATTGAGTCAGTGTAGTCGGTTCTATTATCAGAAGCTTATTTGTTTATACAGTGGTTTGTCTACAGTCAGTGTTCGTCAAACAAGTAACTGGAGAGGATTTTGGTTCGATACTGTAATGGCATGGAAAAAAAGCACTAGGTGTGGCCATAAACTGTTGAGTGCTATACTTATCGAGAATAGAAGTGTGCTGCCCAATCACGTGGAGCGGATTCAGGCCGTTTCAATATCAGCCATAGAGTATGTCTAAATATAACAAAACGAGGTAAGCGCAGATGGCCGCCAGTGTAGGCTCGGCAGGGCGCGCGGCACGTCCGACCAGGCCAAAAAGAATACCCGGTATGGGCTAAATATAGATGGTCCAATTTACGAGTAGATTTTCTTTTGGCCGTTTTTTTTAGTCTCCACAGACTAGTAACTAAAAGTTTTTTTTTTGACTATGTATTACTATTCGTTGGCGTTACGGTGGGGGAAAGTGTTCCTTATTCATTTCGGATGTGGGGGCATATGTTCTGGAAAATGCCGGATACTATGCGAACTCCGCCACTTTTGGCCTAATGAGTATTTACAAAATGTCCCGAAACAGCTAAATGATCTCCGATGCAGGACGGGAGCCAGTCCATGTCCCTTCCACCCAAACGCTTTTTTCGTATGCGTTCCATGCAAGTAACTCGAGGTGCAGCGCTAGCACTAGTCATTGTTTAAACCTGTAGCAGCTGACGTCAAGTGACGGCTAAAAAGCCATCTGAAACACCCTTTGTTTCAAGTGAGAAGCGCACGCGCAAGCTTCTCATGCACCCGGGGGCCTGGCCAAGCTTAAATCGGTATATTCAGCCCGTCAAACATGTTTCAAGTAGGTGCTCTGACCTGGCAAATTGCCTTTTGCAAAGCGAAACTTTTCAAGCATGCGCAGAATACCAACCTTATGCGTCCTGATACAAATTAAGTTAGGCGCGGCATTTCCTCACTTCTATTATAAGATTCTCGGTATTCACATTTTTTCCTCTACTTGTTTTATTTTTTCTATTGCATTTCCAACATATTGTTGAAACTACCCGCTAGAAGCACATTATTCTCACTTGAAATAAGAAAGCACTAGCTCGTTATATTTTCAATCTTTTACAATGTGGTATGTTGTTCCTCTCCCACCCCTGTTTTCAAGCCACCTGGCGCCTATCTTCTTACAAGTATACTAACCCATCAGTGGAATTTTTGGTTACGTGAACTTCTTGGTCGACAAGACCAGAGGTGAAATCATGGACAACCTTATTGAGGGTCTTGCTAGATTGGAATACAGAGGTTACGACTCCACCGGTATCGCTGTCGATGGCGAGGAGAGGGGCTCTGCCATCATCGTCAAGACCCCAGGTAAGGTCAAGGTCTTGAAGGCCGAAATCGAGAACCAGCAGATCGACAGAGACCAGGTTTTCGACAACCACGTGGGTATTGCCCACACCAGATGGGCCACTCACGGTCAGCCTGAATACAGCAATTGTCACCCCCACCGCTCTGACCCTACTGGTGAGTTTATCATTGTCCACAATGGTATCATCACCAACTACAGAGAAATTAGAACTTTGTTGCAGTCCAAGGGCTACAAGTTCGAATCCGAGACTGACACTGAATGTATTGCCAAGTTGTTTAAGCACATCTACGATGCCAACACTAAAGAGGGCATCCACTTGGACTTGAATGACTTGACCAAACAAGTCTTGTACGAGTTGGAAGGTTCCTACGGTTTGTTGGTCAAGTCTTCCCACTTCCCTGGTGAAGCCTGTGGTACCAGAAAGGGATCCCCATTGTTGGTCGGTGTGAAGACTGAGAGAAAGTTGAAGGTTGACTTTGTCGATGTCGAGTTCCCTGACGGACAAGACAACATTACCCCCATGAACAACCCAGAAGGAAACTTGAGAACTTCTCAATCCAGAGCTTTCTTTGCCGAAGACGGAATCCCATCGCCTGCTGAGTTCTTCTTCTCCTCTGACCCTGCCTCGGTGATTCAACACACCAAGAAGGTTTTGTTCTTGGAGGATGATGACATTGCTCACGTCTACGATGGTGAATTGCACATTCACCGTGCCAAGAAGATTGCTGCCAACGAGCCAACTCAAAGACAGATCCAGACCTTGGAGATGGAGTTGAACGAAATCATGAAGGGTCCTTACAAGCACTTCATGCAAAAGGAAATCTTTGAACAACCTGACTCCACTTTGAACACCATGAGAGGTAGAATGGACTTTGAAAACAACGCGGTCAACTTGGGTGGCTTGAGAGCCTGGCTCCCAACCATCAGAAGATGCAGAAGAATAATTATGATTGCATGCGGTACTTCGTATCACTCGTGTTTGGCTACTCGTTCAATTTTCGAGGAATTGACGGACATTCCCGTTACCGTGGAGTTAGCTTCTGATTTCTTGGACAGAAAATCTCCTGTTTTTAGAGATGATACCTGCGTGTTTGTTTCGCAATCCGGAGAAACTGCAGACTCTATGATGGCTTTGCAATACTGTTTGGACAGAGGTGCTTTGACCGTTGGTGTTGTTAACTCTGTCGGTTCTTCCATGTCTAGACAAACACACTGTGGTGTTCACATCAACGCTGGTCCTGAGATTGGTGTTGCCTCTACTAAGGCCTACACTTCTCAATACATTGCATTGGTGATGTTTGCCCTTTCTTTGTCCAATGACTCTATCTCGAAGAGAGACCGTCATATTGAAATCATCAAAGGCTTGAAGGAAATCCCAGAGCAAATCAAGAAAGTTTTGCTTTTGGAGGACAAGATCAAGGAGTTGTGTAACGAGTTCTTGAACGACCAAAAGTCTTTGTTGTTGTTGGGACGTGGATACCAGTTTGCAACCGCCTTGGAAGGTGCCTTGAAGATCAAGGAAATCTCCTACATGCACTCTGAGGGTGTTTTGGCCGGTGAATTAAAACACGGTGTTTTGGCATTGGTGGACAAGGAGCTCCCAATAATTGCATTTGCAACCAGAGACTCCTTGTTCCCTAAAGTCATGTCTGCCGTCGAACAAGTTACTGCTAGAGATGGAAGACCTATCGTCATCTGCAATGAAGGTGATGACCTCTTGAAGGAAAAGGCATTTGCAACATTGCACGTCCCATTGACTGTTGACTGTTTGCAAGGCTTGTTGAACGTCATTCCCTTGCAATTGATGAGTTACTGGTTGGCAGTCAACCGGGGCATTGATGTTGATTTCCCCCGTAACTTGGCTAAGTCCGTTACAGTTGAGTAGATTAGATATGACTTGTTTATTAGATACCTTAGACATTAAGATCTTAGCGGCGCTTGAAGTAGTCTGAAGAGCCGAGGTAAGCGGAGCTGATGTCAAACGCTTTCTCCCCGATATCCAAGTACTTTCTGCCGTAGTATTCGGCCGACTCGTTACCCAACTTGTCGAGGTTGGGGCTGTGCTGGTTAGTATCAAGATATTTCAAAAAATCTACTAAATGTTGGAAACATACGTTAGGCCCGTGTTCCTGCGGAGTCCTGCCAAGAAGGACGAGACGATTATCAAGTCGAAGCTAATATGTGCCACTTTGCTTATAGTTCCCTGAGGTTAATACACGTTTTAAGATGAAAGATGTACACAGCGTCAAAACTCATACCATTTTTTGCCACTGTATCAAGGATGAAACGAAGGGGTATTGTTTTGTTTCAGAGGCGGCACTTGAAGGTCAATCTTGATACACTTGCATATACAGGCATAATGGGATAATTCGGCGCGAACAGAGTAAACTATAAAGGGACAATTGTCTTATTCCCTTGATGATATCAAAACATTCATGTTACGACCACTGGTAGGTCAACTGTGGCCCGGTGTTTGGGGGTGTAGTTCTAAGAACTGATAGCTTTCGACTCCGGTTCATTTGTCTACTAACTCAAAGCTCGAGGTTCACTGACACAAGGTTGAAAGTGCCTCACCCGTGATTATCTGTGTACATATGGTATGAGAGAACAGCCAGGGGTTTCCTTATGATGGAGCCTGCTTTTTTTTGGAACTTCTAGTTAAGTTGTGGAAGTGATTTGTGAGGCTGAAGGGGCTCCAGTTTTTTTCAATACTCCCTGGCATATTTTCAAGGTGTTTTTGAACTTGCTAAGAAACAGTTCGAATTCAAGCCATCGTGGAGAGGAGTCGAACTGCATGGAGAACTCTCTAGGAGGAAAAATGGGCATATTTTGTCCGCCCGTACGATTCACTATTCAACTTATAGTGCTCCACTCAGTGGCCTAAAGTGCTCCAAGGCCTTTGAGTGCCTGGAAGCCATATCGATGGTTCCTTTGTGTACTATTTGAGGGATTTATTCGGTGGTCCCTAAGCAAGCTGCCCAAGATTCTTGGTTTTGCTTGGTATTTTTGGCGAGCGACTCTGCCTTTACACTTACTCTCAAGCTCATGTGTTAACTTGCACCACATGGCACCCTTTCCTTACTATGACTCTTGTTCACATCTCTTTTCTCGGCACTCTTCGCTCATGATGCCTCTAATATCTGGTTGCTACTTCCAAGAATAATTGGGTTCAGGCTGACTTGGCCTCCGGATCCCAGGAAGACTCCGGGTAACTTGTTAGCGTGGTCCTGCATACTGGGCGCCCAGGCCCATTACACTCAAAACTTCTGTGAGCATCCACCTAGAGGACAAGATTAAGCTTCACTAGCCAGCACATACTTTCTCGCGCTAACCCTTCTACCGTCGCATAAGAACCTATGTCTGATACCTACAGACCCCCCTCCGGCCCGAAAGGGTCTCGTGCGCCTCTACCTCCCCAATCCTCAAGCAAGAATTGGAGCGGGTCGAAATCTAAGGGTCTTCCTTACTACGATCAGCCGCCCTCCAAAAGGTATAAAGAAAGGGATAACTACCGCCCGAATGCTCTGGAAAAAGGCAGGCTGTCCGACCCCAACCCCAACCCCCCACGTGATAATCTGTATGAAAGACCCAGTGGTCCCTCAGGTTACAAATCGCATAACAGCGAACCCAAGTATAGGGGTAATTCTGGACTGTCAGGATACAGGGAAAACAGATCAGGCTCGTCTAACTATAGAGACAGAGATTCTCGTGGATTATCCTTCAAGGAGAAGTCACGAGGTAGTACGAAGGATGTCCAGAATTCCTCCTACAGAGACCAGCAAATAGGAAAAAAGAGAGGTTTTCCCGAGTCCAAAGTCAACCAGATTCCACTTAAAAAGAGAGAGCTCAACTCCAAAGACTCTGCCAAGTCCAGAGAAGACCAGAATCCAAGGGTCAATCTAAACAAGGCCCCTAGAGGACCTCAAGCTAGTGCTTCGGCACAGGAGCAGAAACCTTCAGGTAAAAAGGGTAAGGTTGTGGCCGTCCGCAAGCTTAATCCAAAACAGATTTACCTGGTTTTTGATGTGAGGTCTAGTGATTTGTACAGACGTGTCCAACAGGTAGGAGAAGGAACTTACGGAAAGGTTTATAAGGCCAAGCACGAGGTGACAAACGAGTATGTTGCTATCAAGAAGCTTAGGCTTGAAACGGAACGTGAGGGCTTTCCCATCACAGCTATGCGGGAGATCAAGTTGTTGCAGAGTTTTGACCATGTCAACGTTGTTGGATTGCTAGAAATGATGGTGGAGCGGAACCAAATCACCATGATTTTCGACTATTTGAACCATGACTTGACTGGTTTGCTAACTCTCCTGGAGCTACAATTGACTGAGGGACACAAGAAAATGATCTTCAAGCAACTCATGGATGGTTTGAACTATCTTCATGAGAGAAGGGTGATTCACCGGGACATAAAGGGCTCCAACATTTTGCTTGATTCCGACGGAGTATTGAAGATTGCAGACTTTGGTCTAGCTCGAAACATGAAAACGTTGAAGGATGGTGCAAGCCCAGACTACACGAATAGGGTGATTACAATTTGGTACCGACCACCGGAGCTACTCATGGGATCCACCAATTACGGACGTGAGGTAGATATCTGGGGAGTTGGGTGTCTCTTGATTGAATTGTACACCCGAACAGCAATTTTCCAAGGAGCCGAGGAAATCTCGCAGCTTTTTAAGATATATGATATTATGGGAACGCCAACGGAGGAGAGCTGGCCAAGCATTGAAAACTTGCCCTGGTTTGAAATGTTAAAGCCAAAGATCAAAAGGCACTCAAGATTCGAACAAGACTTCAAAAATCTCATGACTGAAGACAGTTTCGACCTTGCGAGAAAAATGCTCACACTACACCCCGCCAGCAGAATCACGGCAAAAGAGGCACTCGAGCACCCATACTTTACAAATGAGCCCAAGCCGGAAGCGCTTACTTTCATGCAAACACTCCAAGGCGAGTGGCACGAGTTTGAGACCAAGAAGAAGAGAAGGGATGAGAGAAAACGGTTACAGACCTTGAAGAACACGCAAGAGAAAGAGGCAGCGTTGGGAGTGCAAGATGCACCAGAAACCATGTCGCAGACGGCATCAACGCAAACGCCATTAGAAAACGTGGCAAAAGGAGGTGCGCATGAGCCAGAAGCACCCGGAAGCGAAGGGCCTGCGCCAGAACAAGACGATCATACTGAAAAGAAGCTCCACCACGAGGAAAGTATTGACAGACAGACTGCAGGTGACGTCACGATGACGCCTGTAACTGACTCCTAGACCAGCCAGTTGCTGAGAACGGGTGAAATAGCCTCAACGGCATAATTGGGCCAGGTTAACTTAGCGTCCCCCTAATGAAACTAAATAGCAAGTACACTTGGATATTTTTCTCCTCCGGCGTCTCCAACGCTCATGGGAGTCGCATGGCCCAACGATTATGCATAGCCTTAATATAGATTTACGGCTTGCTGGCACTGATTGCGGAGCAATGTTGCCCCACTTCGCCCCCAGCGTGCAAGTACAGTATTAGGAGGCTCGCAGAGAAGCATGAAAAGTGGAGTGGCCGTGTGGCAGAAAACACTCCCTCGTGCTCCTAAAAGCCAGTTTCACCTGAAAAAAAAGCGTTTGTGATTTCTCAGCGTCACGTCAAAAGCTTCCTTATTACTCACCCAGTATACATACCAGAAAAGTAGCGAAGTGCGCAGTGGTTTTATGTAGAATTGCTACAATTCCCGGGCACTATTGAGAATTCCTCAGTGCCAAAAATCAACCAAGCATTTTTCTGCCCTAACATTTTGATCCCTTCATCCGTGACCCTGCCACCTTTCAGCCACAAGCAAAGAGAGGAGAATTTTTTTTTTTGTGTTTGTACTGGACACAACAGAGTAAGTCACCCAAAAAATTAAAATAAAAAAGCTGGCTAACTAAAAAAAATAAAGACCACTCGCATTTTTATCAAGCCTCTCCAAAGACCTACACACGCCAATGGGAGTCTGCACATCCAAGGGACCAACAGAGCTGGACCTGGGTCCCAAGCAAGGTAGCGAGAAAAGGAGCCAGCAATTGCAGAAGTTGAACAACCCGGGTGGCCAGCAGAATGGAACCACCAGTCCAGAACTGACCACACAGGCCAAAGAAGAACCGCAGAAGGTCACAGAGCAAAACAACAATCTGACAAAAGCAAAACCGGCAGGATCACAGGCAGGCAGAGATGATCTAGTTCAAACGAACAATAAGGACGTGAAGATTCTTTTGTTGGGGTCCGGCGAGAGTGGGAAATCCACCATTGTTAAGCAAATGAAGATTTTACACAAGGATGGGTTCTCCGAAACTGAGGCCCTAGACTACAGACCTTTTGTGTACAAGAACGTTTTGGAGTGTATCAAAAACATCATCAATGCCATCCAAGAGTTTTCCCCTGGCCTAGTGAAGAATAAACAACCCGATGAAGCTTCGGTGCAAGACTTCGACGCCCAAACCCCAATACTAGACAACGACGACCTCAAAGCTGTTTTAGATTACGACCTTGCTGTCAATTCAGATGAGCCTTTTAGTAAGGACATTGCCTCCAAGATCGACTCCATATACAGTGCCCCAGAGGTGAAGCAGCTCATCAAGCTCAACCAGGGGAAATTTTACCTCATAGACTCCTCGGACTATTTTCTATCGGCAATCAAGAGAATTGCCGTGCCGGGATATATACCCACCGAGGCTGATATCTTGAGAACTAGAAAGAAGACGTCTGGTATTTTCGATTTCAAGTTCCAAATGGGTGGGTCTAATGTCCACATGTTCGATGTGGGTGGTCAAAGATCAGAGAGAAAGAAGTGGATCCATTGCTTTGACAATGTCACCCTTATTATTTTCTGCGTGGCCTTGTCCGAATACGATCAAGTGTTACTAGAAGAAAACACCCAGAACAGGTTGGAGGAGTCCTTGGCCTTGTTCGATTCAGTGGTGAACTCCAGATGGTTTGCCAGAACTTCCGTGGTGCTTTTCTTGAATAAAATTGACGTTTTCGCCGATAAGCTACCTTACTCGCCCATCGAGGCACATTTCCCCGACTACAATGGAGGTGACAACCTTAATAATGCTGTGAAATATATTCTTTGGAGATTTACCCAGGTGAACAGATCAGGCTTGAATATATACCCACATGTGACCCAGGCCACCGACACCTCCAACATACAATTGGTCTTTGCTGCACTCAAAGAGACCATCTTGGAGAACACCTTAAAAGATAGTGGAATCTTGTGAGGCTGTATACCTTTCGGGTCTCATCCTGTTAGCATGTTCCAGATATTAAATTTCATGACAAGTAATACTTTTGACAAGTAGAAGTTCAATGCGAAATAATATAAAAGCTATATTCTTTCATGTTCAGTAAGACTGACTCATCACGACACACCGGCGGTAGTATTTGCTTGACCACTTGTATTGTCCTCTTTGTGGCCTCCTCTTCCCCTTCTGGCTCCACCTCTCATGCCTCCTCTCCCTCTCCTGTTTCCCCTGTCACTGCTGCGACGAGTTGAGCCATTGTGGTCATGGTGGGCTTTTGGGCCGGAGTGGTCTGAGCCTTTGTTGTCCACGCCAACTTCTGCTTTTGGTTTCGATGATGCATCATTCGCTTCTTGACTAGAAGCAGACGATGGTTGAGCCAGTAGGTTGTCATCTCTTTTGCGGTGAGCTTTTCTGCGAGAAGAGCTTTTCTTTGCTGCTGACTCTTTGGAACCATCCTTATTTTCAACATGCCCTTCACTGTGAGTATTTGGCTCAGATGCTGAGTTGCCCTTGGTATCTCTGTTGGTTCTTTTGTCATTCTTGTGACCATGGTCTGTTCCATCTATGCTGTGAGAATTGTGAGATTTTCCAAGGGCACCTTCCTTTTTCGTGCGTTGTTTGTTGTTTCTGGCACCTTTTGGATGTGTGGTGTCGCCAGGATGGGTTGTTGCCTCGTTACTTTGGGGTTTAAGGCTTGGTTTTTTTGGAGAGTCAAACGCCTTTTCTTTCTTGGAGGGTTTCAGTAGAGGTTTCACCATTTGTTCTGCTTGTTTTTCGTTTGCGGTTTCAGGAACAACCGGCTCGTTTTCGGTCTTCTGAGCAGCAGCAGCAGCAGCAGCCTCGTCAACGCCAGAATTTGTCTTTGCAGTTTCCTCGACTTGAGCTGTTGTCGTCTCTGGTGTCTTTGTTTCAACTTCCGGCAGCGACACTGGCTTCTTCTTTAATATGACTGGTTTTCGAACAGCAGATGCATTTGAACCGGAGACCTTTCCAGTTTGTTTTATTGGCTCTCTTTCCTTTGGAGCGCTCAACACGTCGGCGAATGTTTTTTTCTTGGTTATGGATTCTTCGCTGGGTTTTGTACCTTGAGGCTTCTCTGAACCCTGTGCAACTGAACTGCGGCTATGATCATTTTTGTGGAGATCTTGGAAGCTAGGCCGTTGGGCACTAGAAGAACTTGATTTGCGCCGCAATTGTGGCGGCAAGGAATGATGCTCGTGGACGTATGTAGTCTCCATTTCATGCTTCTTGGCAATAACATCCACCGGCTTGGCATTCCCAAATGGATTGTGCTTCGGTTTTGCTTGTAGTGGCGGGTTTGCTGTTGTTTGGGTAGGAGGCTCGGAAGGAGGGTTCAGCCTATTGGGCAACCCATTAGGAGGCCCTCTGTGATCGACTCGCCTATTAGGCATGATATTATCAAGAGGCATTCCGCCGGGAGCCCTGCCGTTAGGATGGAAGCGATTGCCGCTTAGAGGTCTGTCGTCAAAGTTACCTTGACGAGGTCTTGCCGAGAGGAACTCCTGCTCAACTTGCAAAAGCCGATCCTGGTTGTCTTGGTTGAAACCCATGCAGAATTGAAAGTCCTGGAAGTCTGCAAGCTCTATGTTAATGCGTCGAGTACCCTTGAAGACCACATCTTGCCACCTAGACACCTTGCTTTGATCTGCAAAAGACCTCAACTCCACAAACGCAATCTTCTTGACGATTCCCAGCTCCAAAGGGTGGGACGAAGGGTCAAAGATGATCTTGAACTTGACTAACGGCGTGAATCTGCTCTGGAAAAGGTCCTCTATGAACCGATCATCACTTGTAAGAGGTATGTTGGACAACTTGACAATATAAGGAGGCCTATTATCGACGGGCTTCCCAAAACCACCTCTGGAGCCGCCAAAACCTCCGCCATACCTGTTGTCACCGCCATGACCATAGTTCCGGTTCTTTTCAATTGGTACAGAAATCGATGCCATATCGAATTCTTCATCAGCCCACGATCCACCATAAGCTACAAAGGTTAGTACTCATTTCTCTAGAACAATATACTCGGCTAACATGCCTCAATGATACATACATTCGTCGGAAAAGAACTCCTGGAGGGACATCTTCTTAGGGGGTGCTAGTGGTTAGTATCGTATTCCAAGTGTATATGTACCACAAGATGGTTTCGTTTTTGGCTCCTGCCTCACCATGTATAGTTAGGATCAGTGTATGCACCCGACCCAGAGACATCCAACAATAAGGTGAATGTTGGGCTCTCTTGAGGCGAGGATATATCATGGTATGGATGAAGTTGGACCAATCAAGGAGTGGCAGGTGACGTTATGCGGACATACCCATGATTACTCAATTATGGGAAGCTTGTTTACTGTGGAGTTAGACTTGAGGGAGGATAACGGATGAGAAAATACCCCAGTATACATACAGTCCGTGTGGAAATAGTGGTGCGTGCACATTTGGATACTACGATGAAACCAAGGTATTTCTAGAAATACTTGTAGTTTTTTCAGATAAAACTTTTTTCAAATTTGATCATGATTGCAATTCTAGCTTTCTAATTTTTTGGTTTTGTCTTTGGAGGCTTGTGGCCTGGGCGAGTACACATCACCTGATCGAGCCTGTTCTGGCATACCACAGACGCAGCCCAGAGAGTCACTTACAAGTCACCAAAGCTGTCGTAGGTCTTTCTCCAGTTTTCAAAGAAACCAGCAAAAAACTTCACTCCCAAACCAACATCCTTGGCTCCCACGATAGCTCTGATGGAGTGCATGGAGAGCTGTGGAATACCCAAGTCAATTGTTCTAGCTCCGGTTTGAGACGAGATGAATGGTCCAATGGTACCACCAGATCTGGAGTCGTTTCTAATTTGGAAGTATTGGAGCTTGTCGCCATTGATTCTTGCCAATTCCTCTGCAAGGGCCAAGCCCACGGAGTCGGTGGCCATGTGTCCATTAGGGTCCAACGAGATGGTGACTCCCTTGTTTGGAATAGGCTTGTGGTGCTCCAAGTAGACGCGGTCAAAGTTTGGATTGTACAAGTGGTTGACATCCGCAGACAAAATGATGGTGTTGGCGTAAGCAACCTTTAATCTCTGGTTGATGTCCACTTTCTTTTCGTTGTAGTATTGGGAACCAGCCACTCTAGAGACCACGCTCTCGAGCAATTGGCCCTTGATTCCCTGTCTAGTGCCCGATCCGATTTCTTCGTTGTCGAACAAGCCCACAATGGAGAAGTTGTCGGAGGGGATCTTTCCAGCAGCCTCTGCCTCAATCAAAGCAGAAAGAGCAGCGTAGGAGCAAATTCTGTCGTCGACACGGGGAGCAAACACAAACTCCTTGTTGAAACCACCGTGGGTTCCCTTTTGAACATCGTAAAGCTGCAAGTCCCAGCCCACAATGTCTTCCACTGCAGCGCCAGTCTGCGAGGAAATGTAACGCAACAACTGCAAGGAGTGCTTCTCGAAGAGGGGAGCATTCTTCTCGTGTTCAGTTGGCTTGGCACCCTCATCATTGGAGCTATTGAAGCCAACCACGGGAATAGCCTGAGTTTCCTTATTGAAAGGACCTTCAGCAGGAGAGCCAAAGTGAGGAGCCAAGGAAGGAATCTTTGCGATTGGGTGGGGAGTGGAGTCCACCAACTTGGACACGACCTTCCCATTCTCCTTCACCAAAACGCGGCCACCAAGGCCAAGGTCTCTGTCCCACCAAAGAGGACCCAATGTTCCTGCGTAAGGAGCAACGCCAAGGAGCTCGTAGCCTTCCACGGAAGCCTTTGTGGAGTTGGGCTTCAAAGAGACAGTCAAGGAGTCGATGTGCGAGCCAATTGCACCCACACCCTTCTCAGCAGTCCAGTTCTTACCCACAACAAAGGCCACCAAGCAGGCCCCGTTTCTGGAAGTGTAGTACTTTCCAGGGGTGATGTTGTCCCAATCGTCTTTTTCACTCAAGTATGTGAAGCCAGCAGTGTCCAATTTCTTGGAGAAGTGCTTGACCACATGGAAAATGGTGGGGTTCTCATAGGTGAAGTCAATGTACTTCGTGGCATGTTCTTCGAAGTAGCTATCGTCATAGCCATTGCTAGTAGGTCTGGACCGGGAAATCCGCTCAATCATCTTGTCCCGAAGTGCGGAGTTGTCTGAGTCACCAGTCTCAATCAAAACGTCATTGATGGCTTGCAATAAGTCGTTGTAGCGGGACATAGCGAATGGGAAGGTAAGCGAGGTAAGTTAGATGAGAGTAGTTTTTTTCTAAATTTTGGTCTCCTAGAGGCTGGGGTCTAAGAGTCTAAAGGAAGAAGCGGGAATGAGTCTTTTCGACGGAATTCGTAGTGTGTGGCGGGGCTCGATAAGAGCCACACGTGCCGTGCGCGCACGATTTGCACCCAAACGGTCAGCACCAGCATGGCCTTTTGAAGACACGGCTCCGGACCTTGACTCATTCGTCACCTCTTTGGTGAACAGAGAAACAGAATTAGGAGAGCTGCACTTGGTGTTGTAGATGTAAAGGATAATAAATACAATGGAGTAATACGAAGTAGGATGTGATGTGGGATCAGAAGTGGGGGTATAGGCATACATGGCCATGTACTATGATGGACCTGCAATGGTGCGAGTAGAGTGAGTATCTATTATTGGATCACTTGGCAGGCCTTTGCGCAGCAAAGGTGGCTGCAACAATCAAGGGCCAAACGATGGTGACGTCGGCGTAGACCTTGACGCACTTGGCGTCGACCTTAATCTTACCCCAAGAGATTGCCTCGTCGGGCCGAGCTCCGGCATCGGACCCATCGAATTCTTGTCCAGTGTTGATGAACACAGCCCAATCAGCTCCGTTTCTCATAAGACACGCATTGCAAATGTGGTGCTTGATCAAGCCTCCTCCCAAAATAATCATTCCGGCCTTGAAGGCAGCAATAGCCATGGCATTGATCTTGCGGATATCGGCCACAATATCTAGGCGGAATCTTTGAGGTGAGGCTTTGTAGGTGTGGAAGAAAAGCATGTCACCAATGGACCCATCGGTAAGAGCAGGGCAAAAAACAGGGATCTGGTTCTTGTGTGCCCAGTAAAGCACTGACAGCTCATCATTGATCTCCTTACCAAGACGATCAATGAGTCTGGACGGTGTCCATACAGCTGGAGAATCAGCATCAAGGGCAGATGCACCGAACTTGTCGGCCTCCTGCTGCTGTTCCTCCAAGACCTTGTCCAAAATAGGAACAATCCAGTCCTCGAATTTGCAGTAGTTGTCGTTAGGCACAAGCAAATTGCCGATTCTGTTGAGTCCTTGGTCTCTCAAGCCTTTCCCGGGAAGAGAAAAGTCTCCCAAGTAAGTGGGGGCCAAGACCTTAATCAAATCCTCTTCAATTCCGCCTGCGGTGGCAACAATGGCACTGACCTTCTTGTGTTGCACCAAGTACCTCAAAGTCTCTCTGACTCCAGAGGAGATCAAGTTGGAGGTGAAGCCCATGAAGATGGTGGCCTTCTGGCGGCCTTGGTCATCGAACTCGCCCGTTCTCTCATGCTCGGCCAATTCGTTCTTGTGTTTGCCCCGCCACTGGCTCATTTCGTTGATCACATCACATGCATTGCCTACAGACGAGCCCTGGAAACCCATGGACTTCATGGACTGAATCAAGTCCGTGGCCTTCATGTCGTAGGCATTGTCTTTGGAGTAGTCAATTCCTTGCACCTTGACAAAGTCATCTGGAATGGGCACTGATTGCTTGAGGACGGCGTCTGTGGCCAAAGAGGGGAGTTTCTGGTTCTCAGACATGGTAAGGTTTAGCGTCTGAGATGAGCAGATTTTGCGAAGGTGAAAATGCGGGACAAGAAAAATTGGCTCTCCGAGACATGCCACTATACTGGCTGATGCTCTACTCTCCTGGACAATTTAACTTTACTGTTTATTTATATATTCTAGTCTCTTAGGCTGTTTAAGTCTGTTTAAGTATCTTAATGTGTAGCCAATATGGATGGCCAATATGATGGTCTAGTGTATGCCTAGTATATGAATGTATTTGAGGTGTGGTCTACCACATGACTATCTGCAATACTAGTGCCCCTCAGGCACAACGGTCTCCGTTTACCGAATATCTTGAATTCTCTATTCAAAAGTGTACAATCCCAACGTTTCTAATTGTACATTCCCACATATTCAAAATTGTCGAAGTTGTTTCAAAGTTGTTAGTACAGTCTGACCGAACAGCTTAATGCATGCCTAAATGAACAGCCTAAATGGCCTGAATGCATAGAATCTTCAGCTGACTTAAACTCTCTCGCTCACAACAGGCTCCCACGACGAGTGCTTGGGCTTGGCCGTGGAGTACGGCACATATGCTCTTCTCGTGGCAGTCATGTTCTCTTTATGCTTTTGTAAGGGGTATGGTCTCACGGCCTTTTGCTCCTCTGGCAACTGGTTTGGAGGCGTGTTGGTACCGTATCCCAACCAGTAGTGCCATCCGGGCTCGACTCTCGATATGTCCACCCCCCAGTCGGCGTATTCCACCCATCTGGTTCTCAAATGTATTTCTTCAGGAACGTCCGTCTCGTAGTACTTGTTACCCCAGTCGTCGGTGCCGACCAACCAACCTCTCTTGGTATCGTTGTGGACCTGTATTTGCCATGCGGCTCTTTTGAGTCCGGAGGCGTAGATGTTCTTGATAGTACGGAAAATCGACGTGGACATGGTGCTGTGTCTCCTTCTAGTGAGCTATACTACGTAGTAGTAACAAAAAAAGTCGCTGCGGTGATTGGTTCTCACGCGGTCGTGCGAGGCTCGATTTGGGTGGGTTTTCTACAGACCGCTCACGTCCCACGCAATATTGGCTTGCAGTCTACGCACATATTAAACGTAATCATAAAACGAGCAAAAATAAAAAAAAAAATTGCAGAGACAATGTAGACCAGCTAATGTCTGTCAACCAATGTAATGCTCATTGCCGTCCCATGGCAGACTTTTCCAAGAGGTGGTGCACGTCACTTGCGTTCAACACAACTCCTTTCTCCGAACATTTGGCCTTCAGCTTCAACTCGTTACATAAGCCATCAATATCAATTTCACCATACTTTGGATGCGCCGTGACTCTGTCCCAGATCTCCGAGCATTTCAACGTCTGCTCGGGTGCAGGCACAGTCTCCTGCTCTTCATCTTCCTCTAGAATCCTAGGACTGTCAAAACTCGTGATGGATGATAAAGCCTTGGCTCCACCAGCCACAGAGTCGGACCTTGAGTTTTCTGATGTAGTGTACGAGCTCTTGACAAACTCGTTGTAGTTGAAATCGGTGTTAACCAGATTGAGTGGGTCGTAGGCCGATTCCTCATGCACCAAGCCCAGAAGAGGGTCTGCCGTCTTGGGCTGATTCCCATCAGTAACTGGATCAAAGGCCTGGTTACCTAGAGCCAATGAAATATCAAACTTATCGTCGTTCAACTCATTCAAGTATCTAATTAAATCTGGGTTCTCTGCGTTGGGTTGAAAATTGTCTGCGTTGGATGTGAAGTTATTGCCAAATTCAAGGGAGTTGAAGAAAGGATCTGATAAATCTGTGTTGGGTGCAGTCAAAGCACTAAAGGGCGAGTCGATGGATACGTTATGTAGGAAATTGTTGCCTGGATATTCCTGAGAAAAGTCGGTGACTGGAGCTCTCTGGTACTTTGGTTGGGGCTTTTGCTTTGTTCCGCAAGCTTCATTAAGAGATGCACAGAATTGATTAGGCTCCTCCTCGAAAAGATTGTTCATCACCTGGCCAATAGGAAAATGGTAATTGTCACTAGCATTGGATTCGGGCGACACGTGTACATTATCATTCAAAGGAGTTGTTGAGGATGATGACCCGCTCACCAAATCCGGAATGTGACTTCCTGAAGAGTTGGAAGGAATGTACGACGAACTTGAAGTGTTGCTAGACCAAATAGAATCTTGCACACTATCATTAGGCTCCGGCTTGACAGCTGACTCCCGCTTGATGGATTTTGGAATCTCCATTGGGGTCTTGGGCAAGTTAAGGTCGGAGAAATCAGAATGACCTCTATAGCGTCTCAACTCAGACTTCAAAAGTTTGATCTCCTCGAGGGCCTTAATATTCAGATCTTCTAGAAGGCTGACCTTATCTTCGAGGTCTTTCATCTTCTGCTCCTTTCTCTCCCTGTAAGCCCTCTGAGCAGCTCTGTTTTGAGCGGTTCTCCTGGACTTGGGCTCGGTGTCAATGGGCTTACGGCCAGGCTTAGTATGGTGCTTTTTGTCATCATGAGTAGACACGGCATCACTGACCTCGTTGATAGATCTCTTATATTCAGACATCTCACGAAGGGACTTTCAAATCGGAATTAAGGGAGAAATACTCCTTATTCTCAATAAACACGAAAAAGCTTAAAGCTTGCTGTTTCAGTTCGGTGGCAAATTCCAAAGGAGCAATTTGCGGTCTAACTTAGAGTCTATCAGAGTTGGATAGAGACGGGAAACCTGGTAGTTTGAGGTTGTAAAAGGGTCACGGAAACGATATTGTACAACTATGCTTGGTTGAGAAGTAAAATTTCCGTACGGTTACAGCCTTGTGAGATTGCCCGCACTTATATATGAATCATCAATGGGCTCCGGTGCGGCAGAAGGCCTTCGGGCATGCAGGACCGGCCCAACCCTCCACACTTCCTAGCGTATCAAGACGGCCAAGCCACAACAGGGACAGATTTCTCGAGAAAAAGGCCTTGTAAATTATATAGTGGTTTTCATCTACACGGGAACGTCCTCGTGCTGATGTCAGCTTTTTTTTAGAGCTACAGAAGAAGACAGGGTGTTCTTTGACTATGCGGTATGCGAGGTGCTGACAAATATCGGATTATTTTTTTTCTATTCTTTTCTTTGCACCGAGCTAAGCTCCGATGCACAATAAAAGAAATTTAGACAAGACGGCGTACATTGTTGATGCGTCTCGTAGAAATCCTCCGTTTAGGTTTGGATATATTTTCCCGGGGTATAGATTGCTGGGTGGTTGGCCTTGTTCGGTTAATTATTTTTTGTGGGGGGGAGCAATTCTTTGGGTACTCTCAAAAATCTTGCTTCGCTTCTAGTGGATCCCCGCAATCCTGTCGGATCTAGAGGCCCCAAAGCCTTCCAACGCATGACACTTTGTATGTGAGGCACCGCGTTTTTTCTTGATTTTACCCATTATTCTTTGGACTGTTGATGAGCCTTCTTTAATAATTCGGTGTCCACTTCCTTTGTAGAGTACATGGGGAAGTATGGCAAGAACAACTCGGTCCGCTTGAGCCTTGCCAAGGTGGTCTCGCCCAATTGGTCTATCTGTGAGTCATATGCTCTTGCAGTCGCCTGGAGTTTTTGGTACCATTCCTCAATCTCTGTGTTGGTGCCATTGACTAGTCTTGTTCTCAACTTGGAATTTTTTTGCAAGTTTTGCAAGAGCTCTTGTAAGCACAGGATTCCGTTCTGCAACAACTTGTGGGCCTGGCTGCAATTCGTTTGCAACTGGTCGTCCGTGACATTCTCCAAAACTCCATGTCTCTGGAGATACTGTTCGTAGTCCGGAGTAGGAGGAGAGCCCACCGACATCCATGGTTTCATTCGCAAGTTGTAGAGTTTTTCCTGGTCCACAAGCAGACTGCTCTTTCTCTTTGAAGCTGTGCTCCGGGAAGTGGAGAGCATAATCACTATGGCTATGCCCGCACATATATCTTGCAAGGCTGTCTTCTCGAGCACTGCAAAATTGATGATGTGGTTGAGGTTCGACTCCAAGATCGGCAAGCACACTGTTTTCAAATATTGATACTTTTCCCTCAATGCTTGCAACTTCTTGCCAGGCTTTGTCTTGGTGATTTCCTGTTGAAGCGAGCTAATAGACGAGATCTTGGCTTGGTTGATATCGGCAATCCGAGTGCTTAGGTGGATGTTCGAATATGCGGCCAATTCGGAGACAAACCAGAACATCATGGATGCTTCGCTAGCCTGGTACACATCAAGCTCAAACCCGCTTAAAGCAACGTCAATCATCGTTTCTAGCTTCTTGTAGTATAAGAAAGAGCTGATACCGAGTGCTGGCTGGTCCACGGAATCCAACGAGATGCTATCTCCAATGCCGTAATGGAAAAGGTCCACCTCCAAATTCTCAGCTTTATGCTGTAACGTATCAAGAATGACAATGTTGCGGTTTCTTAGTTGGCGTTGACGACACCTATTGTTGGCATATAGACTAAGTTCAAAGTAGGTCGACGTCTCGATGTCATTGAATAACTCCATGAGTCGATTGGTGCACTCGGCCCTTTTGGATGCCATATCTGATGTGTTCTGAATTTCCCATTGGGCCGGGTCCATTATGGAGTTTCCACATAAAGATAAGTGCTCCATGGACTTGAGACCAATAGAGCTCACATCCTCATTCAGTCCTGCTATGGACTTATCATCTCTTATAAGGAACAATTGGAATATTCCTCGGGCCAAAGCACAGTCGTTGACTGCGAGATTGTGGCACACATAGTAGGCCAAGAATTGGTGGAACTGGGTATAGTTCTCTAACAGCGTTAATCTCGTGACAATGGTATCGACCGTTCGAAGAAATTGGACCAAGTTCTTGTACGCTTGCGAGCGGTCCATGACCACATTCTTGCTTGGATTATTATTGTTGTTCTGGTCAAGTTGAGCAAATGTCGAGAAGGCAAGTGGAACGGATTCACTTTGCTCATTTTTCTGGAGTAATTCTGCAACGGTGATGGCTTGCTTCAAGAAGGCCAACCCTCTAAACTGCTGAGGGTGGAACAAATTGATGCCCAAGTTCATCATATCGTCGAAGCATATGAATTGCTTGGCTAGTCTCAAATAGTACATTGCCAGTATAAACTTGGGGTCCTTCTTGGCATCTTTACTATTGCTGAGCCAACGTTCAGCTGCCTCGATTTCGGCTAGGACCATTTGGGGCGAGGTTTGGGTCAAGAAGTCCAACCCAAGCGTCTGAGTAACCATATCCTCCTCTTCATAGAGGACCTCCACGCCCAACCTGATGGCGAACCCAATGAATTTGGCTATTCCAAGAATGTATGCTCGCAACACAACGTTGACGTACTGTGACTCTACATCCTCGGAAACAGTATAGTCTTCCAGGTGAATACGGGGATTAACAAGAGTAGCATGTTTCAAGAGCTTCTTCTCCTTATAGTTTGAAAGAAGGTCTAGCACGTACCTGCAGCTTAACACTGTTACCAGTAGAGACAGGCCCTTCATCCATGCCATGCACAAGACTAGGATCTGGTCCATTAGAGTGGTGACTTGAGCGAGCGACTGGCCCTTGGACGAATCAAAAGCAAGCACTTCGTCGCTGAGTTTGATCAAGCCTGTGTCAAGGCGAGGGTTTCCGATTTCGAGAGCCCGTGCACCTTCCAACATGTCAAAGTCGGGTGTTAGGATGACTTTGCCGTACTCCATGGATAGGACGCCTTGGAAGAAGCGGTCGGTCACGTTGACATAATCCGCACCTTTAATGTTAGTAGTGGTCTTGCTGGAGGTAGTAGTTGGACGTACTTCTGGTCATGATATGCGGATATTGGACAGTTGAGTAGCTGAGCTTGGGCCAGTTACTTGATTGCAGTATTCGCGCTCTTCCTGTAGTGAGTGTCCACTAGAATTAGACAATGAAAAAAGACAGTGTATCAAAAATATCAATTCAAAAATATTGGACTCGTAGATATTCCTAAGGAGGTACCGTTTAAGCTATAGTTCTTCGTTCATAATAGTTGTTATGGTAATGCGGAATTTTTGGAAGTCATGTTAGAACTTAAGAGCAGGTCGGCGGGATATGTGAAACAAAGTTCTATATCAGATGTATATATTCGAATACTGTAATATAACTTAGAGGAATCCCTGAGGGTTCATCTAGTCAGGCGAACCTGCTAGTTCTTATATACTTTCTTGCTGCCTAGGATAACCTTTAGGGTACTTTCCGATAACAGCTAGCCTTCTGAATGTGATTCACCTAAATGAATCCCATTGGCTGTTTCGAATCCCTATTGTGGATTCTAGGTGGCGCATGCATAACAATGCAGTGGTTACGCCATAACCATGAATAACCATAAAGTGGTTAAGGTTTGAAACTGAGCATGAGCTAAGCCTCGTTAGTAGAATCCATCAGCACTAAATACTCAATTCTAGTGCTCATAGGATTTTTCCTAACAAGTCTGTTAGGAAACGATTTTATAAGGATACTGAGATGCAAGGTATCCCGGTCGGGTAACACTTGCATATCACGTGTGTTTGTGTTTCATTTATATGCAGGGTTGCATACAACCAGTGTATATAACAGCGAGGTTTTCCTCCCCTTGTACCATCGAGGGAGTTCCTCGGCTATTCTAGGTTCAATACATACCATGATAAACTTTAGGGCGTAAGGAATACGTTCAATAAATAGACTAACAGTAAATGGCCACTGTTGAATTTTTACAAAGTCGTCAAAGGGTGGTTGGTGTAGTGGCTAGCATTAATGCCTTCCAAGCATTAGACATGGGTTCGATTCCCGTACCACTCAATTTTTTCTATTTTATCAATCTTTGTCATAGCATTCTTTTTTTACTTTAATCTATAAAACCCATAATAATTAATTTTTTTACTTTAATCTACAAAACCCCTGAATATATACTTATTCAACGAATTCTTTAACTCTACTAATTTGTTGTGGATCATGGGCCATCCAGTTTAGGTCTGCTCAGTATGCGCGGGTGGAAATTTGCGGTCACTGGATCACCTGCACCTATCTTGTTTATTTGGATTCACGTCTGAGCATCTCCATCACGGCAAGCCACACCTTCCCTTCTCGCCATGAGCACCAGCAAACCGTCGCTCAAAAACATCTCCAAATACAAGGAGTTCACCGAAATCCAAAATGCCATGGCCCACATTTTCGCCGATGCCCAGATTACCCTCTCGGGCCATCGAAAGCTAATCAAGTTATTGAGAAGAGTCCAGATCAGAGCCATCGAATTGGACTTCGAGGAGCTGTTCAACTTCCAAATCACAAAGCTCATATCCCGGGTCCTCGAATTCAAGAAAAGCTCGCCATCTGCTGATCGTATAGCCAAGTTCTGCTCGGTGTTTGTTGCCACCTTGGTCAAAGAAGAGGCGGACGACCCCACGCCCCGGAAAAACACCTCTTTTTCGGAAGATGATGATGAAACGTTGGAGAGCGTTTCGGCTGAGTTTGTTGACTATTTAATCCGCTTCTTGCTACGGGGGATCGAGTCCAAGTTCAAGGATGTCAGGTACCGTGTGGTGCAATTGCTTGCGTACTTGGTGAACTACATCACTGAGATTGACGAGCAGCTTTTTACTGCCCTCCGGTATTCTTTGAACCGCAGACTTCACGATAAGGAGTCCATTGTGAGAATACAGGCGGTGGTGGCCGTTTCCAGATTCCAGTACCTTGATGAGGTTCGCAATGGGAAGAAGAATTCTGCCAGTTCTGCGTTGATGAAAGCTCTTGAAAATGACGAGTCGCCTGAGGTTCGGAGAGCTGCTTTGTTGAATCTCGTCAAATCAGAATTAACTATACCGAGCTTACTAAAGCGAGGCCGAGATGTCAACTCAATCAATAGAAGGTTGGTGTATTCTCGCATATCAAAAGAAATCCCCTCTTTCTTGGATATAGACGTGGGCTTGAGGGAAGATTTGTTGAGGTGGGGGTTGAATGACCGTGACGAAAGTGTGAAGTCCGCTGCCGTAGCCATGCTTACGAAATCTTGGCTACCGCAATCCCATGATGACATTCTAGAGCTTTTGGAGAACCTACAGGTGGTGGAAAGTGAGCTGGCTTCTTTGGTGATGGATATTGTTTTCGAGCAGAAAAACGAGGGAATTCATGCCATAGAAATTCCGTTTTCTTTCTGGAAAGAACTCACCGTTGAAAAGGCTTTCTTCGCAAGAACATACTTCGATTTTTGTCTCAAACATAACCTTCATGATGCCATTGAGAAGAATGTGCCTGAACTAACCAAGCTTTCTTTCTTGGCACTGGAATACTTCAAGTTGAGAGAGACCATGTTGAAAAGCGACGAAAAGTTGGTGGATGAATACAAGGAGCATACCACGAAACTAGAAAAGTTCGATCGCTTGATCCAAACCGGGACTGGAGAATTGAGAGAGCTCAAGCGCAAGATTGAAAAGGACTACGCTTATTTATCCCAACTCAAGTCACATTCGGAGGAATCGAGTTCAAAATACAGGGAAAAGCTCGATAAAATGTCTTCCTTAAAATCTAAGAGGGATTTGGATTCTGTCTCTGCAAAAGAAAAGGCTCAAAAGATTACTGAGTTGAGCTTGGAAGTGAAAGATTTGAAGTTTGAGATTGAAAAGGCCGCCAGTTCGATTGAGGCCTACGAAGGTTCCATTGCAGAGTTGACTGACAAGCTCAAGGTAGCTGAAAGAGCACAAACTCACAGAATGAAAGAGCGTGAGAAATATATTGAAACAACTGCTGACCTTGATGAGCGATACTCGCCATTCGGAGACCAGTTGAGGGACTTGGAATTCGTCATTGAACAACTTTTATCCGTCATCAGCGGATGTGACTATGCGGATATTACTGGTACCAGAAGACTTATGCCAATCATCACCAATGCCATGAGAGGAAGCAACTTGACTAGTGTCATCATTTCTCTCTGTGTGAAGATCTTGAGAAAAGCCTCTATTGACGAGAGATACTTCTCCCAATTGTGCACAGAAATCATAACCGATATTAGAGATTCTTCTCTTGATGAAAATGAGGAGACATTTGTTTCAGCAGTATCCCTCTTCAATAGTGATGAGGAATTGAAGGAAGGAGAAGGTTACGTGAGTGATTCGAAACAGAGTGACAGCGAAGAGAGCTCAAATGGGGTGGCCAAAAAGAGAAAGGTGGCCCCCTCTCAACCTCCTGACAATCTCCTCATCCAATGTTTGACTATTCTCCAGCATTACTTGGAGATTGCTGAAGATACTAGCTCAAACAGTTATCAACTCGACACGCTCATAGACACGTTGATCCGGCCAGCTCTCACCAACACCAGCAGTGGACAAATTCGTTTCTTGGGCTACAAGACCCTTGGGCTATTCACGCTTATAGATAAGGGATTGGGGGCATCCAACTTGAAGTTTTTCGGTATAAGTGCCTCAAAAGCACATGATGAAGATCTCAAGATTCTATGCATGAAGATCATCTTCGACATTTTGTCTACGCATGGAGTGAGTGTTCTTAATATGGATGGGGAGGATGCTGTGGATTCTCTTTCATTGGCGAGGTTATTCTACAGCTTGTTGAAGGCATATCACATGCCTAAATTGCAAGCAGTTGTCGCAGAAGGACTCTGCAAGCTATTTTTAGCAGACCTTTTAGTTGGATTTGGCGATGATGACAATGAAGAGGGCAGAGAGGTTCTGCAGGAAATCATGCTTTTGGAAATCTTGGTTCTATCATATTTCAATCCTGCAAATGCGGGAAACCAAGAGCTCAAGCAAACGTTAGCATTTTGCATTCCAGTATACTGCTTCAGTCATGAGTCCCATCAAGTCAAACTCAGCAATGTCAGTGGAGATTGTTTCTACAGGCTCTTCAGAACAGGAGGTGAGTTCAGCGACAGCAAGAATCTTTCTTCTCCCACCAATGTGCTTCAGCAGCTCATTTACTGGTGTGATCCGAATAGTGTTGCGAACATTACACCCGAAGGTGTCAAGAAAAGCATGTCTCATTTTTGGCAGGCGATGAAATTGCTACAAATCGTGGAACAGGATTCGCCTAAGAATGTGAAGAAGGCCATTTTGGTGAACTTGAACAAGTTGTCCTTGTCTGAAGAATTGGGATCTCAGGTTCTTTCAGGCTTGAAGAATGCCATTGAGGATACCAAGCATTTGATCTCCAATAGCCAAGATAAACCGGAGTTTGCCCTCGATGCAGCAGCGGAACGAGCTCTCGAAAAATTCAACACACATGTTGGTGAATTGTTGAAAAAGGCTACGGAGAAGGAAGAGCAGGAGGAAGATGAACTACTGTTTGTCCTGGCTCGCGTTGCGGCTAACCCAATACCCAGAGCCACGAGCGAAGCACCGATAAAAATGGAGGATACCAATGGATCGGTCCCTCCTGAAGACCCTGAAGAAGTTGCTGAAGAAGTTCCTGAAGAAGCATCTGGAGAGGACCCTGAGCTGGAGGCCGCACAGAAAGCTGCAAACCAGGAAGTCACCTCAGACTTGGCTGCGATAGACAAGATGCTTGATGAGGAAGACGAGGTGGACTACGATATAGATATAGATATGAATTAAATCAAAGATCCTCGGCAGCACAGAGGGGCCTTCCACGCACATCCAACGTCCAACGTAAGCAACGTAAGCAATGTAAGCATCGTCAAGATAAGACATCGTCAATAGAAGGAGCACGTGATCAGATCAGACGGAGAAAGACGCGCTCGCATGGCCCATCGTGTATACGAGATATATTATACGAGGCGAGGTACTCGGGGAACGCACCAGTGATTATCCTGCATGCAGCGGCAGAGGCGCATAAACGATTGTACGAGCCTTCTCTCGAAATTTCATAAATACCTTCGCACCGTGTCACCATCTCTTGAAATTCTCAAGTTTCAACAACTCACACATCACACCCGAGTAATCTCAACATGTCTTCTTCAGTCAAATTAGCAGAGAAAGATTTCAAAAAGGACCGCGAGTTCGCCAAGGCCATGCACGGTGAGTCCTTCAAGAAGTCGGGGCTTGGTGCTCTCATGTCCAAGTCGGGTGATGCCTCCGATGTTGCCACTAGCGGGTACTTCAAGCACTGGGACGGAGGTGTCAGTGCCGATGACGAGGACAAGAGATTGGGCGACTACTCTCAATTGACGGCCCACTACTACAACTTGGTGACCGACTTCTACGAGTACGGATGGGGCTCTTCGTTCCACTTCTCGCGTTACTACAAGGGAGAGGCTTTCAGACAAGCCACGGCCAGACACGAGCATTTCTTGGCCCACAAGATGAACATCAACGAGAACATGAAGGTGTTGGATGTTGGATGTGGTGTTGGTGGTCCAGGTAGAGAGATCTGCAGATTCACCGACTGTACCATTGTTGGTTTGAACAACAACGACTACCAGATCGAAAGAGCAAACCACTACGCTCAGAAATACAAGTTGGACCACAAGTTGTCTTACGTCAAGGGTGACTTCATGCAGATGGACTTTGAGCCTGAGTCCTTCGATGCTGTCTACGCCATCGAGGCCACTGTCCATGCTCCTGTGTTGGAGGGTGTGTATTCCGAAATCTACAAGGTCTTGAAGCCTGGAGGGGTTTTCGGTGTCTACGAGTGGGTCATGACTGACGCTTACGATGAAAACAACGAGGAGCACAGAAAGATTGCCTACGGTATCGAGGTTGGTGATGGTATTCCAAAGATGTACAAGAGAGAGGTTGCTGACAAGGCCTTGAGAAACGTTGGCTTTGAGATCGAGTACGAGAAGGACTTGGCTGATGTGGATGATGAGATCCCTTGGTACTACCCATTGTCTGGTGAGTTGAAGCACGTCCAGACCTTTTCCGACTACTTCACCATCTTCAGAACCTCGCGTATCGGTAGAATGATCACCACGGAATTGGTGGGTTTGATGGAGAAGATTGGCTTTGCTCCTAAGGGATCCAAGCAGGTCACTGGAGCTTTGGAGGATGCTGCTGTCAACTTGGTTGCCGGTGGTAAGCAGAAGCTTTTCACCCCAATGATGTTGTACATCGCCAGAAAACCATTGGATGCTAAGTAAGAGGGTTTGTATGTATATTATTAATTATAATTAGGCAATTTTAATCGAAGATAATTTACGAAACAATAAACAATGTAAAAATAATATCGATAACCATTATTGTACTTTTACGGTATCAATGATATTGTCAAAAGAGGAAAAAAGAAAAATTAATGACTCCTGCGTGATTCGAACACGCGCATCTTACGATAACAGAACTTGAGTCTGCCGCCTTAGACCGCTCGGCCAAAGAGCCATTTCTGAGATGTAAAATTTTGATGTTGTTTATGATTACAAGATTGACATTATTGGAGTCAAGGCTAGATTAGATACGATATGTCAAAAACGTACTCGAAAAAACACTGAAATAATTATTATAAAGTATAATTACAAAAAAGCTTTGAGTATTCTTGCGATGGTCGTGTCTGCTATCGAAACGGCAATGCTTTCATGCAAGATTAAGAGAGATCTCAGATCTCGGTGCATGTGACGGTCATTTTGTTGGGTATTCAGAATCCCTTGTGGCTAACCACTAAGTAGATTAAAAGAAATTAAATAAAATCACGCATGTGATAATAATTGATGTGGTTAAGGGGGATCTTTAATTCTGTCTCTTTGTTATCCAAGTATTATTATGCGCACATGCAAAGATCTCATTCATATATGAAGGCAGTCACGACTTGAGTTGAAGCCTCTGCAGTTTGAGCTCAATTGAATCCTGAGGTAGTTCTAGATCGAATCTAGTACGGTGTGATTTCTATAATCAACAAAAAATTCCCGGGTGTAACTACCCTTGCATCCAACAATGGTGGGTGGATGTACAGGTCAGTTTCTATTATAGTCGCACCTGGTCATTCTCCATCTAAAATCTCGACGTACGGCCTAAGCCCAAAAAGTAAAACAATTGGCAAAAATACATTTAAGCCCCAATTAATTAATGACTCAGAGACATGAATTAAGACTAATAATTAGAGCCCCACTCAAAATTCCACTCCCCTAGAGGCATTTTTGTAGGCGCAATGGCTATTGATTGAATTTCGCCGTTTCGCAGCTGATAACTTCCTCTACGTCATTGTATTGCGGATAATGTGATAACAATATATGTAGCAAGCGTGCGAGTACACTTGCCAGAGAACTACATCGATTTTTTATTATTCAACAAACAATTCAATTCAATTCAATATGACTTTAACTAACCCAGGTCTCGAGGGATACAATGTGACACGCGGAATGTGGGAGGAGTTCTACAACCCTGGCAAAAAAACATTTGTGGCCAAGAAGAAGTGCGCTGGGTGCTATAACAAAGACCGTTTCGTCGTGTGGGCGGTGTCTGTTGCTGTCCAGGCAATTGTGGATGGTGCAAGGGTGTACCCCGAGTTTATTCCTTTAATTTCTCCTGCAATTGATATCTTCTCCAAGTACAAGAACACTAAACTCAAAGGCTTCTCTGCTGCTGAGAACCCAGGCAACGATGAGGACATTTACTACGATGACGATGCCCAGATTGCCAGTGCCATGATCACGGCTTATGAAGTTACTAAAGAGAAGAAATACTTGGACATGAGCCGTGAGTTGGTGAGATTCTTGATGGGAGGATGGTACGAGGGTTTCGGAGGTATGAAGTGGCATGTCAGCAAAGCATACTTGAACGCTTGTACAACCGCTGAAGTTGCCAAGGCCTGCTTGCAAATCTCCAAGTTCGTGCCTGAAGAATCCAAGGTGTACATTGATTTTGCTATCAAATGTATTGACTGGCAAATCAAGATTCTTCAAGACCCCAACGATAAATGTATCATGGACGGTTATCAACCTACTGACAAGAAGGTTGACAAAGTGAAGCTCACCTACAACACCGGAACTACTTTGTCTTGTGCTGCCCATTTGTACAAGATCACAAAGGACAAAAAGTGGAAAGACATCGCTGAGGATTTGGCCAAGGCTGCGATCAACAGAAACTCACCATTTTATGACTGTGACTACCCCGACGATAAAAGATACTGGCGTGACCCTTCGTACTGGACACAACTTCTCATCGAGGGATTGGCCGACTACTTGCTTTATGTTGATAGCGATGTGCCTGGTGACTTGGCTCACAAAATCGCCGAAGAGGTGAAACGTCATTTGAAAATGTTCTACAAAGATTCCAAGGATCCAAAGGATGGCTTGTACATCCAATCTTTTGAACCTAATCGTACTTTCAAAGAGATTTACGATACGGAGTATAAGAAGGAATTTGGCGGGAAAAAGCCTCACGCTATGTTGAAGGATGATCAAGATAGCGACGGAAACCCACAGAAGTGTTTGATGGGTCTCGGAAGTGCCGCCAGAGTGTTTTTCCAGGGCGCCAGAGTATGTCCTAAGATTGATTGATGGATTGATATCTTACGTCTCATTTACAAAATGCTGTATAATTAATAGTTTTAATATCACACTTTAAAATGAGCAGCTTCGAAAGCAGAGCTTGTAGGCAAAGCAAATGCTTCTCTTTCGACAACAGCAATTTCATTGTCTCCCCAAGAACCCACCTTTAAAATTGGACGGTACTTCTGGGTGTACCAGAAAGGAGCGTTCAGCTTAACCTCTGCATTTGAATCTTCGGCTTCCTTTTCTGCCCTTCTAATCAGGGCTTCTTTCATTTCCCTCTCAACGAAATTTTCTTCGTCTCCTTTGAGGGCCCCATTGTCTTCGACTTCACGGATGCTCAAGCCATCGTTGGTTCTCTTTTTAGATTTGTTGATGTAGTTCTTGGCAACCTCAATATTGAGACTCAAGTCGAAAAACGACACCCATTGACTGCCGAAAATCCAGGCTCTAGTTCCTTGGGTGAACATTCCTTGAGGTCTTTGCTCCGACTTTAGGAACTGAAGAGGCAACACTTCACTGTTACGCTGAGACCAAGCACTCAATAGACCCTCTTCTGAATCCTCGGTATTGAATTCAAGCAATTTATTCTCCTCCGTAAGAACTAGAAGGGTATCATTGTCAGTGAACTCAATCAAATGCACATTGTTGGAAAGCGTAGCCAAGGTCCGGGGCGTGAAAGCTGCTTCGAGAGGTAACAATTCCACCG
Organism: [Candida] ipomoeae; assembly: GCA_002370145.1. Taxonomy (NCBI): domain Eukaryota; kingdom Fungi; phylum Ascomycota; class Pichiomycetes; order Serinales; family Metschnikowiaceae; genus Metschnikowia; species [Candida] ipomoeae. Next base: position 25,382 of record NKZK01000555.1, on the reverse strand, counting down.
AGTTGTTGAATCTCAAAAGTGCCAACTTGCTGAAGTCTTTGGAGATGGCAATAGAACGGATGTTATTGTAGTAATCAAAGCCAGCTCTCAAGTCCTTTCCATCTTCAGCCTGAGACTCGATTTCGTCCTCCAATTCAATCGATTCGGAGCTTGCGACCACAAACTTGTAGATCTCATCTTGTGGGGTATGAATGATAAGGTTGTTGTCGTTGTAGAAGAACACATTTTTGGCCCCGCTGACCACCGAGTCAAAAGCAGCATCTCTAACCTTTTTGACTTTATACTTCTGGTCCTGCTCCTCCAAAATGAACACCTTCACTGAATTTATGGTAGACACAGCCAAGACGGGCTGCGTATTGAGAAGTCCATTGATATCAATAGAGGTGATGTTGTCATCATCAGCGAGAGACAACTTAGCAACCAACTTGTGCTTCTCGTCCTGGAGACGCCATATCTTGACAGTCTGGTCTTGGAATAATGCAACAAGGTTAAAGAGAGGGTTGAATCTGATATTGGAGAATTGCTGATCCATAAGGATCTTTTTGTATGGGCCTTCAAGGAAGTTCTCCACCGATTGCACTATGATAGATCTCTCCACACCACCGGACACCAAGAAATTGTAGGCCTTGCTCTCGAACAACGAAAGCGACCTCACGTCATTCAGATGTAATAGTCTGTTGAAATTATGAATCCATTTGGAGTTTTTCTTTGATTTGCTCTCCAACCAGGAGAACTGGTGGATCTTCCGGTCTATACCTGCAGAGAAGACCTTCTCTTCAGAGGCATCCTTGGTAAGCGTCAAGACATCTGCATCATGGACCGAATATGTTTGTATGAGAGAAGAGGTCTTTATGTCCCAGAACTTGACCGACCCAGTAGAGTCACCGGTGACAAATTGGTTTCTGGAGGGCAAGGCCACGATCGACCACACCAATGTCGACTCAGTCTTCAGCTTGTCCACCCTCATCGAGCTAACAAGCTGTCCCTTATTGTCACCGTTCACAGACCAACAACGCACTTTTCCATCGGCACAACCTCCGATCAACAAATCGTCGTCGTACCAGCGTATACCCAATACTCTTTGGTCCTGTCTCTGGCAAATGAACTCGAAGTCCATGACTCCGCTTCCTCCAGCAATGTTGATCACAACCACACTGCCGTCATCACATCCGACTGCTAAGCGGGTCCCAGCAACATTAGCATCGATACACCAAGCGACACCAGCGTTACAGTTCAAGTTTGCCTTGGGTGTGCAGGTCTTCAAGTCCCATTCGGTGATGTAAGTGGAGCCTCCGATGGAGAAAAGACGGGGGTTTTCCCCCTTTGCATGTGCCCACACCAAGCCTTCAACGGCACGCCCACGAGCGCCCGGTAGAGTCACTTCGTGGAGCCAGTTGTACCTGGGGTTCCAGATCTCGATGTCACCATTGGATCTTCCAACGGCAAAGCGTAAGCCGGGAGGAGCAACCTTGGATGTGTCACTGACATGGGAAAAGGCCAGTGCGGTTATGGTATGAGGAGTGTAGTCCACAAATCGGCACCTGTGGATATCCATGGTTGGCTTCTTGAAGAGATGAGTTTTTTCAGATGCAGGTGATGAGGTCTTGAAAAGTGAGAATTATCGCGAGTCGACATGTACTGGTGCGGGACACGGTCCAGGGAACCCATACGATTGCAATATTCTGGTAGATATTTTTCCCATTATAGGAAGTAACTTGACATGTACAAAAATTACAGAGCGGCAAAGCTCATCTAATAAACAAAGTTGCGTCGGGCAGGTAGGTGAAGTTGGACCAAACCACACATTCTTAGGTTCGAGACCCACTGAGACTAGCGAGACTGAGGCCTAGGCTATAGTCACAGACCAAGATAATACACTATTGCACTTTTAGCTTTCTGTTGTCCTGCAACACCCTAGAAAGCGGTATACAAGAAGCTTGGTTCAAACAAATCCAACAAAGCTGTTCAAGAGAATTAATAAGCGCACGAACCACTTGTTCTCACTGGTGTTGATGACCATATTGATGACTAGCTCCTTCAGCTTCTTATCTCCTAGCTGCTTCTTGACGATTGTTCTTTGCACCTTGACATTCTTGTTCAAAAACCACACAAAAAACAAGATGGTGAGTAAACTGATTGCGAGGCTCTTCAAGAACCGCAAGGCTTTCCACCCCACCACTTTAATGAGATGCAAAAGCCGTCTTTTAAGAACATCCTGAGGATCTTCATTCTCGCTGCTCCTTCGCGAATGCTGGAAGTTATATGGTCCGGTATTTCGTTCACTGATATCTTTGCTGAGTTTGTTGATAAGCAGATTGATTTGGCTCTGCCACACACGGAATTCATCCGAGTTCTGTGGGCCCGAATAAGGAGCAGGGGCCTCCAGAACTGTACCTCTTGCAGGCTGTTGTTTCTGACTCAACAACTCACTCATGGAGAGCTGGGTGTTTCTTCTTGAATGCAGGTATATTTGCTCCAAGTTATTTCTGTATTGTTGGTTGGTGACCAGTGCCGTGTAGTTGCTTTGCAACGGCCATGGCGTGCCCGTGGAAAAGCGGTCCGACTGATCGACATTGGAGAACACCAGTGGAGCCGCATTGTACCGCAGGAAATTGCCAGTGGCACCATGAGTCTGCGAATAATCGTCAGCAAAGCTCACGTCCTTAATCTGATCCCACAAGTACTCCAATTCACTGAGCAACTCTCTGGACTCAACTGTGCCACTAGCATACACTCTCATCGTCTCTATAAGAAACAGAATATAGCTACGCTTTGCTTCTGTTTTGGAAAGGCCTTCTTCCCGTTTCCAGGCATCCCACTTTTTTTTGGCTCCCTCGTCCTCCATGGTGGACCCCTCGGGTCTGAGCATTATGCCCTCCACATTTCCCTCGGTGGCCTGCTTATATAGACCGTACAACTTGATTCTGTTTTCAGCAGGTGGCCGGGGCAACAGCCCATGATTCGACCTGGAAGATAATGCTTTGATGGTGGTTATTGCCTTCACAAAAACCCTGTCTTTGGATGTTAGTCTGGGTGTTTACAATGTGTACGATTATGGAGGAAGGTGCAGCTCCCGCTCCTGCCCACTATGGCATACCATAATACAAAGAGACATACCGATTGAGTCCGACATTTGTGCAATATACGATTGCTGAAAGATATGCTGAAAGATATAATGCTGAAGAGGAAAGGAGTGTTGATCTGGAGCGGTGCCTCACGTGAGCTGGGCCACCTCGGCAGAACGTGATATGCGCCGTGGGGCAAAACATCGGTGCCTCGCTGTCTTCGCAATGTACACACACTGACATGGGAATGCATAAAAGTACGGCTGACGGATGAATGGTATGGTTGACCATTCTGGTTATCTTAAGGGCCCTCGGTGTGTTTAAAGAAAATGGAATCGATACACGACTCGGGTTAGTTTAAAAACTTTTAACTATGTGTTGTGTAATTTACGGCGATGTGGTTCCGTACAAGGTTCCTGGTACTGTACAAGGTTTCTGGTACTGTACAAGGCTGTGGAATTGTACAAGGTTGTGGAAGACACTCTACAGTCAAAATCACTCAGTCGTAAAACGATATTAAAACCCTATTTATAAAAAGCTTAGTTCTCTGGAACATCAATCTCACCAGCGTTGATGGCGTCAATGATGTCGTGTGGGTTCTTTCTGTCAACACGGCATCCAACAGATTGAGCAGTACCCAAGATCTCCTTGGTGACGGAAGCCAAGTTCTTACCGAAAGACTTCTCTCTCATTTGTCTGGCGATTTCAATGATCTCCTCAAATGGAATGTTACCGGAGTGCTTGACGTTCTTCTCCTTCTTTCTGTCTCTAGGTGGCTCCTTCAAGGCAGTGATGACAAGAGAGGATGCAGATGGGACAACGGAAGCAACGGCTTGTCTGTTTTGGATTCTCAATTGGACAGTGACCTTGATACCCTTGAAGTCCTTGGTGGCCTTAGCGATATCTTCACCGACCTTCTTTGGGGACAAACCCAAAGGACCAATCTTAGGAGCCAAAGCGGAGGAGGCACCGATTTCACCACCGACGGCTCTCAAGTAAAGGAATTGAACTTCAGATGGGTCGAACTTTGGAGGCATTTTGGATATGTTCTATGGTGTAGAAGAGGTCTGAAAATACGGAAAATTTTTTTTGAGACCTGGTGCGCGAGGCGGATTGGCTAGTCACGTGCGCGCCTTAGATGTTGTGCATTACCGACTGGCGATGTGCTTCCCCAGGCCGCACCACCCTGATCCAGCGCGAACTTTAGGGCTCGAGCCCTATAGCTGTCCTGTAACCATGCCTCCATTATATACACCCACATTGTCTACCGTCGGTACTGGAAATTGTACTGGAAATTGTCATGAATCACATATAAACGGGATGTACTCCAAAAACACCGCAGACCATACTGAGGCACTCTTGGCCTAACATGTACACCTTTTTCTTATTAAGCATTCGTTAGTCTAATCTGCACGTCTCCAAGCACACACTTCTTGAGGTGTAGCTTTGAGTTGCACGCGCGGTGGGTGCAATCAATGTAGGTACATCTTAAAGCGTGCCACCAGGTATATCGTCCCCGATACGCATATCCTCCGTGGCATCGCTGTCTGCCATAGCACGCTCGCGTAGCATAATGGCGGGGTTCTTGCCAAGCTCCTGTAGCTCCTTGAATATGATCACGGGTTTTTCAGTGAGCTTCAAGATTCGTTCTTTATCGCCATAGCACACAACAAGCACATACTTCGACCACTTCTCCCTTGGTATATGATGACGCTTCATTGCATGCTGTAGCACCTTCAAACAGGTATCTTCCGATGAAGCTTTGAGTTGCTTCAATGGCTGCCCACTAGCTGGTGTCCCCGCACTTGAGCCTCCTGCACTGGTCACCAACAGGCTGGAGGAGAACTTGCTTTTTAAAGGTGCATTCAGTCCTCCCAGCAGTGTAAGCGGTTGTTGAATAGTTCTGGCCCCAATGTATTCTGCCGGCTCCTCGATGGGGCTGGGCGACATCTTTGCATCCACAAGACGAGGTTTCGATAAGAACCGTGACGTTGAGCCTGTTTTTACATCTGCCACCTTCCCCACACCCATAGAAAGAACGGAACCGGACGAAAAACGTTTCGATTGCGTTGGACTAGAAACAGGCTTGTACTTCTGGAGAGATGGGTTGGAGGACGACTTTTGGACTGCGCCAGAGGAGTTCTGAGCAAAAGAGCCGTGGACAGAGGGAGAATGGTTTGAAGGGAATACTCCAGGCGACGTACTGGACCCCGAGATCTTGGGCGAGTGGCCAGGATGCGTTAAGGTGGTAGCAGTGGTGACACTATGAGCAGTAGAATGAGACGTGGGCGTAACCTCATTATCAGAGTTCAGTAAAGACGAAGTAGAGAAGATGGAGCTTGTAGAGAGAGTGGGCAGCGAGACCGAAATGCCCGGATCCAAAGTGGGTGTAGGGAGTGGCTTCGTCTCGTGGATAAGCCGGATCAAGGGAATAAGATCGGTCTTGAGTTTGGTGAAGTTCTCATTGAGCTTATCAATGTCTATAGTGTCATCGGACACTTTTCTAGTGGTGGTGCTGAGTTCGCGCATCAACACCAGGCACACCTTGAGCGCCTCCATGGAGACGTAGTTTGTGTTGATGTTGACGGCATTGAGTCGGAGGAAGCTGTCGTCAACCGGATTAGTAGCCTCCTTATTGTATTGCGAGGTGATAAGGTCGTTGATACATTGCTTGACCTTGAGCCTCAAGGCAAGCTGAGAGATGCCCAATTCTCGGAGATGCGCCGTGGTAAGAAACGGCAAGAGAGAGCCGTCGATGTTGTTTTCTATGAACGAGGAGCTGACATCCTCGTCTATCTTCCCCAGAAGGAAATGCGACACCTGCGCCGGGTCCCAGTTCATGAACGACTCGGACATAATAGGGAGGGGACAATATAGTGTGCCACGAGGTAGTGTGCAGAGCTAGGCCTAAAGTTGCCACAGTAGTAGATTAAAGAAAGGAATTTGGGGTGAGTGTTGTAATGTGCGGTGGCTTGTTCCTAGAAGCGACTCCATTACTGTCTGATACGTGTGTACCTGCACGGGTGGTGCATGCAGGCCAGGAGGGTGTCCAAATCCCATTCCAGTGCCTTAGTGCAGGGTGACGTCACTATGTGGAATGGTTCTCCGTTGGATGACCTTCACCGCGAAAAGTGGCTTAGAGTGTCAGGGTACCCCTCAAATTACCCTAACCACCCCCAAGGGTAGCATGGAGGGAACTGCGGCTCCAGGGTGCATTGTTCTTTGCTGCGATCTACGGCATTTCTTGTAGCGCGCGCAGGGCTATATGCGACGACATTAGCTGCTGGGTAGGGCGCGGACACCAGCAACAGTGTTCATATATACGGTGTCCCGTCACGCCTCTCCCCCTCTACGCACTACTAGATTCTGCACCGCCAAACCATGTTAAGACAGGCGCTCGCAGTGGCAATCTTCATCTCCTTCGTATACTTTCTTTTGAATACAATGAGTGAAGAAAAAAACGATAACCCACTAGTGAACATTGGCGGAAAACAGGTGCCGCTCAAGAGTATCAACAAGCCTCACAATGTTGTGATTGGGGGCGTGGACAAGCCCATTCCTTCTTTGGACGATTTCCCCCCTTTGGAGCCCACGGAGCCGGAGCCGTTTGAGGAAAAGAAGGAGCAGAAGGAGCAGAAGGAGGGGGATGCGGATGACGATGCTGAGAACTCCGAGGACTCGGAGGACTCTTGAGCAATTTTGAGCAAGGCGTTTTTTTGCTTTATTTTATATGAATGTTTATTTTATATGAATGTTTGAATAGTACCTTTGGCTATTTATATTTGGCGTGCCACATTGTGAGGTGGGATGAGGTGTCTTAGCAACTAAGGCACGCGCACTTGTGGGGTACCTCTACAAAGGACCCTTCAGCTAGACCTAGAAGAGAACAAGAGAAACCACAAAAAAGATACCTACGTTTATAAATGATTATATATGGTGTGGATTCCACATGTCCGTCTATATGCTATGATGACCACCAGCTCCCACCCAAGTATTCTCGGCCCAGGCCCACCCTTTATATGCCGTACTACAATGAAACAAACTGCGGCATCCTCGAGCATTATAGTTTACAGGCACATTGATTGTAATATGAATAGTCTAAATTTGGGTCGCATTTTTAGAGATGCAAAAATATCCAAGCATGTTAGTTCAATGTATTTCGAGCAAGCTGAAATCTGCAATTGCTTCTCTCCATGCCCGCACCTCGTAATTTCTTATCGCGTATATATATATCTCTATATTTATATCTATACCATGCAAACCTTCGCACCAAAAAACCACTGGCCTTCTTTGCAATCCTGCGTGTCTGGAACTCCTTCACAAACCACCATGTATCTTCCTGCCAGGTTGCTAAGGTATTCCATCTACTTGGTGGTGTCGTTTGTGTGCATTCTGCTCCTCTTGTTGACTGCCAATAGGAAGAGACTCATTCACATGGATGACATCCTCCCTCCCAGCTTGATGCCCGCATACTTCCAGCCTCCTTCCGATTTTTATATTGTGGATATTGCTATAGGGTCGTGCAACTTATTCAACAAAAAAAGCTCCACATGTGGCGTGCCCAGGGCTTCTCGTGGGCTATATGGAAATGTGACTGGCCACGGTGGATGGTCGAGAGTGGAGAAGGATTTGATGTTGGGTTCTCATTGGACAGCCAAATTGTTTTTGAGTTTGAAGAAAATCACATCGGATTTTTATGAGCGTAATAGAGACAAGGTGATTCTTGATATCACCGTGGGGAACTCCAAGCAAGACTGTGCCATTAGAGGCAACAAGAAGTGTATTCCCAAGGCTGTGTTGACGGATTTGAACATGGAGCATACCTTTGATGAAGACGACCTCACGGCCTTGAAACATCTCAATAAGGATGAGCCTTTGAAACTTGATGCTGACCACATGCTGGAGTCGGAAGCAAAATACGAAGTGGATCTGGAGAAAGAGCCTTCCAATGAAGATGTTTCGGCAGAGGAAGCTGGACAAGAAGAAGCTTCAAAGGATGGAAAATCTGAAGATGAAAAAGATGAAAATAAAGAGTCTTCCGATTCGAAAAAAAGGGCTCTTAGACGTCGTGCTGTGGAAAATTCCCACCATGACCTTGCAAATTACATGAGAATTCCACCAGATAAAGAAATCGAAGAGTCTGGGTGGGTCAAGAAAGATGGAAATATATGGGTTAAAATGGGCAAAGCAAGCGATAATGCCGTCAGTGCCATCGATATTCTTTTTGGTGCTGATGCTGTTGATCCAAGACCCAACTGGAAGCTCTTGGAGCACCCTCTCGAGAACCTAGGTTTCGGTGCATCCAAGCATCCCCGGCTTACCATCCGAAAGGGTCCAAAAATCAATTATTCCAGCAAGGAATATACGGCACCTTTGAAGTTCCGGAGTGACGGGAAGTACAAGGTGTTACAAGTGGCAGATCTCCATTTCTCTACAGGTCCTGGAGAATGCAAAGACCCTGTTCCCGAGAGCTCTGCCAAGGGATGCCAGGCCGACCCACGTACTCTTAAATTCATCAACCGGGTGTTGGACACTGAAAAACCCGATTTCGTGGTCATGACAGGAGATCAGGTCTTCGGTGATGCTGCTCCTGATCCGGAGACTGCTTTATTCAAAGCAGTGAACCCTTTTGTTACACGGAAGATTCCCTACGCTATAACTTTGGGCAACCACGATGACGAAAGTATCCTCACACGTCAGCAAATCATGGAACTCTCGAGCTCTCTTCCTTACCTGGTGGCAGTGTCTGGACCTGAAGGAGTTGATGGCTTTGGCAATTATGCAGTAGTGATTGGCGAGCTCGGTGGCCGCAAGCCATTCTCGGTCTTTTACTTCATGGATAGCCACAGCCGCTCAAAAAATCCCAAGGTCAACCCCGGGTATGACTGGTTCAAAGAATCGCAGGTCGACTGGCTTGGGCTTCAGTCACAGGCTTTCATCGACCAAGCCAAAAACAAGAAGTTCATGAGCATGGCCTTTTTCCACATCCCGCTTCCTGAGTACAGGAACAAGGGCCAGCCCATGGTGGGCCAAGGTCCCGAGGGAGTGACTGCCCCAAAGTACCATTCAGGTATGAGAGAGGCCCTTGGAACGGCAGGAGTGCAAGCCGTGTCAGTTGGACATGACCACGCCAATGAGTATTGTTTGCTTGACTCGTCCAAACAAAGTCTGTTGTGGCTATGTTACGGAGGCGGGGCAGGCGAAGGAGGGTACGGTGGATACGGAGGCTACATAAGAAGAGTCCGATTGTTTGAGTTGGACGGCGTGAAAGAGGATATCGTCACGTGGAAGCTTGCAGAAAACGACCCTAGTCAGGTCTTTGACAAGCAGCTTATTGTGTCCAGCGGAAAAGTGGTGGAATATTCGCAAACACTGATGTGACGTGACGAGGCTAAGTTATTAAGGCACGAAAGATAGGGTACGATTTGCAGCTGAGAAACCCGATCCAGCAACGTGAGCCTCTCATAGTTACAAGACCAAAACAGGTCCAGGGCGATCATGTGACCCGAAGCAGCCTTTCCACAGCAGTCTTCCCACAGCAGCGTTCCCACAGCCGCTTACATACCCGGGAAACATCTCTACACAGTCTTGCTAGCCACCGTTCCTCGACCCATGGCTAGAAATGCAGTCAAGCAGCGTAGCAGTGGAAAGCGGAAATTAGCCGGAGATAATGATCGTTACGAGGAGTCTATACAGTACGGCAGAAAGACGTACACTGCGGCATTAAAATTCTGGGCTCAAACAGAATGCATACAACCACTGTAGCAGGTCGTTAAATGCTAGCCGTTTAAATACTTCCACTTACATGTACACCAACCCTGGGGATAAGCACTAGATCTAGATCCCATCCAACCATCGTTTACAACCATCGTTTACAAAGCCACAAACACGGGGCTACCACTAATATAAATACCGCAATCCTCGCACCATGTCCGAGGCAAATGATCTACTTGGCTGGCTCAGCAAGTCTGGATGCCAACACTACTACAACAAGTTCGCCAAAAACAAAATCTCGCTTGATCTTGTTCCTGAATTGGATACCGATGCGCTCCGAGAAATCGGCATAGTTAAGGTCGGAGACCGGCTACGTCTAGAATTGGCCATTGCTGAGCTCAAGCTGCACATTCTCAAGTCCAAGGTGTCGTTGGATGACATCAGGAGAAACATCCAGTCCACCACCGACGATTCCGAAGCCAAGGCTGCTAATTCCGAGCAAGCCACCATCACCGGCGGCGCGTCGCCTCTTCGAATTGTTACTTTTATCTTGCCGGATGGGTCTTTAAAAAAGGTCAATGTAGAAGGGTGCTTTAACGCCGAGCTGATCAAACGTAAGGTGCTCAAGAAGCTTGGAGTGAGGCAGAACCAGAACGAATACGATGTATACGTGCACACATCCATATCGGGCGAGAGCAAGATCACCACTCTATATGATGTGGAGTTCGTGACCATTTGCTTTTCGCCCGATCGGTTGGAAAAACACCGGTTGATGCTAACGCCGAAGAATGAGCCTCCCACGGCCACCGCGTTGAAACAATCCGCTCTGATTTTCCGCAGAACTTATAAGGTCAAGCCCTCCACGGCCGAGATCAGACGCTTCTTTGGCCAGCGTCCTCCTAGTGAGTTGATCTCGTCCAATTTGGGTGAGTACTTCCCCACTGCAGAGCTGCGTGCGTTGGAGGCCACCATCCGGAACTCCGTGCGCCAGAGTATCCGGCTTCTGAAAAAATCGCCTTTCTTGGGCTCCGTGCTGAATGTTCTGTCGGGAAAACCCTCGTTTGCTTCGGAGGACAGTTCTCCTCGAAGCTCCTCTCACCAGCGGACCATTGGTGACGTGTTACTTCATAACGTGAATATGCTAGACGAGGCAAAGAACCCTGGCTCGGGCGATAACGTGCTGTTCATCAGCAAGTTACCAGCACCTGCCGTGGCCCTGAATCTCAGCTTGAGCGAAGACAGCCAGCTGGCAGTTTCTCAGAAGAGCGGGCACAGCTACAGCAAGTCCAGATTCTCTGTTGCCACCCAGTACACAAGCAACAACAAGAGACACTCGCGCATTGATGTGTTGAACGTTGAATCTGATGACGAAGGCAAGAAAGATTTCCTTGCTGACTATGAAAACAGCTCTGACGAAGATACTGATCCTGACAATGCTTTCAAGGGAAGAAAGTGGTTACAGGGCGCAAGAATAGGTGCAGGAAGCTTTGGTACAGTGTACCTTGGGATGGATCCTTTAAGTGGAGAGTTGATGGCGGTGAAACAAGTCCCCATCCCCAGTGGAAACTCCAAGCAGAATGAGCAGGCTCGGTCAATGATCACGGCCCTCCAAAGAGAAATGACTCTTCTCAAGGAGTTGAACCATGAGAACATTGTGCTCTACTACGGCCTGTCTTCTGATAACAACTTCCTCAATATCTTTTTAGAATACATCCCCGGAGGATCGGTGCTGCTGATGCTACAGCTGTATGGCCCATTTGAGGAGCCGTTAATCAGGAATTTCGTCAGACAAGTTCTTGTTGGTCTCAGCTACTTGCATGGCGTGGACATCATACACAGAGACATCAAGGGAGCCAACATTCTTATTGATATCAAGGGAATCGCCAAGATCAGTGATTTTGGAATCTCCAAAAAGCTAGAAACCGAGGAGGGAGAGGATGGCTCGGGAGAAGAAAAGTCTAGCACTGGAAAGCAAGCCAAACGTGCCTCTTTACAAGGACTGGTCTACTGGATGGCACCCGAAGTTGTCAAGCAGACGGCATATACGAAGAAGGCAGACATTTGGTCCGTGGGATGTTTGATTGTGGAGATGTTTACAGGTAGGCATCCGTTCCCCAACTTTAGTCAGATGCAAGCCATATTCAAAATCGGGACGCATACCCGGCCCAAGGTGCCCGAAAACTGCACGCTCGAGGCCCAGGAATTTATTCGCAAGACATTTGAGTTTGACTTCGAGAAACGGCCAAGCGCAGTCGATTTGTTGGCGGAGTCATTTTTGACTCCTCTCATTATTTCTCGCAAAGAGCCCGGCCGGCTAGACAGACTCAACCAGGAACCTACGGAAGCAAATCAATTGCAGACCCCGGACGAAGTCGAGGAGGAGAATCTTGTGGATGCTGCTCAGTCTACCTTTGTAGGGGAGTCCGACATCGAAGTGAAGGCCAGCTAGCTAAACAAGACAATGGAAATTCACTTGTGGGGATAAATACCATGGTCTGTGTTGTGGAATTTATCTGCAGCCCTGTTGACTACTATTTTGCACCTCATACACGAATACAGTTACGAAGGCACTTATGAGTCAAGGGTGTTGCAATAGCAAGTGGTGATTTCTTTTTTTGCCTTGTGTGGAGCAGAGTGGAATTTTAAGCGAATTCCTCTCGGGACAGCGAGCACTGCAGCATGGACCCCATAGATGACCCCTTTTTGTAACCCAATTTAAACATATAAGTACGCCCAAGAACCCCACCCTTAATTCCAACCATACATAATTCAACCAACCAATCATACGGCCCATTCAAAGCTTCACTCTGGTCATGTGACCCTGCTAGGCTTCAGGAATTTGTGCATGCCGCGAAAGATGTTTTATGTCCTGCGGCTGCACTAGATCGTGCTCTATCCTGCACGCTCCACATTTCTGAAATGGAGCCTCGCTCCCATTATTGTTTCATCCTCCTCAACCAGACCAGTGAAAAGCAGAACATTACGCTACTATAACACCACGCCCCTTTTTTATTTTTTTTACGTTCCCACCCCTCGAACCCTTTTTTGCTCTCCCAGGAGCTTTTCTTATATCGGTTCCAGAATTCCAAGTCTCAAGCGAGTGGGGTATAACCGGGGACAAGTATAAGTGAACAGCTCTCCCTCAGCGGCCCCAGCAGTACCGCCACCCGAATGGAGGTTCCGTTAAAGTCGAAGCCAAAGGTATCGGTGGCCAGTCCACTAGACCCTTCGGTCTTTTTGAACCGAGAACGATGCCTGCGATGGTCTGTAAACGAACAGGCTGTTCCTCGGATGCTGTCCAACGGCACACCGGCCGAGGAACCCAGCGACAAGGACTCGCTGAAGTTGACACGGATCTACTCGGAGAACGAGAAGAACAACTTCGACGAGGAAACCGGCCACCGGCTCTTCAACGACGACCGGCACCGTGCTTCCAGAACAGAGTCTCCACAGAGACAAATGTTCTCCAACGAAGACGACCCGGGGAAAAACAAGCTCTACTCGAGGTCTCATGACTCTATGGATGGCTTTGGCACCTTTAAGGGCATGGAGGACGAGTATATCCCTGGCTTTGACTTCATGGACGTTATCAACCAGTGGAACAGACCGTCGTCCGAAGACTCCACGGCCAACTCGAGAGATGCGCTGTATTTGGACTTGAAAACCTTACATGCCCGAGTTCCGCCACAGCCCATAGCCCTCCGGTCACAAATGCACCCTAAAGAGCCCACTTTCTCGAACTTGACCGAGAGCCCGACTCCCAAGAAGCTCAAGGGCTCTCCGAAAGACGCTGCGCCCGTGAGCTTTGAAGCTGTGCTTGAAAGCCTCCCTGCCAATTTCAACGAGTTTCCCTACTCGCAAAGAAAGAAGCTCGTCAAGGAAATCTCCGAGTCCATCGACTACTCCCAGTTTTCCTTGTACGCCAAAAGCGTATCTTCGGGAGGCCTGGGCAACCGCACTCTACGGTCGAACCCAGCGTCATTCACGCGAAACGGCAGTTTTATCCGGCGCTCCAGAAGAAACAGTGCCAATACCATCGCTGGAAGACTCTTGGCTCTATCGCTGTCAGTTGACTTGCGAAAACTAGACAAGATCCCCGAGCCCAATGTGGACGAAAAGGGTTCCATTGTCATGGAGCACCTGCTTGGAAAAGTCATTGGGTTTGGTGCTTGGGGCATCATTAGAGAGTGCACCTCGAAGCTGGGAGATGTCAAGGCCATTAAGATCGTCAAATCGGCCAAAGATACCGAGAGAACAGGCAAATCCCACAACCCGAAGATCCTCCTGGTGTTCAGACAGGAAATAGAGATCTGGAAGCAATTGCGGCACCCAAACATCTTGCCACTTCTAGACAGTTTGGAGACTAAAGACACCATCTTCTGTCTCACAAACAAAATCAATGGGGGCACGTTGTTCGAGCTCGTTTCCCGGTGGGGCATTTTCAACGAAGGAATCGAGAGCACCAGCGGCCCCCTCAATTTCAATTTAGAACTCCAGAGAATCAGACTCAAGACCACCGTGGAATGTGTCAAACAAATCGTCGAGGCCCTCAACTACATGCACGAAGATTTGGGCATTGTTCATGGAGACTTGAAGCTTGAAAACGTGCTTGTGGATGACCTGAACCCCGACCGGATAGTCATGATTCTATGTGATTTCGGCATGTCTCGGGTGTTCAGGCCCCGGCTCTCTCGCAAGCTGTCACGGAAAGGAGAAGAGGATTTTTGCATGAGGTCAAGAAGTTCTTATGCCTCAACTAGAAGACCATTAGACGGATCAGAAACTCACCACACCAAGGCATTATTCCGGGACGACAGCAAAATCGAAACGTCGCACTTACTCTCCAAAAGAAGCACGCCGTCTTTCAGTCTCTCCCGGACAAGCTCAGGATCCAGTCTCTCCAATTTCCACGAGTTCATGACCAAGGATACCAACATGGCGGTGCAAGCCGAGTCGGATCTTCCTCATCTGCACATTGGGCTGTTGCCGTACGCATCGCCCGAACTCTTATTGCCTCTGCCTCCACCGTTGGGACCGTCTGCAGATATCTGGGCATTGGGAGTTCTCATTTATACTATGGTAACAGGCCGTTTACCCTTCCAGCATTCATATGAGCCAAGGTTGAGAGCTATGATCACTGCAGGCAAGTTCAATACGCAAGACTTGTTGCGTGCCACGCTCACGGAGTTTGTCACCAGCTTGGACACGCCGTCCAGTTCATTTGAGGATATGTCGAGAAAAGCGCAAATCGAACAGCTCAAAAAGGACTGGCAGGACTACAATAAGCACGAGTATGCGTGGTTGAACGAAGTCGTCGAGAGTTGTTTAAGAAAGGATATCACCCGGAGGTGGGACCTCTGTGCTGTGACCAATTGTTTTCTTAAACATGAGGAGACAGGCGACATGAGCTGAGACTCCGGAGACTGGTGCAAGGGTATTTCGATCCAAGCATTTACCAATACACATGGTGTATAGAATAGTCTGATAATTAATAGATGCATTATATAGAGCCTGTTAGATTCTTGTAAGTACGTAAATTACCTAATCGAAACTATATCTGTTGATGATTCCCTAGGAAGAGGAATCGGCCACCATTAAATAGTCTGCTGGAAGGTAGCCGAAGGGGTGTAGTAATGATGAACCGAAAGGGGCGTAGTAGCATCGGTTCCAGATTAACTGGGCACGTGAGCTCAATCCCTATATGGGTTGTATTCCACCCATCTTGGATCTAACAGAGCCTGGTCATTTATGACTTGTATGGGCACGTGCGAGATATACTGCAAAAGATGCAAAATAATCTGGAGACGTGGACCAAAGTGAGAAAACACAAGCTGGTGTCAAAAAAACAATATCCTTTTTTGGGATCCCTCCTTCAGGCATACGTTTATATGAAGAATGAAGTACCTATTATATCCATAAACACGTTTTTTTTGGGGTTTGGGTGTCTACAGTTAGATAACCAGGTATATATGCAGGGACACCAATTAAATATGGTTATAGACCTACCAACAAGGCATTGTATGCAATTCTAACCAACGCATTACTGGCATGAAACACATCTGAAACATCTGAAATATCTGAAACACTTTTGAAACATCCCCTGGGGCACTACATATTGACCCATCCTATTTTTTTGTTTGGTACGGGACAGTAGCGTAGCGTTGGACCTCTCGTGCTGCTGCAGCAGCCACCCACCCAAGTGCGCAATAACACTACTACATTCCTCTCTGATTCACCTCCTCTCACCTCCTCTCACCTCTTCTCACCACCGCCAATGTCGTTACCAGAAGGCTACTCTATCAGACCCGTGAAGCTGTCGGATATGCACAAGTACGTAGATGTTCTTGCCGTGTTGACCACAGTGGGAGACATAACGCAGGACAAGTTCTCGGAGCTCGTGGACCACTGGAACAAAAACTCCCACATGTATTACCCCCGGGTGATTGTGGACTCTCAGGATTGCGTGGTGGCCACGGGCATGCTTCTAGTGGAGAGAAAGCTCATCCATGGGTGTGGCAAGGTGGGACATGTTGAGGATATAGCGGTGGGCCAGGCGCAGCAGGGGAAACGGCTTGGGTGGCATTTGATCAACCACTTGTCGGAGCTTGCCAAGGAACAGGGCTGCTACAAGGTGATTTTGGACTGCTCGCCGGAAAATGAAGCCTTCTATGAGAAGTGTGGCTACAACAACGCCGGCTTTGAAATGTCGAAACGCTTTGATTAGTGTACTCGCTTTGATTAGTATGTACTCACTTTGATTAGTCTGTACTCGTCAAAACGCTTTGATTAGTGTTTATGTACTCGTGGAATAGAAGCTGCCAAGTGCATCGATCTTATATTTTCTCCAACGCCTGTTTGGTTAGTATGAAGCGGGTTCATTGGTGTTTTTCGTATACATACCTCTATGGAGGTGATGGAGTTGCCTCTTATGACGGTGGTGCCCATGGCAAGCTGGCCTCCTTTGGGGTCGTTTTCAATGGCATCCGCCACGGTGATGTTCAAGAACATATCGTATCCTCGGAGCGTGCCTGTGATGTAGCTGGAGCCATTAAGCTGCACAGAGATCTTCTTGTCCAAGTACTGCCATGTTAGTAGAGTTCAATCAAGCCTAGAAACTAGAATAGACTAGTAGTCTAGAAGCCTAGTATAGGCTAGAAATACACCAGAATAGAAGACTAGAAGACCAGAATACTAGAAGACCAGAATACTAGAAGACTAGAATACTAGAAGACTAGAATACTAGAAGACTAGAAAAACACTGGAATAGACTAGAAAAGCACTGGAATAGACTGGAAAACACTAGAAATACACCAGCATTATCAGCAATACACCAGAATACCAGAATACCAGAATACCAGAATACCAGAATATCCAGCATATCCAGATACAGTGGCTCTCAAAATACACACCTTTTTCAATTCCGGAGCCGATACCATGGTGAGATGAGCGTAGTAGCTAAGGTTACATTACATGCTGTGATGCGTCGCGCACACGACACGCAGACTACATACTCTACCAAAAACCCACCTAGAACTCATACAAAGAAGCCCACCAGAAGTTCATACAAAAAGCTCATACCCTGAAGTTCATACAGACGTCTTATCTTTAACACGCTTTTTCAAAAAGTCCAGACTCCACAGACTCAATGGGTGAACTGTCTGATAGCGTAGATCCTTCCAGATCCCCAGACTCTGGGCCAAAGCCTCAGCCTAATGGCCCTACTACCAACAAAAGTACGGGGACGAATACAGACCCCAACTCCCACAATGATATGGAGACGCTAGTATCGCTCCAGAACAAAAAAGTACAACTAGAACAAGAACGAGATGCCTTGGCTTCCAAAAAATCAGACCTCTTGCATTCCATAGACATGCTCTCGCACACCTTGACTCACTACAAGGACCAGCAGCTCCAGTATGAGGCCAAGCAGAAACTCCAGTACTACCTCCACCAGAACACCAGTGAATTCAGCCACGTGGCCAGCCACGACGAAAACGCATCGTTTATCCTCGACAACCTTGATGTTCTTCCTGTAAGAGACCCTGTACAGCGTCTCGGGCTCATTGGCAAGTTCTACCCATACTTGGGGATCCAGAACCCCGCCATTGAGAGCGTGGTGGAGAACAATACTCAGTACAACAAAATGTCTTATACTATGAAAAACGAAGCTCTCCCGCTGCTCCAGATCGAGCTTCTAAGTCGCAACGAAAAGGTACACACGGTGACCATAGTCAACCTTGAGCATGTGGCCCAGCTCTTCCATAAGATCAGCCCGTCGTACTCCAATACGCTACTGACGTATTATACGGAGAGGAGAATCGATCTTATCACATATAGCTACCATGCGTTGGCTGAATTGCAAGCCAAGCGAATCGAGACGTTTAGTGGGATTCTATGGAAATACCTGGCCATGGTCTCGCGTCCTCATCTGTCTTGGGTGCAAAATCCTATCCACTCGTTGATGTGCTTGGACTATATCGAGCTCACATTCTCTGAAACGAGAACATCCACTGTATTCAAGGTTCGGCTTCGCTGGGATCTTGTTCTAGCAAGTCGAGTCACTGGAGAAGTGGAGTCACGGTTGGAGTTTCTGATCTTGAAGGATGGGGAGGGCTTCCTCCAGAGGACAAACCTGGTGTTCTTGACTCTCGCTGCTACACATGGCGTGGAAAAAGCGTTTGATATATTGTCCACCGTTTTGTTTGAGCTGGCTACCACTTGATAGAGTCTCTTTGATTGATACCACTCGATAGAGTCTCTTTGATCTGATACTCGATAGATCCACCACCCTTCAATTCCAAATCCCTTCTTTCGTACCTTAATGATACTACTTGTAGCTCATGTCATCTGCCGATAGATTGAAACTGATTCTTCTTCGCTTTAGAGCGTGGCGCTCGATTTTTGCCTGCTGCTCGTCTAGAAGCCTCTGAATCAATGCAAATTCGAAATTCGTCCGCTCTCCTGCGCTGTTGAACTCTTCATTCGGCGTAAAGTCCGTACCATATTTGTTGATCGTACCAATGTCTATAGGGGAAGAGTCGCCAAGAAGCTTCTCGGTCC
This sequence comes from [Candida] ipomoeae, assembly GCA_002370145.1. Lineage (NCBI taxonomy): Eukaryota > Fungi > Ascomycota > Pichiomycetes > Serinales > Metschnikowiaceae > Metschnikowia > [Candida] ipomoeae. The sequence goes on along the minus strand of NKZK01000555.1, from coordinate 6,543 downwards.
CCGACATAAAGCTTTCCTTGCGGATATTGTCTGGGTTCCTGAAGAAGATCCGTTCCTCAGCTCTGTCCTTATCGTTTATGCGAGTTGCAATCGACTTCCCAAACTGCTGATAGAGATAAGCCTCGATGCCATTGGAAATGTCGCTTCGTATGCTATCCCATTCCATAGCCAAAAGCCCGTTTCCTCTGGCACACCGCTTTGCGAATTGTTGATCCAACGTCTTCAACACGTTCTTCCGTACCTGCTCGAACTCAGGACTATTATTGGAAACAAGCTCAACAATGTGTTGGGATTTCTGGATGGCACTTCTCTTGCGATAAACGGAAGTTTCACATTCCTTAGTCAATGCAGGCACCCGAAACGTTCTCGTGCATGGAGAGTATCTGTGACGGATCAAATCGAGATTCTTGATTGGGAACACTGGGTTGGCCCATTTCATATCCACCACTGCATCTTTTCGGCTGAAGTCCACCAAGGCTCCCACAGAGGGGGTTGGTTTTTTTCTTTTGGAGCCACTAACAAACTTTTGGAAGTACGCTGCTCGCCCGTTATCTTCGGCTGTTTCGTTGAAGGTCACCTCGTTATCTTCTGGTTGAATAGTCTCGTCGCCAATACTCAGATCATCTGCCATGTCTTCTTGTTTTTTCTCGACCGCCGGACGGTAGTTATGGTCCAGGATGAGTTGCTTCCGGATCCGCTGTCTTTCAATCTTTGACTTGTTGCCTCGTTTGGGGTTCATATTGTTGACTTCCCCATCGAGATGCATCATCCGAGTATCGTACATCTTCTCAGCATACTCCACCTCAAAGTCTTTGTCATTGTCGAATAGAGCCATATCTTCTTTGGGGATGAGTTCCACAGGAGGAATTACCTTGGGGTTGAATGGGTTTTTCTCCAACTCTTCCACTGTGAACGAAGTCTCGAGGTAAGTGTATAGAAGCCACAAAAACCTGCGTGCTCTGTTCTTGGGGTAGATATTGTCACCCAAGAAAAATTCCATGAACTTGTTCTGGGGTCCCAGGGTGGCCTTGACAAAGCGGAGTTGTTCCAGAATGGTTTCTTTTCCCAAGAACTCATCGTGATGGAATGGAATGTTTTGGAAGAAAGTGCTCATCAAGAATATGAGCTTGATAACGTTTGTGTTTGGTTTTTCCGGCGTAGGACACCTGAGCAAGTCAAGCAAAGTCTGCAAATGGCCCTGTCCTTCACAAACTGCTTTCAATATCGTCTTTAGCCGAGGTGTATCCTGTAAAGGCCTGGATTGGCCGTCTGGGTTAGCCTGGAGAGATGGGATCAGGTGGTAGGTCCGAAGGGCAGAGCGCATGTCAGGAACAAAGTTGACAGTGGTGTTCATACGGCCAGCGTTGACAAGCAAACACACTTTGCTAACAGAAATGCCCATTTCCTTGTCTTTGATCAAGCGTTCCCGCAACACCCGTGAGGATTTCAGAGACTCGGCCAATGTCCGGATGTAGAGCTCCGAGAAAGTAAGCTTGGGGCCATTGACCGCATTGGGGACCTGGCAAAAAGGGAAGTTATTGGTAAACACACGGGTTTCGTCCTTAAAGAGTTCATCTAGGAAGTCGTATTGAATGTCTTTTCTCCAAAAAGGCTCTCCATCACCCTTCTTGAGGTGCTTGAAACCCTTGGAAACAGCCCAGAAATCCGCTGGGAGTTGCCCCGGAGTCTTTACTTTGGTTTGGATCGGAGCAGCTTCACGCTCTTCATCTCCATCGTCTTCATCTTCGTCGTCTTCTTCATCATCGTCTTCATCATCTTCATCGTCATCATCTTCATCGTCGTGAAAAGTGGATTCAGCATTCTGTTCCGAGGCTAGTGCCTGGTTCATACCTCTGTTTCCCTGTCCTAGCAAGTTGTTGATGGACAACTTGTCGTCGTGCTCTTTGTTAATGGTGTCCCCCACACCAGCATCAGCGTGCACGGCGTCAGGCAGTAGCGGAGCAAAAGCCGGGGTTGTGGAGTGCAAATTGGGACGGCCTAGCAACTTGCCTGTAGCTTGAGCCATGCTCGATTGCACTGGATGAGAAGCTTCTTGGTACACCGGGTCCCGTAGAGCAGGATTGGCACTAGAAACTGGGCCTTTGTAGGTGCTGGCCGGTAGGCTTGCATGGTTCAGCGAAGAAGCAGCACCGGAAGCAGTCCCAGAACCAGAACCAGAACCTGAGACATGCGGTATGCCCATGGGAGCACGGTTTCCCACGTCCAGGGTGCCGTTCATCTCCGAATCCTGGGCGTAAGTATCGTGGATAGGGTCGTAGTTCCTCATCTAGACAAGCAGAGGTCAGTCGGTCAGTCGTCAGTCAGTATAAGCAGTACAAGTAGAACCAGTAAAATCAGTACAATTAGTCAATCAGCACCAGTACAATCAGTACCAGTAAAAACAGCACAATCAGTAAAACCAGTACCAGTAAAACCAGTTAAATCAGTACCAATACAATCAGTACAATCAGTCAAACCAGTAGCAATTCAGTAGCTAGATCAGTAGCAATTGTCAGCCCAATAGAATTGTTAGCTCAATAGAATTGTTAGCCCAATAGAATTGTAAGTGGTGTTGAATAAGTGCCAATGGGAAAGCAGTGCCAGATAGTGCCAGATAGCAGTTGCAAGTAAAGCAATTTCAGGTAAAGCAATGCCAGGTAGTAATGTAAGGTAGTAATGTAAGGTAGCAGTTCAGGTAACACTTTCAGGTAGCAGTTTCAGCAGTTTCAGCAGTTTCAGCAGTTCAGGTAATAATGTAAGGTAGTGGTAATGTAAGGTAGTGTGTGGAGATGTGGGCAAAACCCGAATGAGCAGATGGAGGAGCAATGGAGGGATTGCGAAGAACAGCGGATTGTGAAGGTCACGAGCGGGTTACGAAGAACAACAGCGTGGGTGCGCAGGTGAGAAAAGCCCTGGAGCGACGTGGACGGCGAGCAAATTTTCGGGTGCAGTGGCTGGCGAGCCCAGGGTCAGGTGCGGCCAAAAGATGGTGTAGTTAGTGCATTCTTCGCTGGAGGCCCCGCCGGTGGGAAAGCGCGAACCTGGAACCGTATGAACAGTATGGGAGTGCAGAGGCAGAGTGCAGAGGCAGAGTATAGAGAATAGAGTACAGAGTCCAGAGAAGAGTGCATGGCAAAGTATGACAGAGGCAAAGTATGACAGAGTATAGAGTATAGAGAATGAGAGAATGAGAGCATAGAGAATGACAGATTATAGAGTATGGAGTATGGAGTATAGAGTATAAAGAATGAGAGTAGGAGTGTGATAAGTAGACATACAATTAGACAGACAGTTAGAGGTTAGAGGTTAGGTTTGACAGTTACAGGTTAATGGTTTGACAGTTACAGGTTAAGGTTGGATGTCTTGTAGTGTCAATAGAAGTGTATATCTATAGGAGGTCTCAGATGCACTTATGATGTCTATACAGATATCTATACAGATGTCTACTGATCTTCATAAAGATATCTATACTAATATCTATAGTGATGCCTTCTGCCTTTAAGATGTTTATAAAGGGTATGTTCACGTGATGTCTATATCTAAGATGCCTACAATGATTATATGGTGATGCGTATACTGATCTCCATAAATATTCCTATAATGATGTATATAATGTCTAAGATGTTTGAAAGAATGTATGTCTATTATGACTATATAGTGTATCTATCGTGATGTTTATAAGATGTCTAAGATGTGCAAGATCTATATAAAGTGTTAATATAAGAGTGTATATCTATAAGAGTACTCTATGACGTCCACGATGTCTATAATAGAAGTAAGAGTAGACAAAAGGGTAGACAAATAGAGTAGACAAGTAGAGTAGACAATTATAATTATGTTAGACAAGTAGATAGTTAGAAATGAGACAGATAGAAAGTAGACAAGTTATGATTATGTTAGACAGTAGACAGTTAGAGTAGACACTTAGACAGATAGGCAGTTATGATTATGTTAGACAAGTAGAGAGTTATTATTATGTTAGACAAGTACACAGTTAGAGTACACAGTTAGACAGATGGACAGATAGACAAGTAGAGAGTTATGATCATGTTAGACAATTAGAGTAGACAGTTAGAGGAGGGAGACTACATTGGACATCGATTAACGTAGTTTATAGGGTACAATATACAAACCATATGAACCTAAGCATGTATTTGAAATGTGGAGACATCAATGTTGTTGAGCCGTTTAAGACCAAGAGCTGGCAGCAGCCTCCTCTCCGGCAGCAGTGACACCAGACTCAGCCCAGTCCTCAACATTGGTCTCGGTGGTCCACTCGGTCTCAGGTTCGGTCTCAGGCTCAGGCTCAGCACCCTCAGCAGCAGCAGCAACCAAACCCTCGTCGGCGGTTTGCTCAATCTCTTCGGGGTCTCTGTAGAAGTACAAGTCGGGCATGACAGACCACTCGGTCTCTCTGTCGGTGATGGTACCTCTCAATCTCAAGACTTCTCTGGCAATCAACCACCAGATCAAACCAATGGCGTGTTTACCTTTGTTGTTACATGGGATGGCGACATCGACGTATTCAGATGGAGAGTCCACGTCGGACAAAGCAATCACGGGGATGTTGACGTACGAAGACTCCTTGATGGCTTGAGCATCGGTTCTTGGGTCGGTCACAACAACCAATCTTGGCTCCTTGAAAGAACGGGTGATGTAGTTGGTGAAGTTACCTGGGGTGAATCTACCGGCAATTGGCGTAGCACCAGTGTGAGCGGCGAACTTCAACACGGCTCTTTGACCGAAAGTTCTGGACGAGCACACGGCAACATCCGATGGGTTTGGAATGGCAGCAATGATTCTGGCAGCCAACACAATCTTCTCCCAGGTCTTGGAGATGTCGATGACGTTAACACCGTCTGGTCTGGTCTTGTAGACATAAGACTTGTTGTGAACCTGATAGTTAGTATATACATTCAAAACTCGGAAGCATCAGTAAAGTACAGTACCAGTACAGTACAGTATAGTACAGTACAGTACAGTACCAGCGAAGGCATGGACCGGATATCAACCGGATAAACACCAATAGATCCAATAAAGAAATAAATCTATAGATCTATAGATACACTGGATTTTATTGGATCCATGGACCATTGGCCCATGGACCAATAAGATGAGACTAACATACTTGAACGTTCTTGGAACCCAAGTGGACGTTGGCAGCCAACAACAATTTGGCGTCTTCGGCAGTCAAAGCAAAAGATTCTGGCAAGGACATGATGGTTTCTTTTCCGTAGATACTGTCTTCAGAACAATTGATGGTGAAAAAGGATTGAGGAGGAAGATGAAAATTTCTCAAGGTGTGCGCAGGACCGGCGGTGAGGGATGCACTGGTGCGCGCTTGGCGGTGAGTGGCTACTTAATTGGAGGTGAAGCACGCGGTTCGCGCGGTCACGTGTGTAGGGCTCGTACCCTAGTGCACATTCACCACTCACTGAGACTGAGAAATGATAAGACACAGTACAGAAATGATAACAGAGACACTCAGAAATGATAACAGACGCAATAGACTAGAGTGAGACAGCAGTAGCACTGGACAGTGGACAAAAGAGTAGACAAAAGAGGATAAAAGAGGACAATTAAATTAGGCAGAAGGGAAGACAAAAAGTTAGAGTAAAGAAATTAGAAGACATTCAGTGGTAAGCTTTTAGAAATTAGACAAAAGAGGACCATTAGATTAGACATTTAGATTAGGCAAAAGAGGAGAATTAGATTAGACAAAGAGAAGACAAAGAGAAGACAAAGAGAAGACAAATTCAGAACTAAGCAATTTAGCAATTAGATAAAAAATTAGAGTAAAAACATTAGAAGACATTCAGTACTAAGCTATTCAGCAATTAGACAAAAAATTAGAAGACATTTAGTACTAAGCATTCTAGGAAATAGACAGACAATGATTAGACAAGAGAAGACAGATTTATTGAGGCTATTCTGAGTATCACGCTCCAGCTGCAAACCTAGCTCCAAGGTAATAAATAATGCATCAACAAGGACTCCACCGATATCCTTTATTTGAACGAGATCATATCAAGTTTATTCAAGTTAATTAATAAGTTAATTGATAAGTAAATGAATAAGTTTATTTTGAATATTCTTTTTAAGTTTATTTTGAAGAATCATTCTAGTTCATGTTTAATGTGTGTTTTACTTAATGGTGTGCCTGGAGTACTTCCCTCAGAGCGCACTAATTTCAGGCTTACTGTTCCCCTATGATGAGTATATGAGTACATGCAAGTGGATGGAAAGAAGGAACTGTCGAATTCAATCATTCAAGATCACAATGTATCACGTGTTGCTTTCATTTGATAGCATATTTAACTGACCAACCGGTTCAGAAAATACTCATTGTCCATAGAATCAAAGCACACAGTCACTTATCTCACATATCTCTCACTCAATTATTGATATCTCTCACTTAAACTATTGATAGCTCGACACTATGATAAGGAGTTTTGGCCTTCATTTATAGTACTCTATAGTACTCTATACTCTTTATACTACTCTATAGTACTCTATAGTACTCTATAGTACTCTATACTCTTT